>CM035233.1:71219816-71672316 GCA_020226215.1 Sindora glabra | reverse complement strand
ACCTTATAGTAAGTGCATTCAATGTGGAAGACAAAAATCACTTAAAAGAAGCTATTGCTAAGTTATTTTATAGTGCTAGCTTACCTTTTAACTTAACTAGAAACCGTTATTATGTCTCTTCATATTGCTTTGCTACAAGTTATAATTTGAATGGTTTCATCCCTTCTAAATATAATGCTCGTAGAATAACTTTGCTACAACAAGAGAAAGCTAATATTAAGATATTGTTACAACTTATCAAAACTCTTTAGAATTCTAAAGGAGTTAGTCTTATTGTTGATGGTTGGATAGATTCTTAAAGAAGACCTTTAATTAATTTTATGGCTACAAGTGAAGAGGGTCGTATTTTTTTAAAGGCTATAGATGGTTCTAAGGAATACAAAGCATTATATAGATAGCCTAATTAGAAATGTAGTAAATGAGCTGAGGCATCAAAATGTTGTCTAAATAATAATTGATAATGCCCCTGTTTATAAGGCAGCAGGATTGTTGATTGAGGCTAATTTTCCATATATCTTTTGGACTCCAGGTGTAGTTCATACACTTAATCTTGCATTGAAGAACATATGTGCAGCCAAAAATACTGAAAGAAATGAGAATGTTCATGCTAAATATTGTTAGATTACTAAAGTAGTTAATAATGTGTTTTTTATTAGAAATTTTATCATGAATTATTTAATGAGATTGGCAATCTTTAATGAATTTTCCTCCCTAAAATTACTTTCTGTTGCTAAAACACATTTTACATCAATTATAATGATGCTTTGAAGATTTAAACTTTTGAAACGTGCTTTGTAAAATATGGTCATTAGTGATCAATGAAATTTTTACAAGGAGGATGATGTTAGGAAAGCTCAAGCTGTGAAAGATTTCATATTAAATGACTTATGGTGGGATAAAATTGATTACATCCTTACATTTATTGAGCCTATATATGAGGTGCTTAGATTATGTGATACTGATCAACCTATTTTACACTTCGTGTATGATATGTGGGACACTATGATAGAAAAAGTGAAGGCTGTCATTTATAGGCATGAAGAAAAGGAAGAAAATGAGACATCATCCCTCTATGAAGTGGTGTATACAATTTTCATTGATAAATGGACAAAAAGTTCCACCCCACTCCATTGTATGGCTCACTCCTTAAATTTAAGGTATATCTACATGAATTTTCAATAATGACTTATGTGCAGTGCAGTGTATGCTTTACATAATTTATGACATTTTTTTCAACTTATATAGGTATTATAGTGATGAGTGGCTTAGGAATGCACCAAATAGAATGGCTCATCACCAAGATCAAAAGGTTTCTAGGGAGATAAATAAGTGTTTGAGAAGATATTTTCCAAATCCTAAAGATAGAAAAATAACTTCTTTGGAGTTCACTAGATTCTCTTCTTATGCTGAAGATTTTAACTCTTTTGATTCTATTGAAGATAGGTGGCAATTAGATCCTAAGTCTTGGTGAGTGATGCATGGATCTTTTACATCTTTACTTCAAAAACTAACCTTGAAGCTACTTGTACAACCTTGTTTTTCATCTTCTCGTGAGAGAAATTAGAGCACTTATTCATTCATCCATTCTATGAAAAAAAAACAAGATGAATCCAAAAAGAGTGGAAGATTTAGTATATGTCCATACCAATCTTCGACTCTTATCTAGAAAAAGTGAAGCTTATTCACACGGAGAAATAAAAAATTAGGATATTAGTAGAGATTCATAGTATCCAATTGATGAACCATTTGGATTTCTTTAAGTGGCAAATTTATCTCTCGATGAACCAAATATGGAAGCAATGCTTTTGTCAATGATGGTCAAGAAGGAGATAAAATTGATAATGTTACTATTAGTAGCAATAGTATGCCATGATATTTAGGATATAATATATATAAGGCTCTTTTTGTTGATAGTATGGATACTTGACATTATGGCTATTGAATTTTTTTTATTATGCCCTTCTAACCACTGGTACATAGTAAAAAGGGCAGCAACTGAAAATATTTGTGTTTTTGTTGATAAAATTGATTGATGTGTTGCAATAAGTTGTATGTATAAATAAGTAGCAGCAAGGGTTTATTTTTTGGTACATTAATGGATCACACTGAAATGTATTTAAGGAGAAAAATATGATAATGTAATTATTTTGGTGACATTTAATAATAATGTATCTTCTACTTCTCTAAATTTAATGTTTTTATATAAATTTATATTTTTTTCCAATTTATCCTAAACATATCATATCCTAATTTTTTATAAAATTGTCATATCCCCACACCCGAGTTACGTATCACACCCGTGCAACACAAATGAAGCCTTTTCTATATTCTCATAATATAAAGCTGAGATTGAAAATTAATTAATAAAAAAATTAAAAGAGTTAAATTAGATAGAGGAGGAGAATATATCTTATTTAATGATTTTAGTGAAAAAGAAGCAATAATACATGGGTTAACACTACTATGTTCACCCAAATCAAATGGAATACTGGAAAGAAAAAATAGGACTTTTAAAGAAATGATGAATGCTTTGTTATTAAACTCTTCTACACTTGATAATTTATGAGAGGAAACAATTCCATCTACATATCACTTACAAAGTAGAATACCCTACAACAAAATAGGTATTGTAAGTTGTGGAAAGGCTATGCACCTAATTTACAATATTTAAAAGTGTGGAAGTGTTTAACTAAAATCTTATTATCTAAACCTAAGAAAAAGGAAGTGGGATTGAAAACCCTTTGATTGTATATTTGTGGGATATACTAATAATAGTGTAGCTTATAGATTTTTTGTTTTGAAAAGTGATGTGCTTGGTTGAAATATAATTATAAAGATAAAGAATGCTAAATTCATCGAACACATTTATCCATTGCGTAATAAAAAATTTTTATGTAGCAAATACTCTAAATGCACCTTTGACTAATTTAGAATTCATTGATGAAGTTTTGAGAAGAAGTAAAAGACAAAGAAAAGAAACTTTTTTTTGGAAATAACTTTTACACCTTTCTTGTTAATGATGATCCTCAATCTTATTTTCAAGTAGTTTCTTCTTTTAAGGCAATGTTTTGGAAAAAGCTAATAAAAATAGAATTTGAATCCATTTCCATAAATCAAACTTAGAAGTTAGTGGATTTACCACTTGGAGCAAAGCTAATGGATTGTAAATAGATATTTAAAAAGAAATATTTTTTTAATGAATCAATTGAAAATTTTAAAGCTCATTTAGTCGTAAAAGGTTTTTCACAAAAATAAAAATATTAACTATTTTGATACTTTTGCTTCAATAACATGAATTTCTTCACTTTTGTGTCTTTTTTGCATTAACTCCCATTTATAAATTATTTGTTTATCAAATGGATATTAGAACTACTTTCTTAAATCATGACTTAGAACAAAAATTTATACGGTACAAAGAAAAAAAATTTATACGGTACAACCTGAGAGCTATAAAATCTTAATATAGGAATAAAAATTTTATAAACTGAAAAAGTCTTTGTATGATCTAAATAGACCCTTAAATAATGGCATGAGAAATTTGATCAAACATTTTTACATAATAATTTTTCTTATGTTGAAGTGAATAAATGTGTATATACAAAATGTAAAGACAATGAATGTGTGATCATTAGCTTATATGTGGATAATATTCTTATTTTTTGCATTAGTTTTCTTATTATACATGAAACTAAATCTTTCTTAACTTCAAACTTTGACATAAAAGATATAGGTGAAGTTAGTGTTATTTTGGATATTAAAATCATAAATAAAGATAATGACATTATGTTCACTCAATAACATTATATACAAAAACTTCTTAAAATTTTAGGTATTTAGAGGAAAAACTTGTTAGTGCTTTTTATGATACTAATACTCAACTAAAAAAATTTAAGAAAATTGATAAATTAATGTGAGCATGCTTAAATTATTAGGAGTTTGATACATTTAATGAATTTTTTCAAGCCTGACATAGCATATGCTATGTGTAGATTGAGTAAGTACACCCATAATCCTAATCAAGATCACCAGAATGCACTAGTAAGAATAATGAAATATTTAAAAGGAACTATAAACTACGGTATTCTATATAGCGGATTTCCTACTATATTAGAAAGATACAATAATGCTAACTGAATTTCTAATTCAGATAAAACCAAATCTACTGGTGGTTTTATATTCATCCTTAGTGTTGGTGCAATGGCTTGAAAATCATTCAAGCAAATAATTATAGCTAAATCCACCATGAAGTCAGAATTTATGGCTCTAGAGATAGCCAGAAGTGAAGTTAAGTAGATCAGAAATTTCTTATTTGATGTACCATTAGGTACAAATTTGAAATCTTCAATATTAATGCATTATGATTGCTAATCGGAAATAGCCATTGCTAAAAATAAATCATTCAATGGGAAAAGTTAACATATACAATTAAAATATGACATTATGAAGCAATTGCTCAAAGATGGAATAATTTTTATAAATTATGTGAAGTCAAAAAGGAATCCAACTGATCCTTTGATGAAATCTTTAGGTAGAAAATAGATAATTAATACATTAAAGGGAATGGGACTAAAAGCATTTTAAGAAATTAATATCGATGGTAACCCAATCTACGTGATTAGTGATGCCATAAAGTAGGTTCATATGGGTAATAACAAGTTAATGTTAGTTCTAAAAGTACTAGAATTGATTTGTTTCCCTCTTATGATGTATGTGATTACTGCTTTAAAATTGCAAATTATATGTGAGTAAGAGCTTGATTCTTAATGAAATCCATAACCCTTATAGGTGGTGTATTTAATTGCAGTGTATATTGATAAATTCACTTATATAAGTATGGAGTGAGGTCGCTCCTATAAGATATTGACAAGATCTCTAGAACATTCATAAACTACCACACATGTGTATAACTTATTAGTGCAAAAATGCATTATATAGGAAAATATTTTACAAATGTGGATTGATTGGTGAGACCACTATTTAATAATAAAAAATTATTAGTTCACAAAAACTAAATGTTTCATCGGTAAATCGGTAAATTATGTCTCTCTTTTTCTGGGTTTGGTTTATAATCCATAAGACATCAAATCTATGATTTATATTTATTCAAGAACCCAGCATAAGTTTTTTGAAACATATGGGGAATTGTTGCATATTGTGTTATATTTCAAAAGATTAAGTACCACATGAGACAAGTTAGGCCTTAAGAGAAGATTTATATATGAGATTTCTTTTTTATACAAAGTGAGAAGGAAAAAAGTGATAAGCTTGTCTCTATGAGATGGGTTAAAGCTAGTGTAAAACGGTAAATTTATCCCTTACATGCAAATATAATGTGAGGCTAGGCCTAAACATGTTTTTGTAAAATAAAATTAAAATAATTTTTATTTTACAAACTCTAATATTTATCTATGAAACCAAATTTTAATTTTAGTAAAATTTGAAATGCTTAACGAATAATTTTTAATGGATTTGTTTTTAATATTTATTTTCAACAAATTTATTTTTCACGACTATATTTGTAGCCTATAAATAGTATACTATTTCTCTTATTTTCTATACAACTCATATCCAGTAACTCTCTAATAAACACTCTTTTTCTCTTTATTAGGGTACATTTCTTATTATTTGTTTTTTTTTTATCGTGCATTGACAAAACAGATAAGTTTGTTGAATCCTAAGAAAATGCTGATTCAAACTCTAAATGAGAAGTTTTGATAATTCTTTGAAAATAGTGACTTATACCACACCTCAAACTATCTAACCATTTTTTTTTTATTAACATTACCTTTCCTCTTGAGAGTGTAGACAACATCCATGGTTTTTATTATCTTCCTCCTTGCACCCTTGACATAGGTAATAACATCACAGGTAACATTTCTATTAGGAATTTCAAGTAGCCACGAGCCTCTTATAGATAAGGCCGGTGATTTGCTTAACTCCTCTTCTTCTCGCTAGACGATGAATAGTAGGCTGAATGTTATCATAAAGGACCTTGCAAGGGAAAAATAAAAAAATCGCGCAATTGAATTATCAAGTACCCTCTTTTGCTAAAAATTTCAGTTATTAGAAGAAGGTTAACAATTATTTTTATTATTATCCTAACACAATTCTTCATACAATGCAATAAGTTTTTCAGATTTGAAGCGTGAACGTAACATTTATTTTATACAAATATTTAATATTTAAAATTAACATAAGAATGGAAATCTTAATTTTTTAATTTAAGAAGTTTTGATATTATATCAAATATAAATTGTTCCATAAAGTTTAGGCCATCCGAGAAGGTGGATAAAATGATTTATCATTAATTGTTAATATAACATTGATTGGTTTTAAACGTGACGAATTGGATTGAACTTTTTCCGTATAGTCGGGGTCTCGAAAAATAAATGAAATATTTTCTTTTTAAAAAAATTCAACTAATCAAGAATATTATTGGATGCAATTCATGTTCATTAACGAATTAGAAAGAAGAATATTTTGATATATATTTTGAATATAATATTTAATGTTTTTTGGACTAACATTTAAGATTTTAAACAAAACAAAATATTTGTGTATTTTCTGAAAATTTACAAGGAGGATAAAGTATTTTACTTTTATGAGAAAGTGACCCTAAAGTACATAAATAAATACGTTTTGAAATAATTTCGTAAGTTAATAAAGCGATTTTGAAGTTAAATTTAAAAAATAAGGCTTCTTTAAAATATAAGATATACTTTTAAAGATAAAGTTACATATTTTAATTTTTAATAAGAAAATTAAAAAAGGTAAATAATTATAAATTAAAAAATTATTTTTTAACTAATAATTATTTGTATAATTCTAAACTATTAATTTTCTAATTAAATATTATAATATTTTACTTTATCTTGAAAATATATGTTACACTTTAACAAAGCTTTGTCATTAAAAAATATAACATAAATTTTTTAGGACAATTAACATATGCAATACTGAGCAATATGAAGAACGGGTTAATTCATGTCATATACTAGCTACATGTGTACTAGAGTAACGAAAATCTTAACAAAGAGGACTCCAAAAATAGGAATCCTATCATCCAAAGCCTTCATTTCTTCTAGTTTATATCACAACTATCCGACATCAATTACATCTCTATCACATTCCCTTCCTACTAAATGATATAGTTATGGAATCACGTCGACAGTAACATATGAATTGCAATATGTGGTACAACTCAATTGAAAAACATCTCTTTTGAAGTTGAGAACAGAGCACTCTGTTTTGTCCTGTTCTTCCGTCAATGTGCCCGACGGATACTACATAACTAATTGGACGTTTTCAGCTACATTTATCCAAAAATGATAAAGACAACTGTAACAAAGAAGAAATAACGGAAGAAGAACCGATATTGATATTGATATATATTTACTATTACAGAATGGGTTGGACGACAAAAATGGATAAAAATAAATAATCGAAAGAAGAAGCAGGAGACAAGCTGATGTATCACAGGACGACAAAAATGGATAAGAATAAATAATTACACAATGGGTTTAGCTCTCGAACTGCTTTCGATCGTCACATGAGAAGATGGGGAATTGTGAATGGTGATTTTACAGAGCGCCACTAGGATTTACCGTTCCTTGTGGAACCTCGTTCCCCACCAGCATCAAGTACTTGTCTTTTCTAGTAAGTTTAGTGCTTTCAAATCCCAAAGCCTTACCAATCTCTCTCTGAACATGATTCGCCACTTCATATCTGGAATTCTCGCCATCACACGAATGAGAACGAGACACCTTCTGCAGCAACCGGACGGAGTAAATTGGAAATGGGTTCATGAGAAAGAACACGGGGTCCAAGCACTTATATCCACCGGCAGTTGTACCGTGGAACATGCTGACGTGGCTATTAACAGCGACAGGTGCTATTTCGTCGCGCATCTCTGAAAACAAAGGGCTGAATCTCAATAAATATGGTTCCCTACATGTGGTCCCTTCCGGGCACACAACTAGGTCCCCCTGTTGCAGAAATTTATGCATCATCTTCGCGTCTTGATCTCGGTTCCTTGTTAATCGAACGGTCTTGATCGGCGCAAGCAACTCCGACATTCTACTCAAGCTGTAGGTGACAGCAATCAGGTTCTTTTGCAGTACAAAGGAGAGGTAGAGAGGATCGAGTAAGGTTCTGTGGTTGCAGACATAAAGATGGCCGTTGGGTTTGTTGTCATCACGCTGGGAATTGGAGTTCTGCGGAATGTAAGCCGTTAGACGAAGGCCGCTGAGTGCTAGCAGAGGAGTTGAGATCTTGTATGGGAGTGACACGGCGATGAAGATCCTAATAAAGGCGAGGATGACGGCATATGGGACCCACATCAACGTCGTTAAAGAGACTAGCGGGGTGGGTTTCAGGGCTAATCTGCCGTCATGGAAGATAAGGGGTTTGGGGTATTTGTTTCTTGCGAGCTTTTGCCAGCTTTTCTTGTCAGCTTCAGTCACCATGTAATTTTCCTGTTTTTTCAGAAAATGACAAACTAGAGAGTGAGCTTCGAAATTTGTATAATATATCAAGCTTGATGTCAAGTTAGAGGACAAATTTGAACTTTCCATTCTAACTTTTCCGGGAAAAACATTTAATACATCTCCTTTGCTGAGAAATAACATTGAACGTATTTATTTTACCCCGTTATTTGTAATTCAACTACGACAAAGGCGGCATTTTTATATAAATTGATCATATTTATTTACTCACTTTAAATTTTTAGATTCTATCTTAGAACTATAATGCTTTGTGAAAGGGGAAAAAAAAACTTTTATGCAATTTACTGTAAGTATAATCTTTCCTTGGTTAAATGAACTTAGAAAGTATAATTAGAATGTGGAAGTACTACAAACCTTGCAACCGGAGAACAAGACAGGATCAAGAATATTGTTGAAGCCAGTAATGCCAATCATGTCAGAACAGCCTTTTCCTTCCTTAACATGCTCCAGAGCATCTGTACTTTTCCTCTCCTCCATTAATCCCACAAAGTACCCGCAGAACACTTTGAGTTCTCTACCCACAATGAAATCAATCTCCAAATACTCTTTCAAGAAACTCTCCACCATCACTCGAGGTAAATTACTAACACCCACTCTCTTTCCACCTCTTCTCAGCAATTCAAAGATTTCTGAACCAACGTCCTCCAACATGACCTTTGGCAGAACAGCTCTTCCAGCTCTAAAGCTTTCTGCTTTGATGCCAAAGAAACATATCATGACCATAATCTCCAACCTCATCTCATCTTTCACCAGAGAAACAAAAGGGCACATCAACAACAGAACAATGGCTCTTAATAAGCTCCCAGCTTCAAAAGCCACCAACATGAAATATGGGAATAAAGAGGTTGTATTTAACAGAGCTCCTTCGACATCGAAGATCAAAGTGCGGTCTGATAGGTCTGACCTGAGAACCAAAGATGGGTACTTCTGGTACTTAAGGTGGTTAGGAAATGTATTGCTTAGAGTCCTGTGAAAGCCTATGAGGTTCCTTAGTTTCTTGAGAAGAAAACGATACCAAAAGAAGAATAGGGATTTGAAGAACAGCGGTTTGAACATCTTAGCCATCTGCTCAATTGGGTTGTATAGTACGGTTGGCTGCGGTATTGTGGGGTGACATGTTCTATTTATAGAACTCGTGATAGAGTAATGCCCTGGATCTTCATTTCATTTTACGTGGATGGACAACTTGTTGGTTAAGAGACAGCTTGTTGGCGTAGTTAAATTGCCAACTTCTATTTTTTTAGCTATATTTTGTTGACCAGTGGGTATTCAAGTTGATTGCATGATCAACTTCTATTAAATTCTTATTAGAAATTCTACCTTACACAAGGCGTTTTTTTATATTATTTTAAAAGAAGAGAGATAAATATAAATTTAAAATTAAAAATATGTTGATACGATAAATGTGAAATCCATTTTTTTTTTTGGGTTTGTTTTTCCTCTCTTAAATTAAAAAACACTTAATCTATCAGTCTTTTGTCCATCTTGAATGTGGCCTGAGTTCTCCTTGACCAGAATCTTTATGGCACGCGTTCTTAGTGCGGGGAGCATGAAATTAACTCATGAACATTTATTAATTGATAAAGGTCAACGTCGGCCGAGTGGATTTATATAATTTTGCAATGCTGTCTTTTTAAGTTAATAATAACGGTATGTATGAAAGGTTTCTGTTCACGGTGCAAAAATTTTGTAGATAGACCATAACTTTCAGTATCTATTAAAACCCGTCAAGACATTAATTTAATCACAGTTGGTTGGTAGGTTTAATCATTTTAGCTTTAAAAATATAAATTATATATATACTAATAATATATATTTAAAAAATATTATAATTTATATTAAAAATAAATAAAAACAATGTAAGTTCATTTAATATAAAATAATAAAGATACTGCATTTTAATTATTGTAAAATTATAAAAATTAATTTTTTTTAAAAGAATAAAAAAAAAATCAGTTCAATTCAACAATTTCTTTATTTGATTTATATAAGTTCTGCTCAATTTACATTGATTCACATATATTTTTAATTAAATTTTTTTAATGAAATTGGTTCATTAATCGGTACAATTAGTTCACCGGCCAATTTTCAAAATTATGAGATCAACTGAGTTGACTCCTCCATTCAAGTTATTAAACCGAGCTTGTTAACAAATTAATCAAACCCGAAGAGATACAATATTCTCACGACTTCGAAGCCAAGTTCAAAAAATTTGAGTACATTTGGTTTATGAAGCCCGAAATTAAGAACCAACGCACGCAGGTGCTACCGAAGAGTGAACGCATCTGAATGGGTCAAACTTCAGTTATTCACGAACGTCGAGTAAAATAAAGTGACTTGCCCATGAAACTTGAGATTCAATAAAATATCTTCGTGGGATTCAAAAGGAGCAAATTTGGGTGTTCCTTTGTCCATGGGGAAAAAGTGCCCACTCTTAATATCTTTATAACATGCTTTGAACGACCTGATCATTTTCTTTATTTATTTGTTTCTGCAGCTGCCTCTCTTTTAACTTGCAGATCCATCGATCTATTGCTGCCTCTGGGCAAAACCAGAACGTTATTTTCGCATGAGGAACGACGTGTACCCCACGTGCTTTTCTCGGAACATGTTACCTATTCGTTAATAATCCACATAAATGCTCATCTATAAAACTTTTTGGAATATCTACTCCTTGTCCCAGTAAGAGTTGCAGAGAGTATTGAGTAAAATCCATGACATCTACCCCTTGTTTCCTTATCCTCTCAAGCGATGCTATGGTTACTTATGAATAGTAAATATGAATGTAGTCAAGACCAAGACATTCTATTTTTATTTCAAAATGGAAGAGATAAAGACATGCATACTGTCTTTTTCCAGTTGCCGGGAGAGAAGGAAAAATTTTCAATAAGATACAATACCTGGAAAGCGTCTTGAAGATATTTCAAAAGAGAAAAGAGACGGAAGGATGGTAGAGTAATGGAGGTGTAAATGCGGTAGAGCAACTGAGCTGGCCTCCTTTGGCAGGGATTTCCGAAATAGTAGAAATCATTGTTCTTCGCTTTACAAGACAAACATTGATATGAAACGGGTCATTAAAGGTTGCACCTACTGTCTGCGCTCTTACCTCTCGCCTATGCTATCAACCTTAGTTAAGCACTTCAACTTTGTACATGTTTCCCTACTTTGTAAGCACGTGGTTTAACTCTTGCATTTGCGTTATTTAGTGTTGTCATTTGCCAATGTTCTCTGTGCATTAATTATTACTGGAATTAATGACCACTGGATCGGAGAGAAGTCCTCTTGGATTATTTATTAATGAACTCAGGAAAAATCTTGATAATCCACACGCAGAAGCTTTCAAAATATATGAACCAACATCACAAATTATCTCACTTGCCCCGCCCTTGAAGATGACGTTTGTGTGTGTTTTGTGAATAATTACTCAGTTCATCAATTAAGATTCAAATCCTTTTCACTTCTTATCATCTGCGCGCCCTAATTAATTAATTTGACGCTTGTTTGTACGAGGGTGATAGAGATAGAGCCACTAAGGGCTAAATTTTGCAGAAGCCGTGCTGTGATTCTTAAACTCGTGATTTACGTGAAGCCTGCTGCTGTCATTCATAAATTTATTGTAAATTATTGATTTCTGAAAGGCACATATCACATAAAATTTTTTTGAAAGTTTATCTTACAAATTTTTTATGCTTATACAATGTAAGATAATATTTTAAAAAGAAAATATGATATCTTTTAGGAACACCAAAAAATGTCTCCATCAAAGATTTTAAATTCTATATATGCTAAATAAGAAGATAAAAATAAGGCAAACGTCCTTTTTTGTGCTTATAATATAATGTGATGAATCTTCAACGAATGCATTTAAAGATAACGTAGCCGAAAAATGTCTTGGTCAAAGATTTTGAGTTCTGTGCTAGATAACCACATTATCATCCGAGTCCAATTTGGTTTCAAAGGTCGTAATGGTTAAATCCTTTGGTTGTTAATAAGAAGGCAAAAGTCTGGATGGAACCCACGATATAAAACGAGTCTCTTTCCGAAAACAAAGCACGTGACAATGTTACTATTTTATCTAATATGAGTTTTTTGCTTTCATTCATTTCTTGAAAAATTAAAAAAAAAAAAAAGAGGTTATGTATGGGTAGCTATAATGAATGTCATGAGTGAAGTCCTGATTTTTCCAGGCAAAAACAGCAGTCATTTCAAAAAAGATTATAATTTTTGACTAATTCCTAACTAAGTAGGTAAAAAATTTGTTTTAAAGTAATACTGTTCGAAGATTCTAGGTAAAACGCATGTAGTAGCAGACCATGATCAGGGGACAAACAGACTCAAATTCATGGACATATTCGAATCTATCGTGAACTTTAACGAATTTAAATTATTTAAAAGTGGATTTTTTTTTATAAATAATGCAAATTTATCTATCATAAGCCAAATAGACACGGATTAGTTCGGATATGTCATAGACTTATAGATTCAAAATTTTCAAGGTTAAGTTCAACTTTTTTCATGAGTAATATAAATAGGTTTATTTCTAATTTGGTATGCTTGTTTGACACTTTTACATTTAGCAAGAAATTCTTGCATTTTTTAATTATATTTAATTATATCATGTGTCTTTAATCATATCAAACAAATAAATAATTTTTTAATTTTATTATTAAATTACCAATTTTATGAGATTTATTTATATTAAAATTTTAATTTTTTAATTATAAAGATATGAAAAATTATAAAAATTAATAATTATTCTTTATTTATTTATAATGATTATATAGCATAACTAGAATATTTAATAATTTGTTAGAGTCATTTTGTCTTTTAGCGAACTAGTGTGGGCCCTATGCTATTTAAGGGTTGTGAGCATGAAGGTGCCATGGGTTGCAATGTATGATTGGTCAAATAGTAATGACGAACATGAAGTGTATCTCTCTCATTTAATCTGGTCACGGCCATTAATTTGAACGCAGGAAAACAATTTGAGGGCCAGGGGCTTTCAGCCGACCACGTTTTGAACTTTGAACTTTCGGCCAAACAATGCTTCGTCATGTGTGCTGCTGCTGCTGCTTGCTTTGGGGCGTTGACCCTGCATGCAGGCATGGATGCAACAAAGCAAAATAAAGAGACTTGTAGTTAATTTGCACCATGGTAATGTTATAAAATGTTTTATTTTTTAAGAGATTAATTGTTGTTATTGTTAAATTGGTTTTTTAATATCAAAATAAATAAATTAAAATTAAAAATATAAATTTTAATATATTAAATATAATTTAACAACAAAAATATCTAAGTCCTTAAAAAGTAGACCTCTCATAGTATTAGACTCTAAATAATATAGGTACGTATGAATTCAAAAGACCATATGAACTGTTTCTTTTAAGATAGTGGAGATATATAAATCTAAAGTCTAGTTTGCGACTATACTAATAATACTAGTATTGTTAGTTATATTTCACAATCTATTTTTTTTTTCATTTTTCTTTATGACAATGGCATGTTTCTACATTTAATTATGATTTCATTATGACATAACTAAAACCCTTAGTTAAAATGAAAGTAATAGCAATGGATGGTTGCTAGCTGAGCAAAACACAGGTATTCTGAGAGAAATACTATATTATTCCCGAAATAAGGCATTGTTCTCTACTCCGAGAGAAAGAGGGAGGCACAAAATGCAAGGGGTAAGTCCCGCATGAAACAGTAAGTGGGACCCACTCCCTCGCATACTGTTTCATGCGGGACCTATCCCTTACATTTTGTGCCTCCCTCTTTCTCCCTAAGTAAGTAACAGTACCTTACTCTAGGAATAATATATTATTTTCCAGTAATCCGGACTTCTAAAAGAACCTTGGAAGATGAGGAGGATGACATGTTCATTGACTTTCTCAAATGGTAACGACCTCTGTATTTATTGCTTTGTAAGTGCTGGCGTGATTAGTCATCATCGTGAGTTGTGCTTGAAGAAATCCATGCATGGCGATCTTGTACGTAACGTTATGGATATGGGCGTCATGCAATATGGACCATGTTGTGGATATGCCTTCTTTCTCAGTTTCTGGTGGTGTTCCATGGACCCTTCGAAGAGTAATGTACCCTAATTAAATCATCCCAAAGTCATCTTCTTCTTCACTTTATTTGGACACTTTCAGAAATCTTCAGCTTTTAATTTTTCGGATAAGCAAGTCGGCCAGGGAACAAGAATGCAGATAGACATGACGAAAGGACACATGCATGCACATACTATATATTACTCATCATTTTGCTGTAAATTCCATTTTACTTAGATTTATTTATTTATTATAATTCACATGTGTAATTTACTGCATTAAAATATATGTAATGTCTGTTAGCATTAGCTACACTTCCATAGCCGTTTGATGTAAACAGAATTCCCTCCTATTAAAACTGGTGATTTTCAAATTTGTTCTCCATCACAACAAAAAAGCAACCACGACTTTTAGGTGTCAAATAAAAAGATTTTTCCAAAAGATAAAACTCGTAGAAAAACGAGATTGACAATGCAGACAGTAGAATCATAAGCAAACTCAGTCTTATGTTTAGGTATGTGCTCAAACCCTTATCTTCTTGTCCATTTTCACTCTTAACTACGTAAAGCTCTTAGTGACTCAGACATCCAAGGGGAAGTCTGGCCATCTCTTGACCTCTTTGCTCTCTTGCATTTGACTCTATTACCCTGGTTAGAGAAGATTTTATCATTATGAGCAAATAGTTAATCGTTGCCCTGCATGATAGTTAAGGGATTTATTGTTTTTTCCCTTATTTGATAAAATTTAAAACGAAAGAAGTTTGTCTTTTTTTGCTTATTGCATCCAATTAATGAAAAATAACAGTATATAAAGTTGCAACACACAGGATTCAAGAGTTATTCATTTGAATATTACGAAAATTAAGCATGGTCTTCCAATAATTCGAGCATCGCATACATGATATTAAACCAACAGAAACACGAGGAAAAAAAAAGGGCAAAACGCAATGAAGAATTGCAGTAGAAAAGTTCACGCATTTATTCATTTTTCCGTCGTATATCCGTACAAAAAACAAGAGTACACAATTAGCTTACGACCTATGCAGGGGTGCAAATGAGTTGGACGACTTATTGGGAGTCTATGGTCCGATCTAATTTAAGTCTAACTCGATTCGTCCTATTTAGTTAAATAAGTCAAATTAAGATTAATATAGAAACCTTTTTAATTAAATAGGTTAGACCTTTTTATTTTAAACCTAACCTACCGGCCTATTTAATATTTTTTATTTAAATTTATTTACTATAAAGGCAATAATATATAGGCTTTTTTTTTAAGTCCATTAATATAAATTAAATATTTTGAATGTTTGTTGTATAATTTATGACGAACTAATTTATCTTTATTGTCAACTTTTGATGTTATGACAACTTAATGTTATTTTACTTTTAATTAAATATTAAATATTTAAATTAGTAATTTTGTATCATAAGTATATGAATTTATTTCTTTGTTAATTAGTTCTTATATAAAATTTTGTATTAATTTTAGTATTATTAGGGACATTTTAAGAATATATTAATACAAGTTTATATAAGTTATTGGCTTATTTAATACTTTTTTATAATAGGCCTTTTAAATCTTAAGTTATTGACTTATTTAAAAGCTTGCATTTAAAATAGGCTAACAGACCAGGTCAAGTTTTTAAAATAGGTCAAGCTCAGGCCTAAAATAAAATCTTATATAGGCTAATAGGTCAGACTCGAACTAATATTTTGTAACACAAGCTCGGCCTATTTAAGGCAAAGTCTAGCTCAGTCCATTTAAAGCAAAATCTAGCTTAGCCCAGCCTATTTACACCACTATGCTTAAGGCCATATTTAGGTATGACAAACTGATTTACACTTCACCTAACATGTGCTAAAACAGAGCAATAGTATTATGTAACTTAGCTCATCAAAACATAAGAGTTGATCATTAGATATCAAAGGTAAATCTTAGAAGTCTAATACTCCTTTTGAAACTCCAAACTTTGCTTTAAGAAATTCAAATTGAACTTTAGGATAAGTTTTCATCATATATTTGCAATTTGATTTTTAGAACAATAATACATTAACTTGATTTCTTCATTTTTCTCAACCTCGCAAATTGCATGAAACTTCACATTCATATACTTTATTCTTCCATATTATACTGGAATCTTTGCAATAGCAATGGGTGACTTGTTATTAACCTAAATAACCATATTTTTTTTCCTTTAAATTCCCTAATTTTTCTAGGATTTTTCTATGCTAAATGGTTTGATTAGTAGTACTAGCATTAGAAATATATTCTACTTTAGCAAAAGACTAAACAACTATATTGCATCTATGAATTCAAAAAAAAGCAAAAAAATTGCCAAAATATAAATAACAATGTCTGAAAGTGATTTTGGAGTCATTAATATTTTTAACCCAATTACTATTTGCATTGCCTTTCAATTCATCACTTTCATCCTTTAAATACCATAAGTTATCTGGATATATCTAAAAACTCTTTTGATAGCACTGAGATGAGCTTAATTTAGAGAGTGTATAAACCTTGAAAGTAAAAGTGCTACGAACATAAATCTAGTCTAGTGGTTGATAGGTATAACAAGCTTCCAATTATGCTTGTACAAACAAATGCATTAACTCTATCCTCACTATAGCTATTAAACAAATTTGTTTGGTCTGTTAGTGGACTAGTCATATCTAGTCCATAAAAATTGTAGACTCTTTTTTTAAAAGTTTTTGGATAGTGGATTCATGAATCAAGTCTATGAACTTTTTATTTAATAAATAATTTTAAATCTACAATGACTATTGTAAATTCAAAAGTTACTTATTTAATACATTCTTAATCCACACCAACAATTCAATATTAAATAAGATATAATTAAAATTAGTTAACTTTGAAATTATTAATTTAAAAATAATTTATTTGGATTGAGTTGATTTGCAAAATGAAAAATTAAGTTTAAGGATGAGTATTGGATTTGTTGGATAAATATTTATGTAATATATTAGTTTAATTTGAAAGTAAAAATGTAAAAAAAATGTAGACCTATTTATGAACCATTAGTTCTGATCCACACTTATCATAGACCACTTTAAATTCATATTTAAATAGATTCACTTTCCATACAAACTTGACTTTGTTTCAATAGCTTTAATTTCACCATCCTTTTAAGAAACTTTCTAGTTTATTACCAATGGAGTAGAGATTATTTTCAATTTCCATTTGAAACTATTTCAAAATCCCTTTATCATATTTTTCTTAGGAAATGATGATACCTTTAGTACATTAGTAAATCCCTATTCTAAGAAAGCATTTCATCTCTCCTAAATATGAAATTTCACATTCTTTTTCCATGCTTAGCTTGAATTGCATGACAAATTCTAGATTTCCGCCAGTAACTAAGATATCATTGACATACAATGAGACAAGAAGTTTCACTTGAAATTTAGATTTCATCACATAAAGGTTTGCTTCATTTTTTCCTTTAGCAAAGCTTTGATGTAGCAAATATAGATCAATTATACTATACTAGGCCTTTGGTGCCTACTGCATGCCATAAAGAGTTTTATGGAGCTAATAAGCTTTGTTTTCATTTCTTGAAACATAAAACCCTTCAGGTTGTTCAACAAAATTATTTTCCTCTAATAGCCCATTTAAAAAGGTTAACTTTACATCTAGATGATAATTTTTCCAGCTTAGCTTGGTTGTAAGATCCATAAGGTATCTTATAGTTTCATGTCTTGCAATTAAAGCAAATGTGACAAAAAAATCTATACATTTTCATTTGCAAATAACCCTTAACCACCAATCTAGCTTTAGCTTTATTTATAGACCTATTTGGATTTAACTTGGTTCTATCATCTTTTCTTAAAAAAAATAATCTTTTGGTTTTAAGGTTTATCCATAAGTTTTTAAGTACCATTCTTTTACATCATAGTTAACTTCTTAAACATTACAACTAGCCTTAATTCCAACTTCACTATAGTTAGAAGGTTCAAGTGCTTAAACCTTAATTACATTGCCTTTTTCATTCACATCATTTAGTGTTTTAGTTACATTAATTGGAAAGTTATCATCACCATTATAATTTTTTTTAATGTCAACCAAATCATTCTTAATTCAACTTCGTTACTTTATCAAATTTTACATTTTGACTTATAATGATAGTTTTTTTTATTTCAAACTATATATCCTATGACCTTTTATACTGGTGCCATATTCCAAGAAAATACATTTCAAATATAGTTTTCCTTTTTAGGTTATGGAATTAGAGTGTAACATAAGCTATCGAAACAACTTTATATGGTTCATTGAGAGTTTAATTCCAAGCTAGGGCTTAGAAAGATTTTTTTTTCTTTTTAATGCTTTTATTGGTTGTAATTTCAACAAATAAATAATAGTATTCATTGTATCAATCCAAAATTATTTAAGAATTCCTTTTTCATATAGTAAGCACTTGGACATTTCCATTATAGATTTGTTTTTCCTTACACTTACTTTATTTTGTTGAGAAATGTAAGAATAGTCAATAAATGTTATATACCCTACTACTTTGAGAAGCTATTGAATTCCTTTGAAACAAATTTAGTTTCATTGTTAAATCTTAAAGTCTTAATTTAAAAACTAGATTTTTATTTTGCCATAACTTAAATTTCTAAAATTTAACTAGCATTTCAAATTTATGCTTTAAAAATCTTACCTAACACATTTAGGAAAAATCATCAATAAATAATAATAAAAATCTACTACTTTTTAAAAAAGGAATAATCATTAACCCACATATATTAGAATGTATAAGTTGGAGCTTTTCTATAATTTTCAAGTACCTTCCTTGAATAGTAGTTTTATTTGCCAAGTCATTTGACATATTTTACACATATCAACATTTCTTTTAACAATTAGCTTATTATGAATTAGTTCTTTCTCAAACAAGTGTTTTAAATTTGAGAAATTAACATGACTAAGTCTTTTGTGTCATAAGGCAAATTCACCAATAATGCTTAGATAAGCGTGCGTATTTTTTTTCTAATTTATTAGAATATTACTATCTTTCATTTTTATAGTCATCTATTCATTCCTAAAATGATCAAATATTATGCACGTGTTGTTTTGAAAGTAAAAAACATAATTTTTTTCAAGCATTTAAGGAACATTTAGCAAATTTTGAAAAATATTAGGTATATAAAGTACATTTAAGATAAACTTAATGCGTGAGGATGTTTCAACAACTACTATTCCTTTTCCCTTGATATATGAATACTTTTCTTTTTCAATCTTGACTTTGAAGCAATAGAACAAATGTAAGTCTTTTAAAATAGTTGAATCAAAGCATATATGATTCATAGAAACATGCATTGTCAACCAACTAGATTCTTCTATCATTACTTGCAGCATTATACAGTGTTATAAGCAATTTTTCTTCAACTTCTTCTTAATCACAAACAATGTAAGTTTGTTGTCTTTGTTGGTTTCATTTGTTCTTCCAGACTATTCTAACATGGCCAAGTTGATTGTAAGATCTTAACTTTATTACATTTAGCCTTCACTTTATGTCGCTTCTTTTCTTGCAATAAGTGTATGGAAGATATTTACCATTTTTGCCTCCACCTTTGTTGCTTTTACCATATTTCTTATTTTTTCCCTTTTTATCTCCAATTTGCTTTTCCATTCTACTATTTATCTATTTCTCTTATGTCTTTAAACAAAAAGCTTCTTTAGTTGTTGTGTTCTCCATCCTTATTGTTTTCTTATACTTTTACTCTTAAATAATATTAACAAATTTTATCAAAATCAACTTATATATGTCTTTGGAATCTTTTAGAAAAGAGATTTTAGCTTCAAGCTTCTCAAGAACACTAAACAACACTTTTTCTAATAATAACCTTTATGGTAACTCTTCACTGAGCATTCTAATCTAATTTAGAATTCTCATCAACCTATTAGTATATTTTTTTAACAATTTCAAAGTCTTTTATTTGGAGAACCTCAAACTCTTTCCTTAGATTCAACACTTACATTTGCTTGGTCTTTTCATTTCTTTGAAACCCCTTTCAAATGGTAAATGCTTCTTTTGGAGAATCACAATTCATAACCCATATATATATATATATATATATATATATATATCACCTTAAATACAAGACTAGATGGTAAATAAGGCTTTATACTTCTTTTCACTTCAAATTGATATTTAATTTGAATTAAAGTAGGATTTGTTGGCAAAAGATTTGGCTCCTTACCAATTTCCACCCAAAGATCATAAGCTTTTAGTTATGTATTCATTTTTCCAACCAAATCACACAATTCTTGCTCATAAACTATGGTTGTGCAAGTGCAAAATAGCTACTAAAAACCCTTGACAAACACTTTTGTTTTTAAGGTTTATAAGGTGGGGAAGTTTTGTGGGTTTTCTCTTAAATTTCTAGCTAGGTGGAAAAGAAAAAATGAAGGAAAGAAATTGAGTGGAAAAAAATGGAAAGAAAATGATAAGAAAAGTCATTTTACTTTCTTTGCTTGGTTATATGGAAATTAAGAAGAACAAAGAGATTAAAAAAAATAGCATCTTCTTTCATCTGTTTAAATAAGAAATTAAAAGGAAGGCAATTTTGAAACAATTACACTACATAAGGTCATTCTGAAAAGAGCCAAAGAAATGATCAATTTTGAAACAAGTATATTTTCATTCATTTTCCTCTTAATTTTGCCAAGAAAAGTATACGGTGAAGTATGCACTATTTTTCTCTTCTTATATTTTGTTAAGCCCTTTTTTGAATCGTGAATTAAGCAAAGGAAAATGTCACAATCAATCCCAATTTCTTATCAGATTTTCCTTTTTGCTTGTTTTCAAGTTAAATAAGTAGAGGGTTAAGCTCTAATACCAGGCTTCTATAAAGTTAGAAGAAAAATTAGAAAAAGAAAAAGCAAAATGCAAGGAAGAATTACAACAAAAATGTTCACACATTCATTCATTTTTTTTTTTTTTCATATATACGTATGAAAACACAAGCACACAATGAACTAACGATGCATACTTGATGGCAAAATAATCAACTCTTCACTTATTATGTACTAAAACAAGCAATAGCATTCTATCACCATAAAATGCATTCAGCAAATTAAACTATAATTTAGTTAGCCCTTGAAAATATAAGAGATGATCATTATGTATCAAATGAAAATTTCAAAAGTCTAACAATTCAAGTTAATTGAAAACACGTTGCATACTCATATGGTAATATATATTGGCATTCACATCGGTAACTGCTAAGGTTGCAGTTTCAAGTAATTTAAAATTTCAGGATGAGATTGCTCTAGGACTCGGGAGGACCGGAATGTCAGTTATAAATGAAGGGGACGTGTAGTTAATTAAGAGACAGCCGAGCCAATTTACTGAAGAATGAGTCGGTACTTGCTCCTCACAAACTCACAGCATGGCCTAAGAAAAAGTAACATCCCCAAAAGTAATAGCACCGTTTTAAATATCATAGACAAAGCCTAAGTACAGTGGGGTTGTCGTTATCCAATAGCAGTCTCATCCTGTTTTGCACTACTTGTGTATTTTCATCTAGAACAGAGTCATCTCAATGTGCTGCGCGCCGAATCATTAAAATTGGAGTAACTCATGAGCAGAACTTGTTTAGTACGAGCAAATTAACTCATTAAAATTGCTGTACATCAACACATAAATGCTCGAAACTAATTTGGAACTGCCAAAATTAACTAATCAAGTGGAAAAGATGACAGTCTAATTTACTTTTGGTATCCTCTATCCTGCGGAGCTGCATTTCCAAAAAGAGATATACGAATTGATCAGATTCCAGAAATTTCTCTTATATCAGATTCCAGATATACGAATCTTAGCATTCTGGTGGAGTCGTAGTGATATTGATTACTCCTTTTGGGAGGGAGTACTTCTGTATCAATGCTCAAAAAGGGTAGTTAACATTGATTACTCCCATTCTTTCTGTATCTTTCAAAAAGGAAAAAAGATGCTCCATTCTCATCAAAGGTGCTAGGACCCAGAGACAAATCCCTCGTGAGGGTCTCGGCCTCTCGAAGTCGTACGTGAGCCAACTTCAGCAGGGTGGTTGTCTTTGGCATTAGTTGAGCACCAAGGCACAAGGCGAAGAAGCCAGCATCGAGTCTGATTTCAATGACTCAGAATGTTCAAACACATATTTACAAGAATCCAAATCGTCAATCTAAGGCCACCATGAGCAAAACTCAAGAAAAGCATACTCAAAAAGAATTAATGCAATACACAAAATTCTTAAACTATCGGAGCATATTATGAACTATGACGAAAATCATAGGTGAGCAAGTTGATCATTAGCATGATGCAATATGAAATCCAACCACAAAAACCATAATTGCACGTTTCGAAGTCTAGGTTATAATGAAGTAAAACTCAATTCCACCAGGTTTAATCACAGTAATATTAGATCTGATTCTGACCGATCAGATAAAAAAATGGCTAGGCTCATGAAGATATGTAGCTAGTGCAAGAACTCACTACTGATAGAATAACAGGTGCTTGGAAGCTAGATAAAAGTAGAAAAGAAAGAAAAATACATTTTAAATCATAAATTCATGCCACTGAGGAAAACCATGCATAAAAGCAATGTCCACAAGTAAAAAATTTATGAAATGTACTGCTTAATGGAATCCAAGCAAATGCGGCAAAGAAGGAAGCTGCAGGCTTCAATATTTTATGCATGACAAGATCAAAAGCAGGTTCATGTGATGAGAAAAATTAGCTGTTCATTATTTACAGGGACACAGTGATAGATGTTCTATTCAAATTTGAAACCTCCAATCTGTAATATATACCATAATACTCATATGTAGTAAACATAATAACAATGCCAGATGGATAAGCATAACAGAAGTGCCATTTTACCAATGAGGATTATAACAGACATGAAGAAACTAGTGATAATCATGACAAAAATACTAGTACATGATGACGACGATTTGTTGCTTTGGAACGTGCCAAATCGCTTTTAGCTGAAAAAAACCTCACATAAGGTATCTGCTAAGGATTAGTGGCCGGCAACCAGGACGATCTAGATTCTGATGTTATATTAGGGCAGAGATAATCTACCTATAACATTCATCTTCCTCTCTCGAGATTTGATTTTATATCAAAGTAGGATTTTTAAACGTCAATCTCTCCTCTCCTTGTTATGATTCACAAGACTTGAAAGCGTTTACTAATCACGAATTATCAATAAAAATTTTAACATTCCCGCTCAACATACTATTATACATTCAAAGAGAATACAGTAACTCAAGCTTTTACTATTAAGGCTTGTTAGGTGTCTAATTGGAGGAACCATATTCAACGTTCACAAAAGCAAACTCAAATTAACTATTGGCTTTTCATTTCATGTCATAGAAAGTACTAAAGTCTACTGTACTAATTCTTCCAATTAAACTAGAAATCATATGGCATTTTATTTTAGAATACTATGTTAATAAAAATAACATAATTACATAAAATTAGCCGCTATAAAGAGCCACTATGAAGGCAGAATGGGCATCAAATGTCGCATACTTTATTTGATCTTCATCAAGTTTTCCTACACCCCAGTCACCTAATGCCACACTTTTACTGCCTCTATCCGGAATTGGAAAGTCAGAATCCAAAATAAGCATGATATCTCGCAGGCTAAGATACCCCAGGCGGGGAGCATCTTTTGAGAGCAACATTCCTACATTTAAGACCATAATCCCTATAAAAATCTGCCATGTTCTCTTTGAGGTGAATTTTAAAGTGTTACTAATAATTTGATACTCAAGGTACTGTAATAAAATATAAACCACTAGATGAAATTACTAAATTATTACCAAGATTTTTATAATTTCATCCAATAACGTGTATTTTGTTACACTATCCCGGATACCAAATCCGTAGGGTTACCTTAGCAAGCACCTCTCTTTAATTCTTATTCCATAAAAATTTATATTTTATTAATCGAGAAACCTTGCCAATGACGTTGAAATTTTGCTCAGACGAAGTAGCTGAATGATGAGGCAATCGTTTCCTGCACAAAGTTTCAAAATGGCAACCTGATCAATGATCAGCGCTCCATTTGTCATTGACGTAAATGACCTCTCTACGTCTAAACCTACAATGCTTGTTTTCATGTTGTCACGAGGATTACAAATACTTGACCAGAGCGGCTCAACAGCTTCATCGACTGCCGACTCAGCCTCAACAACCGTTGTATTTCCATCATATGAGTGCATCTTACAGTACATCGATACATTTTTTTTCGCTCTCTTGTATCGTTATTTGAGATTCGAGATTCTAGCCCAGATGTGTTGGACGGGAATGAGGCCGAGCCATTATATCTGTACTAATACCATAAGCCTCTGCATTTGGGAAGAAAACTACTACGATTAAGGGTTCTCGATATATTTAATTTGCATCGATTCCATATTTTTATTTTTACAGTAATGAAGAGACATTAGAATGGCCACATCGCAATTGGGAATTAAAAAACGTATTGCATCTTCCCTACGTACGTAAGTGCACGCAATGCAATTAATTACATGACAGAATCGAAACTCTTCATCTTTGGTGCATCTATTTTCTTCGTGTCAACTTATCAATGCCAAACAACCGCAGTAAATTACATGAAGTAGCCCGCATTAATTGTAGTATATATGCACTTAATTTATCTCTTCTCGGAATGCAGCCCAGCGAAGCCCGTAGTTAACAATCGCCACTTTATAACTAATTGCAAAACTCAATGAAACAACCACGATAACCTTCTTTTATGTTCCTCATTTTCTTTATCTGTTAATAATACACATTTCTCAAACACTGGATTCGACTATTTAAAATTAAATCAACCAACAGAAGGAAATCGATGTCCACTTTTTTATTCAAAGAAAATCGAGAGAACCGACACGAAGATTGAATCATTGGAGAGAGAGAGAGAGAGAGAGTTTAAGTAGGATTATTCAATAGGAACATTCTCAACTTAGAATCTAGTGCTGGCCTTGGCAACAGGCGCTCACAGACAAGAAACAGATGATTATATTTAAATGATTTACAGATTACTACCTATGGAACAATTTTCACTGTTGATAATTGCTGATGGCGACGACTGTTTGATCAATTTGAGTTATCTATTTTACGTTCTAATCAAATTGAGTGTATTCAAAAGACTAAACCCTGTCGTGCATCTACTATTTAATCAGGCGCTCACAAACATGACAATGGCTTCAAGCATCAAAAATTGAGATGAGAAATCCAATGAGGCCTAGAGGCCTCCCACTAAGACATTTTGGTTCCAAATTGTGGTGTAAATAAATTAGGTTGGGCAAAACTTTAAATAAATTATTTTTTAAATTATTAGTCTATTAGCCTATATAAGATAAAAATCTACTTATATAAATAAATTTTTAAATTTGTCAATATGTTAAAATCTTTTTAGAGCCCAAATTTATCCAATGGCATAGTTATCCCTATATAGATAAATATTTATATATATTAAATCAAAATAAAACATTTATATTATATATTTATAACATATATTATTCATTATTTATAAATATATTAATAATTAAATAAAATAACTTGATAAATTTATTTATTAATCTCAGTTTCATTTTTTTAAAAATAAATAGACTAGACTTGGACTTGCTAGGACATAAATAGGTTAAGTTGGAAGCTCCTAATTCCCTATTTGCACCCTTAGTTTTGATGCTTTGTTAGCACCTAAATAACTAACCATGCTTACCATCCATGAAACTATGAGACCAACTTAGAGTTCGGATAACTTGCAGAATACCATGAACAACAGTAAATAATTAAGCACCGTTACGGAAAATTTTTCCATTAACAGGGGTCTTATATTTCCCTAGATAATTTTGAGACCAAAATACTGATTAGTCTAGAACCTTAACTTATATGCTTTTGATTTTTTTTTTTTTTTTACAATCTGAGTTTGTCTAGTTGAGCAATTCAATTTCTGATTATCCGAAAAGGCTTAGATGATTTGATTGGTCTTCCTATTATTTTGATTGTTGAGTTATTATTATAAAAAAATGTGTTTCATAAGATGTCAGTTCTGTAATGGTAATGGAATTTCAAATAAAAGAAGAATCACAAGAACAATAATTACTGCAAATAAAGACTTCTTTTTCTTAGTAATGTTAATTGACATCGGCTAAACGATAACTCAAAAAAAGTAGCAACTGACTGACTGACTGAAGGTCAAGTGTTATCCGATCATCGGGAAGTATTAGCAATTAGAGTGGATGAAGGGCAATCACGCACCCAAACTCTTTAAATTTCAATTTGAAAGGACTTTGTGCTAACAAAACAGACAAGCCCTAGGGGAAGTTTTCATTCCAGACACAAAATAGGACCCAAGAATATCAGACGTTTATCTACAGGTCTCTATCCCCACAATCAAATATCAGACTTCTCTTTAAATCCTCCCAATTTCTAATCGTGTCCGTTTGCTTCCATTTGAAGATACAAAGATACAAATTTTTATTCTAGAATCCAGTTTTTTCAACTTTTTCCTTACTGAAACTCAAATAAATATAATAATCTATATCTAGCTTCTTCTAAATTCACATCCTCCATTCCATTGGGAGATGGAGGGGATCCACATTCTTTATCTGCTTGGTTGAAGAAATTATTCGGAAATTTAACGTTGCAATATTTCCAATCTCCAGCTCCATGCTCCACTGATAATGACGTTACACAACCCGGTAATTATTTAAACAAAACTAGATGTGATAATCAATACCTAAATAACCCGTGACCATTAATAATAATCCACTCATTCAGCTCTAAGCACACTGGCAAGAAATTTTTAAGAGCGCAAAGCATAAAATTCATCCAGCTTAAATCAACCAAGCTTTCAAAAGATTACCCCAAGTCAATCTTGATAAGGCAGCAAATTACTACGAGATATAAACCTGATATATGCATCACAACTTACAATAAGTTCTACACATAATTGAACTGCCAAATTTAAAAAATAAACAGGCTCCATCAACAGAAATGCACGTCCCTTCCCAATCTTAAAACCATATCACATACTTACCTACTTTACACGCTCCCAAGTGCAATACACGCCTACTCCATCAATATGGACCCTGAAAATTTTGTCGAGTAAAATTAAAGCTATGGCTGGAGAAGCAACAGAAAATTCACAATGCCGACATGACATCCTTGATCAACCAAACACCTACCAAATTTCCATTAGACCCTTATTCATGACAAGCTTAAAAATTTCACAACTGGTTTTGGGAATACCACTATAGAATTATAATTGAATTGCATTCAGACCTGTGATTCTACCTAATGAATGGGCTATAACAAGAACAGGATATGTACACTTGAGGGGATGAGCCGATCTAATCTAAAAATTAAGACAGTAGAGAATAACTCACCACTTGATTCAGATTTAGAATTCTAATATCTGTTGTAAGTTTTTGTAAAATCTCCTCGCCTCTGAAATTCGCCAAAATTATCGTGATGCCTACTAGGATAATTTTCCATACTGTCCGAGTACCTATTCCTAGATTCCAATGGTAAATTGGCCCCAGAATAGTGAGGATTTGCAGATGGCCCATCATATCCAGAAAAGTTTTGCTGCTTATAACCCCCAAAACCAGGAGCAGAGATTTGTTGGATTGCCTGTTGCTGACGCCTCTGGGCATCAAGCTGAAGGAACTCATCCCACTGTCTTGCATGTGTGGCTCTCAGAACAGCAATTTTGTTCATGTAATTCTCCCTCATATCTTTGATAGCCTTTAAGAAATAAACAGACATTAGATTTATTAGCATTAATATTTGACATTGTATCAAATTCACACTCATTGAAATCACAAACAAGAAAGAGATTAGTACATTGAAAGAATTGTATATTCCATGAAAGATTTATGTACTCCTCAAAATGAGAAACAACGTCACCATAAATCTGGCAATTCAATATATGAAAGATTCCACACTTCTTTCCTCAGATATGCAACAAAGAGGTATCACAGAGAACATACCTCACGATGCTTAAAATTTTCTTCATCTTCTTCCCTGTCACGATTTTTCATAAGCTCCATTGCCTCCCTCTTATACTCCAATTCTAGTTCTTCTATTGTCTGTGGGAAGGCATGGTTATCAAACTGACTACTGGGTTGATTACCAGATTCCCTTCTATGAGAATCCCACTCATCATTCCTATAAGCACCAAGATTCTGATTACGACCATCATAGGAATTATATGAGTTTCCTGTATATGGGGCTTGTCTTGGAGATCTTGAATGGCTTGCACGACCTCTGGCTCCACTATTCCCAAAAGCTTCATGAAATGAAGAATAGGTTAAGCACTTGATTCAAGAAGCTAGGATGGCTTTAATTCAAAAACTATCTTTATATTCACAAGGTGAAATCATGGGAGCCAATCCTTTCAGTACAAATGATTGTAATCGAGGCAACCGTTCAATTCAGAACCACCCAGGAAACTTACGTCAGGACGGTAGAGATAATGCTTGAAGGCTAAGAACTTACCTCTTGCTGCAGGCAAATGAATAAGGAAGAGCAGCATCATTAAAATGCAAGATATGGAGGTAAACTTTTACCCTAAAAATGGGGTATATAGAAACCTAACGAGCTATGAACATGAGATTACCAGCTTTCTAAGGACGCCAACATATCCTATGCTGTCCCTACCTTGTGGAGAACCTCTTCCAAATTTTTGAATGTCCTCTCGCACTCGATCTTCAACAACCCTTTCCTGCCTACCAAACCTTTGTTGAAAATGGGATGGATTTCGAGGCCCTGAATGAGATCTTTGAGGCTCAGAGCGGTGAAACCGAGAAGCAACTGGACTTCTCTCAGGTGACCTAGATCTGGTCAAGTGAGAGCTAGAAGATCCCTTTTGATCACCCTCCTCTTTAATCTTGTGCACAGCATCAACACCTTTAGCCAAAACTAACCTATCTTTACCGCTGACAATAATAAATTTATCATCCATCTTAATTTTGCAGCCAATATCCTTTTCAATCTTGGTTATAACTTTCTCAGTGAAAAGTGCTCTTATATGCTTGTCTCTTGCAGGTACCCTCTCAAAGAAATCCTGAGACTTGCGATTTGCTCCAAGAGTAGATGGACAACCCTAACCAAAATGTTTTTGATTAAAATAACTAAAATTTAAAATTATCTTCTAGTGGCCAATTAATAAGACTATCTAAAAGAAATCACATCGCATAGAAACATACAAAAGCCAGAAAAGTTACCCCACACCCCCCCATGGAGAATTCATAGGCCATGATACAGCATTCAAAGTAACTAAACCAACTTCATAAGTTGTAAAAGCATGGAATACAGAATGATCAAACAAGCAACTTTCGTTGTCCAATTAAACCACAAATCTATTAAGACCTAACATATGAAAAAATTAGGATTTGGACAACCTGTACATATGAAAAGCATATATGTGTTTTTAGGTGCATGCATACACAGATATGTTTGCACGCAAACTAATTATTTTGTACAAATGATAATGAAATTACAGAGAAACCAGCAATACCTGAGTAAAATGTCCTGATTCTCCACAAATTTTGCAGATCATTTCTTCTTCTTTCCTTTTCTTCCAATTCCTTTCTGTAGCCTTTGACTTAGCCTCCCAAAACTTGGCTTCTCGGCTTGTAAAATCAGTTGGCACAGCATTGGGGTCACGAGGTTCCTCTTCCTCGTCAGACCCTGCATTAGACCTTTTGTTTGACGTTTTCTGCTCTTGATTGTTGTTAGTAGCAGATCCTAAAGGACCAGTGTACTCCTTATAGAGATCACTAAAATCGTCATCGATATCAGGATCAGGTCTATTTGCCATAAATGAACTTAACTATTCTGATCGAACTCCTGCATCGTCAGGAATAGCGTAACAATAATTAAATTTATTCAAGGTTTCAAACAGACACTAATAGTTTCCCGTAATTATTTTTAGTCATGTATTATCATGCATTTCATCTACATGAACATCATTTGCTCGTAAATTGTATTGTAATATTTATAAACACGGGGCACCCATCAGTTTACAAATATGGTTTGCGGAAAATGAAAATGTGCTGCAAGGGCCGCAAGGTTCATTTCAACCCATTTCACAGCTCCATGAAGAGTTCACGGTATTCTGATGAATGCACCAGTCTCTGGCGACCACTGCTGCAAGTACAACTCAAATCCATGCTAGAAGTGGCATTTATATCGGCAAAACCATAAAGAAGCATGCAAAATACACAACTATTGGCGTAGATGTGCATATAAAGGGTTGTCCAAACACACATATACGGAGTGGAGTACAGTTGAATTAACAACGAACAAATCTATTGTTGCAAAACCTTCGAAAAACAAAATGTGAAAAACCGGAGAGTGGAACCGATGGAAGAGGGAAATTACCAGAAAACAAACACTTAGAAATTATAGGTGGAATCAGATTGCCCAGCTGAGATTCCAACATAAGTTGATTTGAGGAGAAAGCGATAAGAAATAGGAAACAAGTAATGAAATAAGATAATGAATCAGAATAGAAGAATGGAGTCGATAATGTAATAATCGAATAATCAGGGTCTTCAGGGAGAGAGATGAAGAGGAAAATGGGAGAGAAACTTACGGTGGATGACGGCAAGTCGCAGACGACAGTGCTTCTTCCCAGCAAATCGACGGAGCTGTGAGACGGAGAAGAGAGCAGAAAATGATGGGTACTGGATAGGCTTTTCTGTAAGTGCGTTATCAGGCTAGGGTTGTCTGGGTCAAGGGCTACCCGGACACCACCGAAACAGCCCAACCCAATTTTACTTTTGCATTTTTCTAACAAAAATGAATTAGACAGAATCCTCTTAAACTTTCTTTTAATATATAATTATGTATCCCTTATCCGAATAAAATATGTTTTTATTTTTTATTTTTTACTTAATTGTTGGCGCAAGAAACTTTCATCCGTTAACTTTTCATTTGAATTCTAGCGGAGAATTAGGTAATCCTCACATATAACAATTTCTCTTTAATATCAATGAAATTGAGGAAGTATCCAGCATTTTTCATCCATTAAATTAATTACGAAAGAATTTTTGAAATTGATTTATTTTTTATAAAATTTAATCTAAAAATATTTAAATGATTTTTTAATACCATATTATTCATTCCAAGAAAGCAAATACAATGCGTGAAACTTTGTTTCCGGTTGGATCGGTTGCTTCATTGGAATATTGGATTAAGTACTATCTCCTCTTGATCCTTGTTTATTTTTTCCTTTTAGTAAACTACATTTGTTTCTACTTCTATAATTTATATTTCATAAGAAGATTCCCATCTTTAAATATGCATTACATAATGAAAATACAAAATAAATTTTTATGCTTAAATTTTTAACTAATGAAATTAATGGTATATTGATTAGGTGCTCAAAGGGAGAATTCTTAATTTAACCATTCAAAAAATTAATCTAAGTTCTATTTATTTTGACAAAAAATATTTTCTATAAATATAATTATAAAATATTAAGATAAAAAAATTATTTAATTAATTTATTAGTATAATTTTAAGTATTATTTTTTAACTACAAATACAAGTAATATGTTACTTTTTATTAATATCCATGCAAATGACTTTTTCTCGTTTATAATACATTTTTAACAAAATAAATGTGACTTTGATTTCATGCTTAATCACTTAAAAAAATTTCGAGTCATAAATGTTAAAAGTATTGTGAAATTTCAATACATCAAAACAATTAAAATTATAATTTATAACAACAATAAAAAATAAATAAGAATTATTATCATAATATCAATTAAAATAGTGAAAATCATATTAATAAAATTTGTACTTATAAAACCAAGATTCATGGCTATAAGACGTGGACAGCTCAAATTTTAAATTTCTCCGCAATCTATTGTTGTAGAAAAGCAGGAGTAATTACCTTACTAAGGCCTGCCACGAAAGAGTATGAAATGCACCGTTCCAATTACTCTCCCTTGACTTTTGCCATGGAGAATGTTGTGAGAAAGCTGATTATACAAGAGCCGTCCGATTTGTATAGAAAATAACTCCTTACGAATAATTAAACTTCTTAAAAAATAATTTTTTTATTTTTCATATTAAATTCTTTTAAAATATTTAAAATTATTTAGTTGATACATAAGAAATAATTCTTGTTAGGAAATAACTTTTTATATTTTGTTTGATTCAATTTTAAATATTTTAAGAAATATTAATAAAATAATTATTAAATTCTCGATATTAATATAATATAATATAAATTAATAAATTTTAATTATTATTCACTAAATTTAATAAGAATAATTTTATCATTATATTTATAAATAACATAAAAAATAAAAATTATTTAGAAGGGAGGTTAGGAAGTAACTTTTCATACTCCATAGAAATTTTTCAAAAAATTCTATTTCTCCTCATTTATAAAATAATGACTAACCTAACAATATATACCTTTTCTGCTTTTTGAGAAATAAAACTTCATATGTTATCGAAACGAATCAAACGAACTTTTAATTAATTCAAGTGCCATGACCCCATTTCCATTTTTTCATTCATTCTTCTCCCACTACACTTTCACATCATTGTTGCCATTTTTGACATTGTTGAAACCTTTTCTAGCCATTTTTTATACTTTTTGTAATGATCGTAATATATCACTTTATAATATATTATTAATTTTAAATTGTTAGACTTCATTTAATTTGTGCAATATTGTATAAATCATTAAATTCAAGCTTCTAAATCTAGTTGTATACCATAATAATGGTGCATTAAAATCTCTCTCTATCTTTGTTGATTTCACTCATTAAGTACATTATTTTTACCAATTATTTTTATTTTTACATTTTGCTTATAACATGAGATATTCAATAGGATTGCATATTTACATTTTATGTTCATTGTTTCAAATTTAATCAATATATTTGTAATGGATGATGATAAATCTAAGTTTATAAAAATGGTGCAATTATTGTCTTTTGCTTGAATCTATTTATGTATATTTGTGGTAGTTATATTGTTAGTTTTAGATGATATTGACTTTAAATTATATGCGATGAATTTGTGTTTGTTGTTAAATTGATGAAATTATTATTATTTTTGTTCAATATATGTATGATTGTGATCAATATGTTGTTAGTTTGTAGATAAGATTAAGTTGCATGTGATGAATTGCATTTGTTTTCAAAAATAGTGACGTTGTGGTTGAATATATGTATACTTATTGTATCTTTTTACATTAAGAAAAAATAGAATTCGAACTTAGTTTTGGTTTAAGGATTTTCAATATATAAAAAAATTAGTGTGGAAGTTAGCTTTCATTATAAATTAAGAAAAATATAGAGTTTGAAATTAGCATTTTAAGTTAGAAAAATAGAGGATTAGAAATTAACATTAGTTTTACGACAGGAAAAAAGATTTAAAAATAGTTTGGATTTTAAAGTAGGAGAAAGCTAGTGTATAAAATTAGTTTAAATTATAATTTAAAAAACATATAATATTTAAAATTACTCATAGTTCTAAGGAAGAAAATTGAGATTTGAAATTAGTATTAGTTTTGCAAACGCGAATTTCATCGGCTTCAAATTGTTGATGGATCAAATTAAAGAAGAATTTTTAAGACACTTTCACTCACATAAAACACTTTTAAGTCCACGCCATCTTTTTCCTCACAATTCATCTGAGGAGATGAAATTCAGGAAGTGCAATAGAGGGTAGCGACGCCAAATGTAGAATTGGCACGATAGGAAGCGCAACAACAGCAAGTCCTCACAAGCCTCCGCAAGGATATTGCCAATCTTAAAGGTAAAGTGCAGCAGAATCTGAATACATTGAAGAACATTTTTGAGCAACCAAGTTATAGTCACCGCAAGCGATGGTAGCCAATTGACGAGAAAGTCGATGAGCAAGAATCCCCATTAGGGCGAATTGTATTTCTATTTTTTACTTTTATTTTCGTAAATAATTTGCATATTAGAAATTTTTATTATTCATATTTATGTAAATAAAATTGTACAGTTTTAATGAGATTTATTTATTTATAAAAAATTATTTTTTTATTGTGTTATATATACCCTATGGCAAATATAGTGGGAATGCAATGCTAAGTCGCAGGAAATCCTCTTTCTTGAATTCCTAAATCTTATAAGCTATCAAATTGTGTACAGAATTCTCAATTCTTACAATTGATTCAAGCTTTGTGATGAACAGGGCATGGCAATTGCCAATTGCCAGCTACGAAGTGGGAACTATGATTAGGCACAACTTAGTTTGATTACTGATGCTGAGTATCACTTCTAATAGGCTGCAAAGGGAGAGTGTTCATATTTTTGCCTATTTAATTAAACTAGGGTGTTTTCTCTATTGTATTTAATTTATGTTTCTCTCTGGTAATGAAGTTTATGCATTCAACCATATCAATTAGAACCAAATAGTTCGGAAACCACTCCTTCATCAATTACATGTCAGTTAATAGTTAAAAAAAGGTAAAATCAAAACACTATAGTTTGAATCAAAATAAGCAAAAAGTCAAATGATGAAAACTCAAAACAGTTTTTCTAGTACGATCAAAACCATTGAAATTCCTCAGCCACCCAAAATTCTTAAATACTAATGTGCGGAGCCAGATAATAAAATTGCAAGGCAGAGCTTATCTCTAACTGAGCTATTCAATTAAACAAAACCAACCAAAATGGAGATAATCACTAAGTTAACCCCTAACTGAATTAGTTCCAAACTTAAATTAAAATCACATTGCAAACAGAGATTACAGCATAGCTACAAACCTGAACAGAAGCAACCGGGATGTCCAAGAGAGACGTAATCCGCAAAGAACAATGAAAGCAAAATTCTCAAGAGAAGCAACTCGTTGAAATAGCGCGATTTCCGAGTCTTTGCCTGAGATACGCGAAAAACTATAAGAACAAGATTTTAGAAGCATGGAAGAAAACAAACAAACACAACTACAATGCTTAATTCACAGCACGATTTTGGGGCAATGGAAGAGAACCTAAAACTAAAAGTTTTTCTACCTTCGAAGCATGATTCAAAACATGACTTTTCAACAATTGCTTCGCTCTTTAGGGCACGGAGTTGAGCGCGAATTGTAAAACCCCAATTATTCTGCACAATAGGAATCTAGCAAATACAATGGTCGTGGTGGGTAAGGCGAAAGCGGACGTAGTATTCGGGTTACATTGGTAGTGCCCCAAAATAAACTCGCATCAAAATAAGCATTAAAATCAAAAACTAAGTGCATTCAATTAAATTGCATCCATATTCCTACGTAGAGGTAGTTTTGTCCACCTGCCTCCGTCAAACTGCAACTATTTATGGGTTTTTCTGGTGAAAATATAATTAATATTTTGTAATGTTATATATTTATAATTTAAAATAAAAATACAATTAATTAAAATTAAATCAATCATAATCTATAAAATTAAATATTTATTTACTTACTTATTTTTAAGCATCTAAAGTTTAAGGTAAGAATATTATCTAAAATTTAATTAATTGCAATTTATGACATCACTAATTTTTATTTAATTATTTATACTAAATATATGATATTATATATTTATTTACTTAATTTTCGTTTGTTTATTATTTAAAAAATAAAATTATTTATTAAAAATATGAGTTATAAATTAATAAAAATTTAAAAAATTATATCAAATTTTAAATTATAACTTATTTTTAAAATAAAATAATAAATAAAATATTTTTAAATACTGATTTATAATTTATGAATCGATAAATTATAAATACGTTGGTGAAATTGAGACCTACTACTTGTTATGTCATTTTTTTAAAAGATCCGTCGAACACTTCCTTGCCGGAATTGGGTCATGGCAACATTTCAAAGAAAATTACTGTTTTCCGGCCCTAATTAAATTCCATTTTTTACTGTTTCAACTTATTCGTGGACCACCAAAGAAAAGGGTGTAAAGTATGAGTTGGGCACTTCACAATGGTAATACACCCACCCGAAAAAATCATACCTTTAATTTAAAAATCTGCATTTTAAGGGGCTATTTGTTTCATTATTGAATTATTTTTTAATTTTAAAATACATAAAATAAAATTAAAAATATAAATTTTAATATATTAGAATAATCTAACAATGGAACTCTCATGATATTACTCTTTAATATTCTTTAATATTCGGCACTATGCTTTTTATAAAAGTAAGAACAGAGGCTGAAATCTTGAATACTCTGGTGTATGGGGTAATCAAGCCATTTAATTTGAATTTGTCAATCTAATCGTATTGTGATCCAACACATATACAAACTCAAAATCAAAACGAAAAAACAAAAAGAAAGAAAATTAAAAAAAAAAATTCCAGCTGAGAGATTGTTCAATATAAGTAATCAACTAATTAATTATACATATTGAACAGTAACAAGTGGCAAACCAGAACTGACTTATCTTTAGACAATAATAATAATAATAATAATAATCACCGAGCTGTTGTAAATCTAGACAACGTGAAATTGAACATAGTGGATTGGGGGGCATCACAAGGAAATTACGAAAACCTAATCAATGTTTACAGATGAATCAATTCACTCATCCGAACCTGACAATACCTTAACCATAATCTGCATCACTCTAACTCTCATTTGCAAAGACAAAATGTAATCAGCTGTCTCTTTGAAAAGTCCATCCAATCCCATGAACTCGCAGTTTGGTACAAGCCTCTTCAGTCTTCTCACTCTTCTCCGGATGCCGCTGTCTCGTCTTCTAGAACCTTCCATCACACGAGCCCTTCTCTTCATTAAAGCCCTTATCGACTTCTTGACCCTTTTCTGAAGCTGACGCTTCCTGGCCGCGGCTGCCAAGGCTTTTTCTCTCCACAAATACCCATATGATGAATTTTTGTTTTGACCTTCAGTTTCCCGAAGAACTCTCAAAGGAAGGGAAACGAGGAGAGATGGTTCCGAAGAAATTCCCATAATTCAAATCAAATTATATTAACACCGACTGAAACTCTCTGTTTTTATTCTTTTTGTTTTCAACAAAAGGGCCGTATATATAACAAAAGTGACACACAAATGAGTGCATTTACATTGTGCATGTTGTTGGACATAGGCTGGTAGGCATTAAGGATAATACAATATAATTTGTTTAAAGGATTAGGATGTGGGGCTACATGATATATAGTACAAATTTTCCAAGGCCTCCAAGATAATGGGATAAATGAATGAATAAAAGAGGGACAACTGCATTTTTGCTTTGGGCATGTTCTCCAGCTCAATAATGCACATGCTTCCACATGATTTCTTCTTCACAGCAATCCAACCCCAAACCGCCACCTTCTCTCTTTCTCTCTCTCTCTCTCTCTCTCTCACACACACACACACACATCAATCTAATAAAACCACTCTGGATTATTCCTCCCACCACTTTCTAAATTCAATGCATTTTGCAATGTGACGTTGGGTCCTTCATCATCGCCTTCTTCTTCCAGCTCAGGGAAACGCGGTATTCCTCATATATCAACTTCTAGGTTATGTTCTTAGCTTTTAGCTCTTGTTTCTTTATGGGAAACCTAATTTGTATATAGAACTCTAAAAAATAAAAATATGTAACACAAGGTTTTAACCTGTCAATACTTGCTTGAACAAAAGGCAGACAATTTAGATCCTAATGTTGGGATAACGTAGATTTTCCTCTGACATTCATGAACTACGCATTTTCGTTTCAGCTAATAGTTGATTTCTAAGTTTCATTCGTTGAAGAGCTGACTCCTAGACAGCTATTCTGACAAAGATGCATGCACTGATACGTTGATACTAACAAGGGAATGGTATTTGAAGCTTAATCAGAGCACAGACTATGGGAATCTTTTTCCTTACTTCTTTCAATGGCAAGCAACAAAGATCTCCATTATTATTTTATAATTTATACTTATACGTGCGAGGTGTTCATTGTATATTCCTCGGAAATTAGGAAAACTGCGTGTAGCATTTTTGTGCAGTATATATCTCGATGCCTAAGTATCAAGGTTGATGGTGTGCATAGCTTTCTATCCCATTATTCTCTTGAGAGAGGCAGAGCTGATGAAGAACATGCATGCACATGCAGTTGTTGTGAGAGTGAGGCATAGGGATGATGAAAGGAAAAAAAAGGTCATATGAATCCGTTGAAGCCAATCTATCCAAAAGATTTGGACTTAGGTTTAGAATTGGATAAGATAAGAAAACGTGGCAAGAGCAATGTTATAAGCACTAAAAATAAAATTTTAAATAAAAATTAAATATTATCATTAAATATAAAATAATTAAATAAATTTGTAAAAGTTAATCTAATGAATATACAAGATTTAAAATTCAATTTTAAATCCTATTTTTAATATTAACATCTTCCTTGTGGCAAAACCAATACCTTTAAAATGTCATGCCTTTCTTTGGATTACGTAGGAGGCTATAGTGGTGATATTCGTATTAATCAGTTTCATTTGTGGCATACAAGATGAAAATGCAAGTAGCTGAGAAGTGATTCATCTTTTGTTTGTTATGCGATTATGTACAGCATATGATAGTTTTGGATATTACTAGTCGGTTGAGATTTATAAATTCATATGCCAATACTTTGAAATGCCGCGACGCACATGTACACGAAGCTGCCTACCTTGACACAAGGCTCTGCATTATTGTCCTGTTCTCTCTCCTCTTTTTTTTTTTTTTTTAATTCCCGATGGAACTATATATATTTTAATATGGATATATAAGTCTTTATTGAATTTTTTAAAATTTTATATAAAATTATATATATATCATTCAAAATATACTCATTAATTTATAAATTTTACCTCCTAAAATATTAAAACAAATTTATATCTATCGATTCTCCACCACTTCTCACTTTCCATTCTTATTATACTCAACACATGTACATATTAGGTTCCCCAATCCCACAAATAATTTTCCCACTCCTTGATTCATATGCTAAACACATTTAACCAATCAACTTTTGGGATTATTTACATAATCATTGCTCAGGGGGAAAATACATATACACTGGTATCTCCTTTCTCTTACGTAAAATAAAGAACTCAATTATAATTTTAAAACTTTTAAAATTTAAAAAATATAATTTTCAAATGCATAGGAATTCCATCAAATTAACATATAAACAATAAAATTAATAACTTGTTAATGCTATTTCGTATTAGGTGAAGGTAAAAACTTCGAGCATGCAAGTTCTTCTCACTCATTTATAGTTCAGACCTCTCTTTCGTCCCTGCTGTCCGATCCCCCAAATAAAAAGAAAAAAAAGTTTTGTTGGCTAAGTACCACTTTGATTTTTAATTTCTTAAGAAAATTGAAACTAAGATAGATTACTGTCTCATTACGATAAAGTTCGAACCCTTTTTATTATTTACGACTATACTTGCGGTTGGTTTAGCCATCTAATAATGTTGACCAAGAAATTAAAATTTAAATTGAAGTTTGGGGAATCCAAAATTGGATTTCTCGGGCGGATCAGGTCTGTCATATGGCAAGAACCGTAATGGGCCACAGGCACATGGTAACAAAAAGACATAAACGAACAAGGCTAATTATTAAAAGTGGGCCTAGTGGCCCATGGGAGTCGTTCCCATCCAACAGAAGTTTGCTTTAAATTCTACGAACCCAACGAGGGATTTGTGTTCAGCATGAGCTGGAGAACACCTATAATTAGCATTGCCTAATACCTTGTTAATCAAGTATTTTGATTTGATTTGAATAGTTCAGCTCAGAAGGGTGCATCGCAAGCAAAGGGTCGAGTGGAACGCAGCTGGACGCTTACGTGGCAATAAAGGCCAATTTCGGTTATCCAAATGTTCATGTGCATGATGACGTGGTCACATGCTTATGATGATGTTTTCCTTTTTAAATTTAGATGTAATCATCTTGGTATTTGTTTTTTTTTTTTTTAACGGTGATATTATCATTTTATGGGAGACAAGTGCTTGCCATTATTTAGTTTGCACCCAACTGCACTTCGATTTAAGATTGGCTGGCTTTTGCGCTCTGTAAAGGTGGTTGAAACGGATGAGGATTCGTAAAAAATAAAGTGTAGATTAAAATTTGTAGAAAGTAAATGTTTTTAAATGAGGATGCAAAGTGATTTGGCCTGGAGTTATATTCATATCATATATTTATTTATTATATTTTTCATCTTCAAATTAAATTAATATATTACATAAAGCTTTATCTAAATAATTTAATATTTATTTTTAAATTTAATTCTTTATTTTTCACATCAATTTGACTTAAATAAATTATTTTTAAGTTAATAATTTTATTTTTAAATTAATTAATTTTTAGTATAATTTATTTATTCTCAAATTTTTAATATGAATGAAAAATATATCAAATATGTAAATTTATAATTTATAATTATTATTTTATATCTAAAATTATTTTTAAAAAATTAAAAAATCCACAAATTTTAATACTCTAACTCTTATATAATAAATTGAGAATTTTCACGAACCGAATCCGGTGTGACGGAGCCATTTAACTGCTGCACCCTCAACCCTCCAATTCAACTATTTTTCTCCCCTTCTTCCCTCTTTGCACTTTCCTGCGTTAATCAATTTGTTTTTTCACCATAATAACTGGGCTCCGTCAGCCCATATAGTTCCCGATTGGACACCCTTAAAGTTTGGTCCAATTTCGAGACCAGGTATTGTCCAGCCCGTTGGACATTTCAGTCAAACCCACAAAATAATGGATTGGGAGGTTTATCACTCGGCTAATCCCTTTATTTTTACTAATTGTCATTTTTCAAAAACATAATTTTGTTTCTTCACACCTATCACATTAAAAATTCAATGAAATATTAATTATTTTTCTTATCTCTATCCTTCTCACGAGAAAAGAGAATAATGAACAGATAATGAAAGTAAAATTATTACTGGGGAGAAATAAAAAACAATTTTAAATTATACAAAAAAATTATATAATTAATCTTATTTAATAATTTTTTAATCCTCATTCAATAATCTTAAAAAAAAACACATATTAAAAATAAAAAAACAAAAGAGGTAGTTTTTATGGTTGTGTTTTTGTTCCCTTTACCTGTGTGTGACAAATACCGATTTATTTTTAATTCTCATTATTTTAAAGTTCACACTCGAAGCGACAGATCCTATATCCGAGTGTGAGAAGCAACATCATCAATAATTACCATTACTTTCTTTTTAACTTTTAACACTTTACGGTTTGAATACTATTTTTTTCTTTTTATTTATTTCATTACATATTCCTTTTCTTTTTCATTTTCTTATCCACTTTTTTTTAACTACATACTATATTTTTAATTTTTATTACTTTCTAATTTATATATTATTTTTTCCTTTTATTTGTTTTATTATATTTTTTATTTTTTATTTTCACATCTATTGTATTTATAAATGTATATATTTTTTAATACTTATTACTTTATATTATACTTTACATACCGTTTCTTTGCTTTTTATTAGCTCAATTGCATATTTATATTTTTTAAAATTTCTTTATATCTACTTTTATTATTTATACTTCAATCACTAATACTATTGAATGGTATATATATATAATATAATAGATTTTATTTTTATTATCTTAATATTATAAATAAATTAAAAATTAATATAGAAATTCTTAATTGAATAATTAATTAAGTACTATATCTTTTAATAAAAATATTTTAAAATTAAAATTGAAATTATTTATTTAAATTGTGAAAATATTTTCTTCATATCAATTTTTTCATTTTAATTTAAATATAGATAAATTGATATTTTATTAAATTTTTACAGCAATACAACTTTTATTCATAATTTTCTTTTCAATAACGAAAGCATAATATCTGTGTCGCTTTAACTTTTATGTTTTTATAAATAATAAAAATATTTAAGGAAAAAGCTTAATCAATAAATGTATAATTTAATTTCCTCGTATGAAGGTTGCAACAAAATATTATTTTAGTATTAGATTTACATTATTGTCAATGATATAAATTTATTACTTGATATATTTATATACCAAATTAATTTCGTGCTTGACTTCGGGTTAATTATTAAGCTTTAATATTATTATGATACAGTGATCGTTCATCAAGTTCCCTTATTATATAATTATGTTTCATAACCTCAATCGTATTAAAATAAAATATTTTTCACAACTTAAAAGGAAAAACGGAATCCTAGGTAATAAGTATATAAGTATATTGTAAAATTATACAATTCATATAAATTCTTATTAAATTAATAAACTACAATATATAAATTTATTTTTCAAACAATATTAAATTTAAACTTTATGGAAGACATAGAAAGCTCTTTTTGTTCTTCCTGAAATCAATAAATATTATTATACAATTCAATATTAAAGTCATATTTAATAAATTTTATTTTATCGCACTTATATAATTTATAATTATAAATTTATTTTTATATATTGGACACATGTATACATCTTTGATGGCTAAATATATTATAGTTGATTTTCTAACATTATGTTTTTATAATATATTAAAAATTTTTAACTTAACAAATTATTTTGATTTTAAGGACAAGACTTTCACACCTCAAATACATCCTACATAATACTTTTATCAAATTATACCATCTGTCACTAGAATTTGATTTCATAACTCGTTAAACTTTGCTTATCTATTCGTGATTTCATCATATTAAAGCTTACTATTTTAATACCAACCTAATTATTATTTATTTTAAATTTATTATCTAAATCATTTTAATTATATTTTGACTTTTCAAGCATATTAATCAAGTTTCTTTACTTATTTAATCAATTTGAATTATTATTAACAAAATTAATTAATTTGTTCCAAAAAAAAATTATTTATCTCATATGTAAATGTTTCCCTCAACTAATAAAATTGATTTTATTACTTTTCAAATCAAATCAAACCCTAGCATATGAATAAGAAACTTTCCTTTTTCAAATTGAAGGTGGGAGATTCAGTCCATACGACTAGCAATTAGTGAAGGAAAGGCATCAATTACATAATACTAAAGAAAATTAATGTCAATTATAATAAATCAAAATTTAACTAAAGATTGGGCATTCGAGCTTGATTAATAAAAAATATTTTTATTATGTAAATATGTTTAAATTATTGAATTTGGTAATCAATTAATACAATTAAAATATTACAAATTATTTACACTCATGAATTATAATTTCACTATTTCATTATAAATAGTCTATCAATCATTTAGTCTATAATATTAGTTAAATAATGTACAATTATACTCAATCATTTTATCTTCACCATATTTATCCTTGTAAGCATGGAATTATGAACTTAAGATTAAAGATACTAATAAGGTGTACTATGCTTATAAATTCGATGCTCACTTACATTATACTATATAATATATCAATTTCTAAATCACCCTAAACATATGATTGATTAAAAGATCTTAATAACTTATTCATCTAAGATACAATTACATTACTTCACTATAGTCATTTTATCGGTAAACTTCAGACTTTATCACTACCACCATTTTAGTATATAATATTACTAATTTATTAAACTAATTTACATTTGTTTTACCATGAAAACCATGTAAATCATTTTTAATTTAATCATATTATCATCCATTGACTTGAAAGCTTAATTAAGATTTTAATATATGCTTGTGTGATCAAGAAGAGTGAGTGTTCAAGTATATGATATAGGAAGGGAAAAGTACTTAAATGTATTGGTAAATAGAGCGTTGTTAATATGTCAAGAAAAATATTGAGTATAAAAGTGAAAAGTTCAAGAGAGATTGCTTTGTATGAGAAAATAAATACAATTAATGTGTAAAAATGATATTATTGTTAGTAAAAATTAATTTATTTATTATCTTTGTTCATACTAAATTATATCAATGTTTTGAAAAAAATTTATTGTTTAATTTAAAAAATTGATTAACTAAAATGAAAATTCTTTTATTATTTCAATTAAAAGGTACTATCTTGCTTTGTTCATAGTACTATATATTTTCTTTTCAAATATATTTATTGAGTTGTTGCTATAAGTGATATTAAATTACTTCATTTCTTTAGTATGAGCTACATTTTTCCATTTTTTTTAATAATAAGTTGGTAAAAGCCTATTTATTTTCTTGCCTAAAGGTCGATTAAAAAATTTTAGTTTGTGGGGTAATATATAAGTATATATATTTTTAAATTACCATAAAATAATTAAGTATTTAAATGAAAATAAAATATTATTTTAATTTTAATTTTCTCATTTATACATTTTATTATGTATAGTAAGTCAAATTTCTTATTTTTATACCTTTGTTTACAATAAATTTTTTCCTTTTTAATCGGTTCAACAAATTTATGAGAGCAATATTATATAAATTTATATGGGCAATAATTACAATTAGTATACATGTGTTCATAATTTTATCTATTTTTGGGGGGCAATTCATGATCTTGTTATAAATTACCAAAAAAAGAGGTCAAAATTTAAAATACTATCAAATATTTAACAAAATAAGTATTTAAATAAAAATAAAATATTATTTTAACTTCAATTTTTTATTTATAAATTTTATTATGTGTAGTAAGTCAAATTTCATATTTTTATACTTTTATATAAAGCAAAATTTTTCTCTCTTAATTGATTCAACAAATTTATGAGGGCAATATTATATAAATTTATATGAGTAATAATTATAACTAGTATATATGTGTCCATAATTTTATATTTTTTTGAAAAAAATATAAAATGTCACATTCAATTTTAGAGTGGTTGGATTTTATTCCCTTTTACTTTGAAAATTTAAAAATTATTTTCTTAAACTTTACAAAATTTGAATTCAACACCTATTGTCAATTTAATTAATAATTTTATCAAATTATGTGATTTTTTTATCAAATTTTTTACAACAATTAAAATATTATAATATATTAGTTTATTTCATCAGTTTTATATATAATTTTGTAACCCATTTTTATTATTTAATTAAAACTCTATAAGTCTAATTTAATTCATATTAATTACATAACATAGAAATCATTTATGAAAAAAATAGCAAGATAACCTAAAATACTATAATATTATAATTCTTGTTTAAAAATATTATTAAAAATTATATAATTTAATAAAATAATAAATTAAGTTAATGGTGGGTATTAAATCTAAGTTTTATATAATTTAAAGGAGTGATTTCTAAGTTTCTAAAGTAGAAGAGGATAAATTCCAATCACTCCAACATTGGAAAGGATATTTTGTACTTTTTCCATTTTTTTATGGGAGCAATTCATGATCTTGTCATAAGTTAAAAAAAAAGGGTCAAAATTTTAAATACTGTTAAATATTTAACAAAATAGGTAGTTTAATTATAATTATTATAACATGAGATCTTCAATTTTTTTTATATACAAGTTGATTAAACTAATTTTTTATTATATAAATAAGAATTTATTTTTAGAATTAAAATAAAATAATTAAATAGAATTGATAAATTTAATATGATATTAAATAGGTAGATTAAAGACGGAACATAAAAATTTTAATAACTTAATGTTTAATCAAAATAAAGAAAGAGAATTGATTAATTTAACATAGAATTAAATATTTAGATTATAAATGGTATATAATAAATAATTAATTGATAATATATGATTTGAATGATTAATTTAATAAAAATTAAATACTTTGATTTAAAATGATATATAACAAATAATTAATTAATGAAAAGATTGCAATAATTAATTTATCATGGAATTAAATACTTAGATTAAGAATAATAGACAATAAATAATTTAGTTAAGTACTTTAATCCCATTTACAATTTCCTTAAATTATATCAACATTTCTTCTATTTCTAAAATATGTGTAGATTTCTCTTTTACTTTAAAAGTAAGTTACACATAAATCTTTTTTTGAATCAATGTTAACTTTTATTATTAACTAGCCAATAAGTGTAAAGTTTTATTATTTAATATCAAAATTTCCCTTGCACTTTCTTAGCAAAATTTCTCATGAAAATTTTTTTAACACCCTAACCAATTTATATCCTACAATTTAATAAAGCTATAGAAAATTTTTATTTTCTTAATTACTTTAACAGAAAATTTTTCTTAGTAGGTTTTAATTGAATTAAAAATTTATATTTTATCAAAATATCTCAATAAAGAAGGAAAGAAGAATATTTTTTCAAAGAGTTATTAGTTTTGTAATAAAATAAGATGAAAATAAAAGTTTTATTCGACAATACTTTAAATAAGCCTTTCTATATTTTATAAAATTTCAAGTATTATTTTTTTTATGTTACAATGGATCCAAAAAGTACGTCCAAAAAAATATGGTATGTTTTCATAAAATGAAGAAAAAGATATATCTTAATTTGATTTTCACAAAAAAAAAAAGATTAATGAAATTTGTTGTGTAAGTGTTGTACTATTCTGAAATAATCAAAGCTAACATCTAGTGGTAAAGGAAAAAATTTTAAGTTGGGGAGCCTAGAATAAAATATTATACAACTTAATTAAAAAAATCTTCACTATGATTATAGTATATATGCATAGTATGATAAATAAAATTAAACTACTATAAAGTAAAAAATATAATAAAATTTATATATATAACAAAAAATAATATACAATGCATACCTCTATATTTTAAGTTTTGTCTGACATTTCTTTAAAGAATAAAAATCATTAGTTATCATATTTATGGAGAATTGTCCAGTAATCTCTTTTTCAATATAAGTAATCATGTAATCTTTGAGAAAGTCATCTTCCATCTTATTATAAAACCTTATTTTGATTATTTTCATAGTTGAAAAAGCTTGTTTAGAAGTAGCTATTAAAATTGAAATAGTTAAGATAAGTCAAAGCAACCTATCAATTACAGATAATTTGTTGATTTTCCAATTTTTATGCATTTTTGACACAATTTAGAAATAAATGATAAATTTTGTAATTTATAATCATTAAGCCCATCAAGCTCATAATATTATAATTTATATCTCAATTAAAGCTTTTCCTGATCTAAAAAATTTAAAGGATAAAATCTAATAGCAAGATTTTATATATTATCAATGTTAAATAGCTTATATCCATATTTTGGACCTAAAGCTATAAAAAGCTTTGTTCTTTACTCATTGAATCTACTATTTAATTCTTTTAATTGATAATGTATCATAACTATAAATACATTTACTCGATAATGATGTTCTACTATGACAATATCTTTTTGGCAATGGAAACAAATTATATCAAAGAAGCAAGCACTCATAGCAGGAACTTAAATACTTTAATTTTGGCAAAAAAGTCAAATTTGTTAAAAGATTGCCCTAACTAGTATCTCTTAACTTTTGAATTGATAACTTTATACTAAAGACTAAATACATAGTGTTTAAAATATCTTGAGATTTTTTTTGTAGAGCTTAACAAAGCTTATCAGTGAATCCCATAATTTCTTTCATTAAGTATAAAGTAAATACAAAATGAAATGAAATTAATAATTTTATAGCAAAAGTAGCATCACATGTTGAGAATATATAGATCCTTCAATATCTAGATTTTTAAGAACTGAAATAGTTGCATTATACATTTTTAAAAGGCTACAAATTGAATTGAAGTGAGAACTCCATTTGGTGTTTCCAGGTTTCTTTAATGTGCCAATTTGATTAATTCTTCTTCTTATTCTAATCTCATCTATTGCAACTAATTATGCAATTTCCTTTACATAAGTAGCTTATAATTCATCATCACACTTACAAGAAAATGTGACAGCATTAACAATAAAAGTTAAGTTTAAAAAAAATATGGACATTAATTAATTCTTGAGTTGCAGAAACAAAGGTTAATTATAATGATCAATAGAACAATGAACAAGAATGTCCTTGAAGAATTAGAGCTCTCCATGCATGCTACTTGCTTAATCATATCCTTACTTTTAAAATTTTTAAAAGTTGAGATTATGATAAAATAAAACAGAATAAATCTCTTACCTAAAAGTAAATGCAGTGTTATCTTTAACATGTATAAGATTTAGAAATCTCCCCTTCATAACCCCATCTCGATCAACAAATCTAACAACTAAAGCCATTGTTCTTTTTTATATTCATCTCAACTTTCATTAATAACCAAACAAATTTTTGCATCAATAGTTTTTTTACAAATTAGGCTTTGCACATTTCTTGTAAAAATATCTAATTTTTTTTTTAAAATTTTGAATATGTATATTTTGCATTTTGTAGTGCATTTTTCAATACAACTTCACCTATTTTTTTATTATAAGAAGCTAAAAATTTTATCATTTGAAGAAAGCTATCTTGCTTATTTGATCTCATGCTTTCATCATGCCATCTTAAAATACATGCTTTAAAAGTTAGCCATTTAATAATATTTATGAAGGCTTTGAGGTATAAGTGATTTTTCAAAACTTGTTTAAAAGTTTGTTTGAGTATAATTTGATCAATATGACATGACTTATTCTTGAAATCTTCATAACATTTGTAAGCTACATTATGAGCTAAATCAGGAATTTTGTCCATATAGGATAGAAATGTGTATTTTTTCCATTATTGACTTCTTTTCAAATTTTGAAACCCTTTGAAATGAATGCATCACAACCTGAATATCCATTTGATTTTTTTAGCAAACAAATAGCATAGGAAACAAAATGCAACATCTTTTTTTGAGTGAGTATTTTAGTAAAGGGAAACTTTTAAACTAATGCACTTGAAATTATCGTAAATGATTTGTATCATTAGGAAGTGGATAGACATCTTGCTTAAACTAATAAAACTCATATTTTATATATGCCTTTCAAATTTCATCTTGTTAATTAATGGGATAAACTTAAATTTGAGGGCGCTTTCTATAATTAAGCATAAAAGTACCTATTTCAATTTGTTCTTACTCAACTTTTATAACTTTAGAAGAGGGTTCCCCTATTATGTGACTTATAAATTGCTTAATAATATCTTCCACCTCAATCTCTATATTTGAAGTTGATGTCTTAGGTTGTGTATTTTCATTCCCTTTTTTTTTCTTAAAAAAATATTAATAATTTTTCTCTTTAACATTTTTATACCTAAAATAGTAAAAAAATAATATCATATAAATGATAATGATATTAAAATCATTTTAATATTACAATACAAAGAACCCTAATTTAATTTTTAAAAATTAACTAAAAATTGTAAAATAAAAATCTCCTTTTTCATCTAACCCTAAGTTATAAATTTCTCAATCACTATATGTTATATAAATATATAAAAGACAAAAACATTTAACTAGGAAATATTAACTATATTGTGTTATTAAATTAAGAAAGAGGAATTTAGTACATTCAACTTAAAACTTCATGTAATTAACAATTTAATGTATTTAAAAATTTAAAGATAATATCTAATATAAGATAAGGAATAAAAATAGAAAGTATAAGATTGTGAGAACCTTAAATATATGATGATTTTTATTGTTAATTGATAAATATAGAGATTAAGCAATATACATGACGCATTACAAATCAAAAGCATGAAATTAGGATGATCCTATCACACTATTTTTGATAATTATTGATAATATTTATATATTCAAACAATATGTATCTTTATTATCATATAACAATATTAAAAATTATTTTAATATTAAAATGCAAAGAACCCCCCAATCTAATTTCTAAAAATTAGCTAGAAATTGCAAATTAAAGATTCCTTTCTTCATTTAACCTTATGTTATAAATTTCTTAATCACTACTAGTTATACAAATATATAAAAAATAAAATATTTAACTAAGAAATATTAATTATATTATGTGATTAAATTGAGAAAGAGGAATTTAATATCTTCAACTTGAAACTTTAAGTAATTAAAAATTTGACGAAATATCAATTATATTATGTGATTAAATTGAGAAAGAGGAATTTAATATCTTCAACTTAAAACTTTAAGTAATTAAAAATTTGACGTATTTGAAGATTCAAAGATAATACCTATTACAAGATAACAAATAAAAATAAAAAGTATAATATTGTGAGAATCTTAAATAAATGATGAATCATATTGTTTAGATTTAAAAAAATAAAAAAAAACACTAACCTATTTGCAAAGAATTAGAGATGGTAAATGGATAAATTAGGATGGATATGGATTGGGTTAAAAGTGGATAGGTTATTGTTAATCCATTTATTTATTTAGAACCTAATATAAAATTTTAAATGGGTTATGAATGACCTATGATCCTTGGATATATACTTAACCTAACACATCCATTTATTCATTAAATTATTATTTTTATTAATATTATTTTTAACCACTATTTTATATTTATTACTACTATTTCAAAACAAACTTATGTTATCAAAATTTTTATTCTTTATTTTTATTTTTTTAAATTATAATTTTTATCTCATTTTCTTAAAATTATTTTAATATTAAATATAATTTTAAAATTATTAAATTAAAATTAGTTTGTCATAATTATTTATTTTTAATAAATATAATCGAATAATTTTAATTTATTTTTAAAAAAAATTATCTCATCATTTTAAATTTTAAAATTTGTAAGATAATATTAAATTTATCAAATTTTAAATTTTCTTCACTTTGTTTGAGCTAATGCTCATTTAGTTGTAAAATGGATAGTTGTTAAGTATTGCTAAAAAAAAAGAAGGCTTTATACGACCTAAGAGCTGATGTCATTAAAGAAATTAGACTTGTAAAAGATAGAATTAGGACATCCAATTAAATAATGATAATTTATTATTGTCATTGTCAAATAAGAACTGAAATAATTACTTATGTTAAATGATGTGGTAATATAGAATTGTTTGTTTTCTTAATCAATGGATGTGAGGGGAAAGTTTTATATATTCTAATCATAACATGCATTTTTATTTTTAAGTAATAAAAATAATTATAATTTTTAATATATTAAAAATTAAAAAATATAATTTTTAACATATATAAATTTTACAAAGTTAATAATAATTTTCTTTCATCAATTAAAAATAAAAACTTTTATTATAATTATTGTATATGAAAATTTTCATGAGAATAATATTGGGTCATAATGTTTGCAGTATGAGTACACATATTGCTTCTTGGGCTTTGTAGTTGCTTGCAACCCTACTCTTAATAACCACAAGTCGAGAAATAATCACCTATATAAAAATATTATAATATTTTATAAAAGATTATGTTAAGAAATTTTTACATGAATTTTAGTACAAATGATTAGACTTGAGTTTACTTTTCTATAAGAAATTAATATTTTTACATATATATATAAATATTATAATATTTTAGTTTAAATAATTAATTTTAAAAATATTTAAATTATATTAAAAAATTAAATATATTTCATTATAATATTTTTTATTTTATAATATTAATTTATATAATATACAAGTATACTTCCTATAAATATAAATAGATAAATAATTATTCATAATTTGACTCAATATAACTTTCATTTTAATGAATCAATAATAACCTAACTCATATTTATCCTAAAGTTAAAATAAATGAATAAGAATGGATTAAAATAAGAATGGATATGAATGAATAAATGAATATGAGTCAGGATTGTTAAGTTTATAAAAAAGAAAATGCAACGAGAGATTTAGAGTAGAGGAAGATAGTTTATAGAAGAAGTTTCTACGACTAAAATGTCATTTATAAGAAGCGAAGTAAAACAATATATATATATATATATAATGTTAGGTCATGGGTATTGAGTAGCATAAAGCTCAATTAAAAAGTCTTTTAAATATAGGCATTAGGCAGATACATAAAGATGATGAAACGCAATAATATTTTAATAAATTCCTAAACCTAATACAAAATTATATATTATTTACGGGTTGTAAAATTTTATTAGTATATATTGTATTAAAACTTGGAGATAGGGGAGCCAGGGCCCACCCAAAAGTAGTATAAACTTCTACTATGTGGCAAACAAGTAGAAAGAGGAAGGGAAATGCACAGAAAAAAAAAGGGTGAGATTGAGGTTGGTTTGTAATTTGAATAAATAAAGTATTTAATTATCATCTCATAATTTTAATATATTAAAATAGGATATATCAGGAAATATTCTTAAATGTTCTGTTAAAATTATTAAAATGGAATAATGTGTATATTTTAGAAATATAGGAGAGGTTTCTGTAATTTTAATAAATTTGTAAAGATGTCAAAGTAATTTATTCTAAATAATTAATTAATAACACATGATTTTAATAATTTGTATTAGCAAGGCTTCTTTTTAATTTAAATAAAAGTATGATAAATTTAGTATTAATCTTTTAAGAAATTCAAATCCGTATTAAGTTACTAAAAAATTAAGTCAATTCATTTATTTAATAAATAATTTATATAATAATTTATATTTATTTAAATATATGAAATGTGAACACTCCATAATATGATTTTTGTATTGGAATTTTGGTCTCATTTTAATATTATAACATTTCTAACATTTTTTTAGACGCCAATATTGCAATGGTATCCTAATATTGACCGATTGATTAAGAAAGCTACTCTAAAAGAAGAGTTATTTAAGATGGAGAAAATGTATAATTTATTTTTGAAATTATGAAATATTGATAAAATTATTTGTACTAATTTATATTAAAGAATAAAATTATTTATATAAATAATTATTTTTATAAATAATTGTTTAAAAATAAAATTATATATTATATAATTTAAAAATAATTTTATCAATATTTTATAATTCTAAAAATTAAATTATATATTTTCTCTAAATATGTGTGGGTGTATTTATTTATTTATTTATTTTTGTGGTTAGGGGAAGAAAGGAGCACCGGTTTCCGGTTACCGGCTTGAACCAGGGAAAGACGCGGCCTTTTGTTTGTGGGAAAATGGAAGCGGCTGTCGGCATGGCTAGAAAAAAGGGTTCAATTTCCCGTGAACTTACCTGCCCATCAAATGGTCAGAGAAGTGGAAAGGCAGGTAGAATCGCATCAGCCCAGGCGAGTGACCTGTGAGGTTGTGCTGTGACTGAGATCACCGCCCTTTAAGCACGTGAACTAGATGTCCTCATCTTGCATCAACGGCCATTATTTAATCCTTCTTAGATCCCTGTAAATAGATTCACTTCAACTCCATTAATTAGATGGCAATCTCGCGGTGCTCCTTGCCATGGCACTGAGCGAGAAGAAGGAGATGGAGTTGGACGAAGGAGACGCATGTTACTGGTTTGTGGGCGAATCTAAATTGCTCTCTTCTTCTTCCAATCTTAGATTCGCGCACAAACTCAGCAATATGTCTCTTCCTTACATTTCTCGTCAGATTCAACTTTCAGGTTCCTCTGTTTAGCTCAGAATTTCTCAAATTCCACTTGTTACGGTATGATTTCTTCGATCTCCAACCCCCAACAACTTTCCTTTTTCAGCTTTCCTAGACTTCCAATTTAGGATAGTTTTATAGGTTTAGACAGATATCGAAGCTCGAGTTTGGTTTGATATCCATATATTTTTTTATTGCTTTCCTTTTCCTAGGTGAGAGATCTTCAGAATTCAAGGAGAAGAAACTATTTGGTTTTCATAGATTTATGAATCCATCAGTTAATTAAGCTTGTGATGCCGTCTTTTTGTCCTTTGATTTGAATTTTCGTTTGATTAACGTCAACACTAAGAATCCCCTGAGGGAAAAAAAAAACTGATTAATGCTTAGTTATGTTGTTAATAGTATCAAAGTTACAACCAAAGATCATTGCAAACCCATGCAGATTATGTAATGAAATGGTAAAATTAACAACTTCGGGTCATGAAATTATAAGGTATTGGAAAAAAAATGATAGCAAATTATTCAAGGTATAATTTTATCTTTAAATAATATAATTCTATCCATTCATATAAATAATTTTATTTCTGATGACTGAAGGATAAAATTATAGGTATGGACAATTATTTATGGGAAAAATTTGTAACGACATAATTTGGGATTATTCTATCAACACTCTACAATTTTGGAAATGAAATTGTTGATTTTATGTAAATAAATTGTTGTTGGCTTACACTGAAAAATAAATAGTAGGAATATTTTAGTGTAACATAGAATGGTGTTGGATTGAAAGGCGTTGTTACTGCTCATGGTGACGAAAGAGAATGGAATAGGAAGGTTACATCGTAACATTGGAGAGAAGGAGATTGTGAGTTTACGCTGATCTTCTAAAATTCCTCAAAGCATTCTACTACCGATTATTTTATGTTTTTATGTTCTTTCAGGTGAAAGAAGTGAAAGTTATAACTTAAGCCTAAAATCACAAGTATATAGGTAAGGTGCTTGATAACCCTTCAATTGTGTGGAACAAATATTTTTCTTATTAAAAATATTTTTCAACAAAATAAACTACAATAACTGAAATTTTCTTTCACACCTTTCTCAACCAAATATTACTCATAAAATATGTAAAATATGTAATTTCTCTGTACTTTCACTTTGTCTCATTTTAGCATAAAACATCCCTGCATATAACAATTCATGGTACTTAGTTTTTTTTAACTATTTCATGACAATCAATATCGATAAAAAGCCATATAAAACAATTCATAATGACATAAGGATCGTAGAGGTATATTATTTTAAACAATTTATAACGAGATTTTGAATTATTTTAACGGTTGAGATGCAAACACTTGAGCAATCTTTGATTGAGGTTTTATTTAAGTCATGAAGTCGATATTCAGTTTATAATGAGGTATTCACGTATATTGAAATACTCCATCACAAATAAACGCATGGCGTTAAAACCTTAGACCGTGACAACCATAAAACGTTTATATCATCATAAATACTACAAATAAAAAACTACATCAGAAACACCACCAGCACTTTCATTCCAAGGAACATTCAGTGTGAGTTTGCCATCAGGCGACCACTCAAAAGCAACCTCAGCACCATTCAACTGACCCTTCTTTGGAGACTCAGAGGAGTAAGCTAGGAAAATCCCACCACCTTTGACCTTGATCTTGGCTCTCTCAGTGTATTCCAATTCTTGAATTGTGCCCCCGCTGTTGAACATGTTAGTTAGCCCAATTGGTGCAAATTTGGCGGTGCCCCCTAGCTTTGTGATTGGCACAAAGCTGAAGAGCTCGAAACTAGAAGGCTTCATGGTGATTTGAATTGGCTCAGATTTGGGTGTCATAAGGCGCAGTTCCTCAGCTTGATTGAGATACACCACATACTCAGCTGCCTTGCCCATTTGTGCTGCTTCTGCGTTCTGGTCCCATTCAATCTCAGATACATGTACTGAACCACACACAGACTTGTAGCAATCAGGAAACCCCCTGATCTTATGCGTTTCGGTGTCCCATCCAGCACCTTGGCAGTTGAAAGCACCAATCACCCCACCATACTGTTTCCAACATATGATCCGAATTTGTCAGTAAATCTAATAATCATACTTCTGGATCAACGATAACATATTCCAGATTAGGTAGTTCTTCAACTAGACAGCCTAAAAAGCTCTGTGCTTTTACAGTAAGATTGCTTGTGTGTTCTGAGATTCAAATCTCAGAACATACAAATAATCTTACGGTGCTCTGCTCTTGATAGAGCCATAGAATTATACTACTAAATTTGTTGGCCATATGTAGTATTGAATTTCTGGATAAAGTACGAGATGTCAGTAAGATACCTTGTTGAAGTTCCAAATTTTGAGAACGGTTTTCTGGTCAAATAGAGGGCTCTTGAAAAGGCAGTCCCTGGTTGGAAGAGGAAAATGTATGCACCTGGGAACGGTGCCATCAGGGTACACAAGCTTCTTGATGAGTTCAAAATCGTGAGAGCCGACATTGTCACTCAAATAGACAGGACCACCACAAATGGCCCTTGATCCTGCATGAAACGTGGCACAAACATGGTCGGATTGGAACATGTCCCAGTCAGGCTGTATCATCTGCCCCATCCACAAGCTATTATAGGCACAGTGAATCATATGAACTCCTTGTAGCCAGAACAGTCCCATCGGGTCTCCATTTGGATCTTGGATCCAAAAGTCATCACCTTTGAGAAAAATAATCAATTTTTTCAGCAGCAAACCCACAAAATTTCATCGAGTAAACATCGAAAACGAAGGAAAAGTACTCACCAACTCTTCCCATGGCAATTTGCTTCGTCCCAAGGAAGAAAAAGTCATTGCACTGCTGCATGCTAGCGATGATTCCAGTTCCCATGAAATTCTTCATAACAGAGTTTGTCAATCCATCATAGTAAGCCTTGGCAAGCTCAACTCTGCCTCCATTTTCTTCGCCTACATACTCAATACTCTGACAATACTCATGTATAAAATCAAGGTCAATAACAATACATAACTATAACTGACATTAAGGTAAGTGAAATGCTATTTGCAATATTATAATCTACAACATGACAATATCTAAGTAAAACTGGTCCAACACAACGCCAATGTTTGACTCAAACTGGTCATGTATGCAAGAAATTAGGAATTGCACTACTCTAAGGATAAATTATGTTGGCTTAGCAAACTTACCTGAATGACATCCACTTTGATTCCAGTGATTCCAGATTTAGCAAGATGGGAGTGCATAGAGTCATAGAAATCATAGGCTTGGTCAGGATGAACAAGACCGATGGAACCTTTTACAATGTTCACCACAGCAAGATCATGCATTGTCCCATCAAGCCCAGGAGAAGGCTTGCAAGGCATTATCTTCGAATTTAGGTGCGTGGTTCCTGGCCTCACACCACCCCATGCCCCACACACTGCATGCCACAAATAAATATCATCCAAACCCTTAAATTTAGTCCTCAAATCTCTTGTGAAAGCCTTCAACCCATAGTCTTCTCTCTTGCAACAGCAGCTTCCACATTCTTTCTCAGAATCACTGCTTTGCTCTTCCCCGAAGATATCAACAATTTCTTGCTCTAACATCTGGGTCCTTGATTCAGTCTCAGATGAAATGGCAGCCCCAGTTTGAGTGGCATCTTCGTGCTCTCTCAGCAAATGCTCAAGTTCAATACTCTTTTTGATCAGTGTTTTGATCTTCTCCGGGTCGAAAGATGGAGCATTTGGACTCAACATGAGACCACCTTTGTATTTTCTGAACTTGTCCCCTTCATCAAGCCTATGTAGTTTTGCAGTCATTTGTTTACCGCCTATAACTAAATTTTTGGCATCCTCGTTGGGGTCGTCAGTATCCAGATTGATGCTCTGCCAGCCGTCATCAATGATGATGAACCTCGGACAGACGCCGCCTTCTGCGAAATCTTTGACTCCATGCCAAACTCCAACTGGGTCTACAGTGAGGTAAAATGAATCCCAAGTGCACCAACCGAACTTGTCAATCAGATTTGGCAAAGTTTTCTCTTCTAAAAGCTTAAAAGTATTAAGATGAACCCTTAAAACACTGTAGGCCTCTTTCATCAAGCTGTATGGATTATCAGACACGTGAACATAAGCAATAGCATCAAAGTTTGAAGCTTTCACTTTGGGAGAGCCACTTTCTGCACAAATCATGACATGGCCATCAGAGCCGGGATGAAGAGCTGACCTAAAACTGCCTTCAATGGTAGGAATAATTATCACATGAGAATTAATTTCAGGAACATTAAAGAGAATCCACTGGGTTTCCATTTGTAAATCCGAACCGGAATTCCCCACCCATTGGGTCGACCACCATGTTTTGAACCTGAAGACACTCAGAAAGTCCCTGCCACTGAATTTGCCCAAAGAATTCAATAACCTTTCGGAGGGTTCTTCATGGTGGAACCCAAGGAACCCACCCTTTTGAGAAAAAGCAAGAACACGTTGAAGAAGATGAGTTGGGGCATCCGTGTTCGGACAGATAGAAGAGAAGGGACTGTAAGTGACATTTTCAGGGATTTCTGTGAGCAATGGCACACCTTTCACAGTAAGTTTGCCATTTGAAAGGTCAAAAATCTTCTCCAGGATTTCAGGAGGAAGGAAGCTTAATGTAGGGGTCACTGGGTCGTTTGGAGGAGCCATGAGAAAATGAAAGGACCGAAAAAAGAGACAGAAAAAACAGAGGAGAAACTAACAATTTTTGGACATCAGATGAAAGTGATTTGGAGTGAAGATGAGCAACTTTAGAAGGGTTTTTGTAGTTCAATGAACAGAATCAGCGCTCCATAATTTTTGGACATCAGATCAAGGTTACTGCAAATTAGAACTCTATATAAGGCAAATATCAAAATATATTCAAATTGTGGACGGGGAAATATTTGATGCACCATTGCAAAGGTAACTGAAAGATGTTATCTTTATAGAATCAGAATTAGGATTTGATTGATGGAGACTACAATTATGAAATCTGTTGTTGATAAGTAATTGTTAACAATTAGAGAGTGATAGATTGATGATTGATCAAAATGCTTTGAAGAATACTTGTATGCAACTATGGCAATATGAGTTAAGATTACATGGGTATATATAAAGGAAAGATGGCGCTAGAATTTGAAAAATTAAGATAAGGGTACGGGAGGTGAGTGGGAGGGAACAAATGAGAAATAAATTGAATTTATTTATAAAATATTTTTTAAGTTGGATTTTGGACTTGTGAGTTTTTATTATTATCCAATATTTTAGAGTTCAAATAATAAATGGATTATGTTTATCAAACCTTTATAAATTTTGGACCATCATACTTTTATATTTGCAAAAGGCTAATTAACTTCTTGAAAGTATATTTTCTCATGTGACAAAAATACTTTATAATTTTCCAATCATTTCTATTTTTAAAAATTATAAACTTGCTTATCAAGTAAAAATTCTACTAGTTGTAATATAATATTTATTTTTTCAAAAGAAATATAACAAAATCCAATGGTTAATATTCATTAGTTATTTTGAATTTTTGACTAGTTAAAAGTGGGAAAACTAAATTGAGAGGGAATTTCAAATTTTAAATAGCCTAATATGTGTTAAAATTAATATTAAATTATATAAACTCTTTTGACAACTTTTCACACTTGGATGAATAGTTTTTGAATTGAACATATGCAATATAAACTAGTTGGATCAGTCTTCTAGAAGAAAGTATAATTTTGGTAAAATAGTAGTGTGATTGCTCCTTTATACTGAAATCTGAGACAAAGTAAAAATATGATAAAAAATTTAACATGTATAGTACTTACATGATATTTTTAGATTGTGTGATATCTTAGGAATCTTTTAAGGCAAGCTAATATTTTATGGAGTCATTTTTCAAATTTAAAATCCTTGGAACTAAAAGTTCAAATTCAAATTCAAATTTGAAACCTAAATTCAAACTTAGAGCCAAAAGACAACTTGGAGCTCAAGTTGGTTCTCTCTATAAATAGGTTACATGTATATAAAGATGAGATAACAAGAAAAAGATAGAAGCTTGGCATTATACTTGCAAATTCTCTTTAGCCTTCTTTTTAGAAAAATCTTAGTTTTCATTTTCTTCTCATTTAGAGCCAAAACTTACATATCCACTCTAAGAGTATTAGTGAGTGAAAAATTGTTGTGAGGAAAATCCTTCTTATATCTTGAAATCCTAGTGAAGATTGGGATAATCTTGTAAAATTAGGTGGTTGTAAAATCCTAGTAAAAATTGATGTATCTTGTAAAGTTAGATGGTTAAGAAATCCTAGTGGAGATTAGAGTATCTTATAAAGATAGGCATTGTAACTTGGTGAAAAGTTACTAGATACCTCAAGTGATATGTGGTAACTTGAGAAAAGAGGGGTAGATTCAAAAAGTGTTCCTTTTGAATAATCAAAACTCTATAAAAATTCTATGTCTTTCTTTTTACTCTTTACTTATATCTTGTTTTGAAAATTACATTTCATTTTTCAAAAAGAGGGCACACGATCTTCATCATCATGTAAAGTAAAGAAATATTTTTGAAATCATTCTTAAGGGAGCTTTTTTCATATATTATTAAAATATTTCATATTTTTGAAACTATGAATATTTTTTAAAAACATCTTTTTGTACTTCATGGCTTTTATTATATCAACTTCATAATTTTTAAATTATAAAATTTTGTTAAAAACCAATTCACTTATTTTTTAACTTATAAAGTCTATCAGAGTGAAAAAAGTTATCCATTATTGTCCAAGGTAAAAAAACCATTGGAAGAGGAAAAAGATCAATTGAAAAGGAGCACAAAAAATGTTAAACAAGATTGGAGTAGATTTAAAGAAGGAAATCCATCATTAATATTTGATGATGATGATTTGCTAGAGTTAAAAATAAAATATTGTCATAATGGTCAACCGATTTTGTACAAAAACATATTGATGGGATTGCCAACTAAAAAAAGCTTGGAAAACTTGGCTTCCCTAGATTAGAAAACAAATGGATTGGAAGAACCAGATGGGAACGTAACTATACGTAAAAACACTAATTCTGATTTGGATAATGATACTGTTAAAGATAATATCATAATGGTTAATGAAATTATCAATGGAAAGAAGATATGCCTAGTATTGAAACTCTTAGAAAAGGAGATGCAACAAATTAGAAAGCCATGAAAAAATTGCTTGATCATCAAACTACTAAGGAGGGGTGTTAACTTTTGATTTCTAAAAAGGAAATTAATCTAACTTTGGAGGGGGATTGGTGCATTCAAGTGAGTTGATTTGGGATATGAATATTTCTTGGTTAAATTCTCTAGCGGTAATGATAGAGACTATGTGTTGATTGGCAATCCATGGGTGATCTTAAATCATTACTTGACAATGCAGGAATGGATATCGAATTTTAATCTAACTATTGTCATTATTGATTATGTTGTTGTTTGCGTAAGGTTTCCAAAATTGGCGATGGATTATTATGATAGGAGATGTCTTAAAGCTATTAGCAACAGGATGAGGAAATTAATCAAAATCAATTACATGATTGAAAAAAGGGCTTGGGGTAAGTATGTGCATGTTTATGTGCTTATTAATTTGAATGAACCATTAATACCTCAAATTAGAGTAAGAAATTAAGATATAAGGATAAAATATGAAGGTATCCACTTCATTTATTTTAAATATGGAAGATATGGGCATTATGAGGAATGATGTATGATAATGGAGAATAAAGTTGAGAAAGATCCTAGTGACAAAACTAATGAATAGGAGAACCTTCCAGGAATGAAGGAAACCAATAAGGAGATTGTTTCACTAACAAAATAGCAACCTAATATACAATTTAGGTGTTGGATGGTAGTCCAGAAACAAAAAAAAAAGGAATAAGGGAATGCAAACTAAAATAATAATAGAAATAAGACTGATGAATCTAGATTCTTTACTTTAGCAAATCCCATTTTTGATTATGAATAAGGATAATATAATGGTGCATCACTCAAATACAACAAAGACAAGGAATTGAGAAGGAAAATGCCAATCTAAATTTGCCATATTATAGTATTAAAAAAATTTAGAATGAGAAGAAAAGAACCTAAAGAATTGATGTAGGAATGAAAGACATAAATAGAAATACCCTGTAAACTGTCAATTAAAATAGAAGGGACAAGGTACACAAGGTTATGGCGAGAAGCATTGGCAAAAACAACATAGTTACCACTAGAGTTCATCGTGGGAAAGACAAGTTGAAAATTTAACAGGAAGCAATAATGATTATAGATCAAATAACTAGTTCAAATGTGAACCACATGATTACATGGGTTAATAATATGAATATCAACACATTGAGATGACCTTTAAACTTTAAAGACTTTAAAGGAACTAATGCCTTCATAGAAGAGGATTTGACCTCATTGGTAATAGAAACTGCAATACAGGATATGAATGTTACGCCACTAGATACTTTGCCAATAGCTCAATTGAAACTAATACTATAAATGAGATTACCATCTTTGGAATTGGAAAACTGCCTGGAAATATCTTATGAATAAATTCATTTGCTGGAATTGTAGGGGAGTTGACAACCCTCGTTTTATTGCTCAAGCTAACAATCTATTAGCTAAAAATAAACCAGACTTATTGGTATTAGTGGAGACAAAAACTTTAACTAATTGGGTAATAGATATTTTTAAAAAACTTGATTTTCTAAAATTTCACATTCAAGAAGGAAGAAGATTAGCAAGGGGAATTTGAATAGGATAGAGAGAGGACAAATTCAAAGTAACAATGTCTTCTAATACTTCCAATTTATGACTAAAAACAATGGCAATACTTGGTTACTTTCTGTCATTTACATGAGCACACAACTTGAATATTGTATGAAGTGTAGAAAAAAAAAGATAGCTTCTGAGTTTTGCTAATTCAACCCACGATCCTTAGATCTTAGTTACTGATTTCAATGATATAACTCACTTATTAGAGAAAAAATGAGGTGAATTAGTAATAGAAAGATGCTGTCAGGAATTTTCTAATTAAATAAATCAATATAGCTTGATTGATTTAAGATAACAAGGATCATGTTTTATCTAGAAGGGCTCTTTGAAAGATAGTTATAAAAGGATCTTTAAAAGGCTAGATAGAGCCTTATACAATGAAAAGAGATGTTTTAGAGAAGCAATATTTTGAGTTCATCCTAGAGTTTACTTTAACCATTACCGCCTTTTGGTTGACATAACTGGTGGTAAAAGTGATAACAAAAGTAGGCTTTTTCGTTTTGAAGCTACATGGTTGTTATATGATAATTTCAAGAATTTCCTTAACAAAAATTGGAAGAGCAATAATTCTCTCATTTGTAACCTTCATAATCTTTATGATCATTTATTGGTAGGGAATAAGGAGATTTTTTGCCATATTTAAAAAAAGAAGAAGAATACTTTCTTAGTTAGAATCGGGAGCTTAACCTATTATGGAAAGACGATGGAACCTATCTTTAAACTTAGTGGAAAAAAATTATAGAAGGAATTATCCATCACTTTGAAATAAAAAGAGGCATTGTGGCATAAAAAATCCAAAAGCAAATGGATTTAAGATGGAGATAAAAATACCAGGTACTATTATACTAAAATTATGATTAAAAGATGCCATAATAGGGTTTTATGCTAAAAAATGACAATGGCTAGTGGATTGAAGACAAAGAGCAATTAAAGCATATGGTAGTTAATTTTTATAAAAGCTTATTTCATGACTCCTCTACTTTGTATTCATACATACATATATTTTCCTCATTTTCATCTAAGATTGATCATGGAAAGTTAGATAAGTTGATCTCCTATACTGAAGTTAAGAGTGTTATCTTTAATATAAGAGGATTAAAAGCTCCTGGATATGATGGCTATCCAACCATTTTCTATCAAGCAAATTAGGATAAGGTTAGGAACAATTTATATCATTTTGTTCGAAATTCCTTTAATAGCAAAACCAATATTTGAGAAATAAATCAAACATTGATCACTTTAATCCCAAGTTGAATAATTTGGAATTTGTCAATCAATTTTGACCAATCTCTTTATCTAATATGAATTATAAGTGTATTATAAAAGTCATAGTCAATTAACTTAGAGAGTTAAAGCCATCCTTAACCTCCCTATTCTAGTCTAATTTTATTCTTGGGCATTATATTCAAGACATTATAATTGTTAGTAAAATGATCCATTCCACAAAAAAAAAGTGGAAAAAAGGCCTCATAGTTATTAAAATATATTTAAAAAAGACTTATGATAGACTATGATGGCATTTCATTTCAAATATACTTAAAGAGGTGGGTATTCTTGACTAGTTACATTACATAATTATGAACTATATTACCTCTTCACACTTAAATGTCTTATGGAACACATCACAAACCAAAAACTTCCTTCCCTTAAGAGGTGTTAGATAAAGAGATCCCATTTCCCCATATATATTTGTATTGTGTATGGAGAAGTTATCTCACTTAATTATGGATAAAGTTAATAATAGGGTTTGGAAGCCTATCATTGTTGAGAGAATAAGACCTAAGTTTTTCATCTGATGTTTGTAAACAACTTGTTATTATTCTCTGAAGCCTTTGAAGATCAAATAGATTGCATTTTGAAGTGCTCGAGTAAGTTTAACAAAGTCTTTTAAAAGGTGAATCACCAAAAAAACTACAATCCTTTTTTCCAAGAACACAGATCCTTCGATTATCAAAGATATAACTGAGGTAAGTAGCTTCTCATAAACTCAGAATTTAGGCAAGTATCTTTGGCTTCATCTTATGTAAGAAGGAGCTAACAAGGGGCAATATAAGGACATCCTGGACAAAGTTAAGAATAAACTTATAGGTAGACTTGTACATGGGGTAGGCCAGGCCGAGCGAGTTTCTGGTTGAGCCAAGCAGACCAAATTATATAAATTTTATGGCTTAAGCTTGGCTTGATTACTTTTAAAAAAAATTTAGCCTAGCTTAGTTCAATTTTTTAGCCCAGCCCGACCCGATTACTTGAATAAATTAATTTTTTTATTTTTTAAGTAAAAAATTAATTTTTATAATAAAAAATATATATTTAAAGAAATTATATGATATTTAAATATATAAAATATTTAATTATATTAAATTAATCTTTTTTTATTAAAAATAATTAGTTATAATTATTTTTTCTAAGATGTAATTATATTATAAAAAATATATTAATATAATCGGGTTGGGTCGGGTCTATTGAACTTTTTTATTTGGGCTTAAACTCGGCCTAATTATTAATTGAGTTTTAAAAAAAAGCTAAACCAACTATTACGCTAAAAAGAGAGAGCCAAAACCCTTTATTTTTCTGAGTTAGCCTGATAATCTGTTGAGCTTTTTTTAAAGCTTAATTAATAATTAGATCGAGCTCGAGCTCGAGCTCAAATTAAAAAGCCCAATAGACCCGACCCGACCCGACCCGATTATATTAATATATATTTTATATAATCATATATTAAAAAAATAATTATATCTAATTATTTTTAATATAAAAAATAATTTAATATAATTAAATATTTTATATATTTAAATATCATATTATTTTTAAATATATATTTTTTATTTTAAAAATAATTTTTAGTTAAAAAATAAAAAAAATAATTTATTTGAGTAATCGGCCTGACTCAGTGGATTATATGATTAAAAAATTGAGCTAGTTGAGCTAATCTTTTTTAAAAGTAATAAGGTTAAGCTGGGCTGGGCTCGAGCCATAAAATTTATATAATTTAGCTCGCTCGGCTTAACCTGAAACTCGCTTGGCCCGACTTATATACAAATCTAGTTGCCTAATTCATGTACATTTCTACTTATAAGATGGTAAGCTAACTTTCTTTCCATGGCTGGAAGAATAATGTTAGCATGCTCTATCCTTGCTATTATTCCAGTTTACACTATGCAAGTTACTAAATTTCCTAAAGGAGTTTATTTAAAGATCAAGAAATTACAAAGAAATTTTATATGGGGATATAAAGATTCTGCTTAGAGAACACACACTGTTAACTGGAAAAAGATATGCTAGTCAAGGAATCCCGAAGGACTAGGCTAGTTAAAGAGTTTTAGGGGACTAAGATTTTGAAATCTGAAAAAAATGAATTTAGCTTGCTTAATAAAAAATTATTAATTTTAAGGAAAATAGATTATGAATTCAAGTTTTTCAATGCAAATATGGAAAGGGAGGCAAATGGCCTCTACAACTTTATGCTCAAAATAAAAACTTAACTGTGTGGAAAGCTATTATCTTGGTCCAAAAGTATATGAGTGGAGGTACAAAATGGTGTATTAGCTTTGGTGAATGAATTAAGTTCTGGATAAACTACTAGACAAACATGGAACTTCCATTGATTAACTATACCACGATTTTTATTATGCAAGGATAACTCTTTATGACAGTTAATGAATTTATATATGATATATATTGGAATTAGTCTCTGCTTCGCATACTTTTCCTTATAATTGTCATTCAATAGTTTTAATTTATACATTCGCCATTGATAAATGCAAAATAAGATAAATGTGGTTGGGCAGGTTTGAATAATGGTGAATTCTCAACCTCTTCCATTTACTTTGTATTGGCTACTAAAGATTGGTATGAAAAGGACCTAATTTGGTCTTGTATACGGAGAATCCCGATTCCATAATGCATCTGGTGCTTTCTTTGGCAGGCATAACATAATAGCCTTCTAATTAATGATAGGAAAAGTAAATGAAGTCATGAATTGAAATACTGCCACACTTGTTGAGACAAAACTAAAATAGTCCTATATATACCTCGAGATTGTCCAAATACATAGAAGATATGAAAGTAACTGGTTAAACTACAATGGATTGCTGAGTTTGAAGTGCTTAACATCTCAATATGGTTTAATTTAAACATATTTTTATAGTTAAGTAGAAACCCATTATGGTAAGGTAATTAAGTATAGTATGGGTAATGAGCACATAGTTCAGTTAGAATTGGAGAAATAAGGAATTATATTAACCAGAGTTTATGAAACTAGCAAACCCACTAGCAATAATTCTTTCATATGCTAAAAAAGTGCTTTAAGACAAGGTCATTTTTGTTCGGAATGGATGCAGAAGAGTTAAAAGCATTGAAGTTAAGTGGTCCTTTCCTCCAAGTGAATAGATAAAGATTAATTTAGATAAGGTAGTGGAACAGGTTAATAACTCTACTGGTTATAGTGGAGTTATAAAGGATTCAATAAGGAAATAATTGATAAGATTTGCTAAACTTTTTAGCCATTGCACACCTTATATAGGAGAATGTTGGAGGGCAATTTATGGACTCCAAATAGGTTGGAAACTAAGATATCAAAAGGTTTAGCTTGAGAGTGACTCTAAAGCATTGTTCCACAACTTATTTAACCATACTCACAAAGTTATTCATTTAGTGTAAGTCATTCATGAAATGCTTAGATAAGATTCGGATGTTGTCATTAAACACAATTACAAGGAAGGAAACTCTTGTGTAGACTGGATGCCAAATTTTAGTTTGTCATTGGAGCCTGGCACTTATCTGTTCAACCAACCTCCCATTTAAGTGTCATTATTGCTTATAGTTAATGCGCTAGGAGTTTTTAAGACTTGAAATATAATGATTAAGTAGTTGTTTTCTTTTCTTGGGGCTCTAGCCTTTTTGTTTCACCTAAAAAAAGGGGGAAAATGGCACTTTTTGGGTTGCAATATTACATTAATAAAGAGAGAGTATAAAAGGAAAAAAACAATAATTTTTAAACTTTAATATACTTTTTCTCTCAAACCTTTTAATTATTTACATGAAGTGATATATATTATGAATGTAATTTGAAAGAATATAGTGTATAAAATGAGATTTTATTTATGGAATCTTTTTAAGATTTTTGAGAAAGTTTTAAAAGAATGTAATGTTCTCATATTTGATTCAAATTTTATAAAATCATTCTTAGGAATATGAACATTTTCAAAATATTTTTAACCTAATATTTTTTTAAAATATTTTCATTATGAAGATGTGTATCTTATATTTTTATTAAATAAGAATGTTTAATTGATTTAAAAAGATTATTTTATGTACCCAACCAGTCATTGTGATCAACCACCGCTTACTATCATATATTGTTAGTGATCACCACATATTATCATCCACTATTAACTACCATCCATTTTTGGTGACCTTTGTTGGTTATCACCTATCATAAGTTATCACTATTCACCACTACCTATTGTCAATGATTACTGTCCACCACCATCCATCATTAGTAATTAATGCTAATTAGTATCTATTACCAGTGACCGTTATCTATTACTTATTATCTATTACCAGTGATCGTTATCAGCCACAATCTAATACTCATGATTATCATTTACCATTACCTATTACCAATTACTATCATCTATTATTACTTATTACTGATAATCACAATTAGCCACCATTATTACTAATGATCACATTCGACTACTACTTATTGTTCGTAACCATCGCTAATCATTGCCTATTATCAATTACCATCAGTCCACTGTTGATCACCATCGGTTATTAAGCACCACTTATTATAAATGATCATTATTAGCTACTACCCATATTCGATAATTACCATCGATCACTATTTATTTCTAGTGATCACTACTAATTAATATCTATTGTCCACCACCACCACTTATTATCAATTATCATCATTTATTATCACTACCTATTATCAATGATCATTATTAGTCACCATATATTATCAATAATTATTTAATTTTTAATAAAGATATTTTTAATAATTAAATTATATTTTTAAAAATATTTAAAATATAATATTATTAAAAATATTTTTAATTGAATTAAATATGATAATATCATATTTTTAAAAATTAAATTTTTAAGAATCATATTTTTGAAGATGTTAGGATTTCAGGAAATGTTTAATTGTATGAATTAAACGTCAGCTAAATATGGTCGAGACATAGCCTACCTTGAAAAAATTGATAAGAAAGGAAAAAAATTTTAAAATTTAATTAAAAAATTTTTAATTATTAATATGCGACAATAATATAATTATAACTTATATTATTATATTTTTTCTCTCTTTTCTTTTAATTTAGTAAGTGAACATTTTAAAATTCAAAATTTTCTTTCCTTCTGTCTCATTTCTCGTTTCACCAAGCAAAATATAATCGTTGAATGTTTGGTATTTTTAAAAATATTTTGGTTCATATTTTTATTGAAAATAAACAGAGTTGCAAAAATTAAGTGAGAAAGCTGAGCTGGTGGAGTACAGGAGCCTCCAGAACCGGAAAGTTCTGATGAAGTGGCAACACGTCATAGGACCCCATAAATTGCAGATGATGGGAACTGTGGAATTTGACTTTTTTCTGTTGCTTCTGAGCTGAGTTAAGAACTTTCAACAAGGCCAGTTCACGGTACACGCCGTTTCTCTTTACCTCTACGTGGCCTATGTGGGTCCCCACAGCAAATAGTGTCATGAAATTCATTTACTCATAAAAACTATTAGATTTTTATTTTTAAAACCTATAGTTTTTTGAGCCACCATTAGATTGATATGCAATGCCTAAGCCATTAATTTTAGAATTTAAATTTAATTTATCATAAATTTAAATTAATTCTATATTATTATATTAATAAAAATTATTAATATTTTTTAATAATTATTGCTCTTTTAATAATATATTTTTATTTATTGATTAATAAATCAAATTTAAACACTCTAATTTTAAGCAAACATGAGGTTTAATCGTATTGTGTGTTTACATAATTGACATGAGCTTCCTTTACAAATTTGATGAGATTACGTATACGAAGGTGAAAGGATTGATCTATCAACACTTAGCTACTTATCATATCCACCACATAATCAAGATTTCTTTTTCTTGTTATAATTTCAAACATACTGATTGAGTGTTTGTTTTGGATAATAATTAGAAATTTTAGTAATTATAAATTAAATAATTAATTATTATATTTTTAAAATAATATTTTATTGTGTTTTTAAAATTTTTAAGAATTAATTATAAATAATAATTTTAATTAAAAATAAATTATTTTAAGTGACTTTTTTTTCGAAAATAAATGATTTATTTTTTTAATTATGATTATAGAGAGAAGTATTTTTATATCCATGCTAATATTATTTTTTATCATATAAATTTTAAATTTTATATCTATACTAATCTCATTTTTATTTTAAATTTATAAATAATTTTAATGATTTTATAATTTAATTATGTGTGAATTTTTTAAAAATTAATGAAAATCAAATAAATAAAATTCTATTTTAATTGTAACAAAATTGAACTTTCTTATTTATGAAAAATAATTAAAAAATGAGAATATATTAAATAAAAATATGTAACAAATAATATATATTACTTATTTGAATTAAGAATATATACATATATATTTTTTACAAAAAATAATATCTAAAAAGATTACAAAAAGAGTAAATATAACTTTTGGTATCTCATTTATAAAAATAGTGATTATCACATCTTTTAAATTTTATAACTAGTATTATTAATCGTTTATTTTCACATTCATTATAATTATTAATTCCTCCTTTTACTTATAATGTTAAAATAAATAAAAAATATTAAAGTAAATTGACAAATTTCATCCAAGCAATATCAAATATATGTTTGATTTTTAATTGTATTCTTTATTTTCACTATTTATTTTAGGGTTAATAGTGAAGAAAGGGATAAATAATTGTAAAAGAAATATAAAAATAAGAGATTAATAGTACTAGTTATAAAATTCAAAGAATGTAATAGTCACTACTTTTATAAATAAGGAACTAATTATTGTATTTATTTTTATTGACTGTTTGATACAATTAAAAATAAAATATTAATTTATTTTCAAATAAATTTATTTTAAAATAATGTCTAGTTTTAATTTAAAATATTTCATTTTATTTATAAGTTTTTATTTTAATTATATTTGTACCATTATAAAATTTATCAAATTTAGTAATGATTTCAATAGAATTTTTTTCATTTAGCCTAAGATACATATTATATAGAAAAATCACCCTATTTCTAATATTATATTTACTATGATACTATTAAAATATACTTTTTACTAGAAATTTATGTATTTTTTAATACATTTCAAAAAGATTAATTCATTTAAATCATTATTTTTGATAAAAATTTTAAACAATATAATTCATTTGAAAATTAGTTGAAATCATTTTTATTGAAATAAAATAAAATGAAATCAATTTTATAAAAATTACATGCCAAACGAACCTTAAGAAAATTAGTGGTTTTGATATAATTATGTATATCTTATTGACTTTTTGATTAATTTAATACTAAAAATTGATTATTTTTCCTATTATTAAACAAAAATAGGTTATTAATAATTGATTATAAACAAATGTTGTCAAACATAAATAGATTATGCATAATTAATTATATTTATTATTGTATCAATTACGTCATAATTAATATATCTATATACATAATTATATATTATAGATTTAGGGCTTGTTTGACATAAAAACAGATTAATTGATTATTGATAGTTTTAAGCATATATAATGATTTCACACTTGTTTGAACTAATTAATAATATTTATTTTTTAAAAAAGAATTAATTTTAAATATTTTTAATGATAAAAATTATAATTAAATAATTAACTATCTTTTATAACTTATTTTTTAATCATAATTTTTTACTAATTTTTTTATACAAATAATCTTCTAAGAAGATCAATTATTACTAAAAATTATACTAAATACAATATCAATTTATGCATTATAATTATAAAAAAATTAATTATTTTTCATTTTATACTAAATAAAAATTTAAATTATTTTTTATGACAAAAGTATTTTGCCAATGAAATATGCTAAATAAATAATAGGAAAGAAAATAGTATATAAATAAATATTAAAGACATACTTTAATAATTAATGTTTAGTTGACCAAAAAATAAATAATGTTTAATATCTGATTGACAAATTTTACTGAAAATAAACAGGAATATATTATTAGAATCGTTAAAATTAGCTGATCAGTAAACAAAGCCAGTGCCAATGGTAACGAAAAGTTTCTAGAACGGCGGGTTCTGCTGGAATGGGAAAGGTCGAGCCTTTCGGCAATTCTTTTAGATAGAGACATCTATAAAAATTAATGAATGAGATTTTGATTTTTTAATAAAATAGATTTTTATTTTATTTAAATGAATGTAAATTTTTTTATTAATTCACCTCCCTATACATTTTAATTATAAATTTGCCACTAATACAAGTAAAAAGAAAAAATTTTAAACAATTTAACTCTACTGTAATAAATTAAGAATAAAAATTATGTATTTATTATTATAATTTTAAATATCCATTGTATAAAAACGCCCGCTTCATATAAAAAAAGTAATGCTTCGGGTATTTGGCATTATCCATGTCCAAGTTTTCATTTGCCGCTAGTAAGAATATGCAAATTTTGGTTTTGGTTCCCAAGTCAATTAATTATTTTAAGCTAATTATCTCTTTAAACATATTACAATTAATCGAAATCATTACTCAAATTATTGTTAATTGAATTAATTAGTTATAAATTGTTAAAAATAGTTTAAAATAATTAATCATTTTAATTTTTTTAGCATGTATAAAAATTTATGGATTTGCTGACCTTTTACATTTCAAATAAAATATAAAAAAATAAATAACTTAAAATGGATTTTGCTTAATTTTTATACTTTAGCACTAACACAACACATGGGCCTATAGAATTTCTATCTGGATCCTAAAATCTCTTTGTATTGAAAATTTCAAGGGCTCTTGTGAAAAAATAGAAATTTAGTTCCATGAACAAAATTTCATCCATATTTGTAAGAGTTATTTCAAAGTCATAAATTTTACTGTGAGCCACAAGTTGGCTATTCTTTCTTAGAAAATGGTTTCACCAAAAGCAGCATGAGAATAATATTATATGATTACTAATATTATGATGAAAAAGAAAGATAGAACATATTTAAAAAATATAATGTTCATTCTGCTTTTTCTATTGCTAAATTAACTACTACTTTGGTTATATTAAAAAGCTTTAATGGTTACGGTTCAAAATTACACATTTCTCTACCTTACAAGTTTTCCTACATTTTATTTGAAATTTAGGGAGACAAATTTGGATTTGAATTTAGATTTGGATAAGTGTTAGGTTATTTTTTTTTTTTTTAGAGAGGGAGATATTTGAAATTACGATGAAAAAGAAAGATAGAACATATTTAAAAAATGTACTTGTTCATTCTCCTTTCTCTATTGCTACATTAGCTACTACTTTGGTTATATTAAAAAACTTTAATGGTTATAGTTCAAAATTACACATTTCTCTACCTTATAAGTTTTCTTACATTTTATTTGAAATTTAGAGAGATAAATTTGGATGAGTGTTAGGTTATTTTATTTTTTTAGAGAGAGATATTTGATACTAAGATTTTGATATTGAGAAATGGCTTATGAAAGTCAAGGGAATGAAGAAATAAACAATAAATAATCTTAAAATTTAAAATAAAATAGGTTCTTAAATTCTATAATAATTTGATCAATTATAATTTAATACAAGTAAAATTTTGTACATTTGCAGCTGATTGAAAAAAATTGAAAGCAATATTCGAATATAACTACTTATTGTAATCGACTAATTTAAATTGATGGAATGTAAAAAGATTCGATCAATATAAGTTAATTTGTTACATTTTGCCCATCTCTGATCGCTCTGAGATATAAGCACTATGTTTAATTTTATGTTTGTAATTATAAAATGATGAAAATATAATATTTATTTCATATTAAATATAAAGTTTGAGATTTTACTGAATGGACATTTAGAATTACAATAATAAATGTTTAATTTTTATTATTAGTTTATTATGTTGGAATTAACTTATTTTAAAAATTTTCATTATATTTATATTAGCCGCAAGTTTGTAATTAAAATATACAGAGAGATGAGTCAACAAAATTTTTTACATTCATTTAAGTAAAAATAATGATGATTCAACAACTTTATTAATATGTCAAAATTTCATTCATTAATCTTTATGAGCATCTATACCTAAAAAAATTATCTAGGTGTAGAAGTCTTACCCAAGATATAATATACGATATGATGGTAAGTAAGGCTAAAAATCCGTTGATTAGGTTTCATTAAACGGTTGGATTTCACTTAATTATGTCAAACCCATCATAAAAAATATAAATTGAAATTGACCAAACCCTATCATCTAATTGAATTCGACCCACCAAATTGGTTTGCAATAATTAAGAACGGGTTCAGCCATATCAAGAGTCATCCTCTATTCTTTATCACAGCATAAGAAGGTTGAAGGATTGTAAACGTCCTCCAACGACATCGTTTTATTCATTTTTGTGGACTTTTCAATCACCTTCGGTTAATAGCAATTGATGAGATTTCACTTGCAATCGATTGAACCCGCCTATTCTACTTTCTTTTGTATTCCGAAGAAACCGAAACTCATATTTAATCTGATTGACTGCTTGTTGTTAAGTGGTTATGGTTAATTGTTATTGATTGAAGAAAAAATAATCACTCCTATATAATAATAAAAAAATTACTTTTATTTTCAAATAGCAGGTGTTATCTTTTATCACATAACTTCTTATATATAATATTACGAAAATGTTTTAGGTAATCAATAGCAGACTCAGGATTGAAATATTAATCGAGTCGATATTTATATTTAGAGTCAAATTTGTATTTAATAATACATAAAAAATTATTAAAAATATTATTGATATTTGCACATAATACTTTCGTAAAAAATTAAATTACAAGATACAAAGAGAGCTGTGTGATAAAATATAGTATGTTTCATTAACATGATTTTAACATATTCAAACTCAATTACCATAATATTTTAAAAGTAAATTTAAAAAGTAAGCTAAAGCCTACTCAATAAAATATATATAAAGAAATATAAATTATAGGTAATTTTACTTATATATTTTGTTTACTTTTTATAAAATATATAAATAGTTTAATCTTGTATCAATAATTTCAATTAAAATATATACTTATGTGATTTTTAATTGGTATGTGATCTTCAATGATATTTTAATGATTATTTAAAGAAACATTACATCATAATTTTTTATTTCTGCTTTTATAATAAATTACTCGTATAATTTAATGTGTCCTCTTAAATGATAATTTTAACATCTTATTGATTTTAATAAATCAATAATGGTCTAAATCTAAAATTATATGGGTGCATAAAATTAATTTACTTTTAAAACTTAATTATACATTACCAAATTTAACATATAAATGTAAAGGGGTTAAAAAATCTAACGTGAATACTCGCCGACACTCAAGCATACGGAAGTCCATCCATGATAGTAAGTCAAAATAAATGTATTATTATTGTATTTGTATTAATAAGTTGACAATTTAAGTGGATTAATGCAGCGCTTTAGATGGATTAGTTGATCGTGATTGGGTGCATTACATATGATAACAATGCTCCATAAAAAGTTTTGGAAGCTCACTGCGAGCATTTGCCCACGAAATCTTCAGCGGTCCGCCTAGATATGGAATTCATTAAATCTTTTATATTTATTAAATTAAATTTTATAAATTTATTTTATCATCTTATATTTAATAAGAGCTTTTAATTTATAATTGAAACCTTAATTTATAATTCCATTTTTAATTTTTTTTGGAGAAAATAAACAAACCCAAAAAAGAAATAAAAAAAGAGCAAATATATCAACCATGTTAATGATGATACTTCTAAATCAAATAAATATCATTATCAAAATAGAAGAATATCCATGACTTAAATAAATTGAATCAATGGCATATATTAGTAGAAAATTTGATTCTGCAATACTTCGATACTTTGATGAAAACATTCCTTTTTCAATATAAATAAATATTTGGCCAATACTTTATAAAATATAATTAATAAAATTAGCCTATAAGTCAACTTTTAACTTATAAGCTATATACTATTTGGAATAACTTATTAAAATAATTTTTTTGGGTTAACTAATGCACTAAACACTATTTCTAACTAGGTTTTAACCTAAAAATTATAAGTTATATGGTCGAGTATATCAAATATTATTCATTATTTGCTATCTATTCAACCATAATTTAGTACTTGTTGGATAAACTATAAAGAAGAGTTAACTCGTTGACTACGTCTCTTGTAATTTTAATTTTTTGTAACTATAAATATGAGTAAATAAAAAATTTATTTTTACCAAACTTTCTTTTTTGGAAAAAATAAATAAAAATAAAAACAATTAACAATCATAGCTATCATGTTAATGTTGATACTTCTAAATCAAATCAATTACATTCTCAAAAATAGTACAATATCGATGAATTAAATTGTATCAATGGCATATGTCAGTAGAAAATTTGATTTTGCAATGCTTCCATATATCCATAAAAGTCTTCCTTATTCCTTTTAAAAAGATACATTGGTGCCAAGACTTCACAAGGTAAAGAAGATGCATTGTCCAAAATTATTTTCATTCTTCCTTTTCACATTTCTAATCTATCTTTGTAGTTTCTGTGAAGCGCAGGATTGTTACAGTCCACCCAAAATCATTACTGTTAGTAAATCAAGCGAAACAAGCTTCAAAACAATACAAAGTGCCATTAACTCTGTCCCCAACAACAATTCTCAATGGGTGCACATCAAAATTGCCCCTGGATATTATGTGTAAATACTTCCCTTAGGATTAAATTAGATGTACTATGAACAATATTTTTTTTAATTATTTATGAATTTGATGAACACAATCACCATCTGTATTTGTACCTTGCAGTGAGAAAGTCATAATTCCTAAAGAGAAACCATGCATTTATCTTGAAGGAGCCGGCAGTAAGTCCACCAGTATTCAATGGAATGATCATGAGAGGACAAGTGTTAGTGCCACTTTTGAGTCAATAGCAAGTAACATTGTTGCAAAAGGCATTACCTTTGAGGTAAATTTAACATTCACTAATGTTGCATCACCGGTTAATACAATACAACATCTCTTAATATCATAAGATTAAAAAATTATATTAATCGATTCTTTATTTATAATAAATAAGGGGTGATTTCTAATTTTATATCCGTCAGAATACATACAACCACCCAAGGCTGCTAGAAGAACCAAGCATCATCCAGGCTGTGGCAGCCAAGATTGATGGTGATAAATCAGCATTCTTTGATTGCGCTTTTCTAGGGGTGCAAGACACCTTGTTCGATTTTGGTGGTCGCCATTATTTCTACAACTGTTACATTCAAGGTGCAACCGATTTCATATTTGGGAATGGTCAATCCATTTATGAGGTAAAATAAATATAAAGTAAGTCTATCTCATGATGTTCTAATCACTTGTTAACTAAGTACACATGCAGGCAAGTGTAATATGGTTTTCAAATGGGAAATACGGTCCCAAAGATCGTGAAGGGGTTATTACGGCACAGAATAGGGATGCACCTAATGAGACCACTGGTTTTGTATTCAAAAATTGCACCATAACTGGGGAAGGAAAAACCGATCTAGGCAGAGCTTATGGACCTTACTCCAGAGTTATCATAGCATATTCAATTCTAACAAATGTGGTTAAACCCGAAGGTTGGGTTGCTTGGACAGCCCAAGGCCACGAGTATGTACTTTCATTCTTGAGTTATGCTAATTACGTTACATTGCATATTCTCGTACTAAATCAAATTGTTTTGGTCGTAGAGGAAATGTGACTTATGTGGAGGAGGGATGCAGAGGAGCAGGAGCAAATAAATCCAAGCGTGTGCCATGGATGAAGCATATGAGTAAAAGTGAGCTCAGAAAATTCTTGGATTTATCTTATATTGATAATGAAGGATGGTTGACCAAACTCCCAACAAAAGCCTCTTAGTACGTATCCACGGACTAGGTTGTTCACACTGCCCTTGTGGCCGTCATTATATGGCTCAAGTGTAGAAAATAAATATGAACTAGAAACAATATGTATTACAAAGAAGATATTATTTCGATGAGTTTATACTCCTGAAAAGACCATAGTAAATATCGATTCCTTTCTGCAAAGAATTTCTATAATTTGAATGAAACAAGTTGTTGGATAACTTTATATATTATTTATTTGGTTATTAGCTTTTCTAATGAAAATTACTTCAAAAAAGTTATGATAGAATATAAATATACTAAGTAAATTAGAGGATAAAATTGTTTAAAAAAGTTAAATCATATCTTCCTAATTATATAATTTCTGTGATGTTGATTCTCCATCTTTGTATTGTCATAATAAGTCTTCCCTTATCGTGCAAGCTACTCGCCTATTTGGTAAGTAAATATTTCTCTCACTAAAATGTTAAAAAATATTTTTTATTTCAAAATTATAAATATAATTACTAAACTAATTAAATCTATAATTTCAAATTATAAAAAATTGCAACCCGTGCATGGCACGGGTTATATTCTAGTATATGTATAACTTGAAGCAGGGGTTCCAAAAAATCCTTACTCGCAAGAACTCACCAACTCGAAAGTTAAATCCACGATTTAAATTGTATCAATGTATATATTGGAGAAAAATTTGATTCTGCAATGCTTTGATAATTAAAATCTTCCTTATTCAATATAAATAAATATTTGGACAATATTTATTAGTTTAATATAAATAAATACATAATATTATAAAAAATAATTAATAAAATTAATCTCTAAGTTAATTTTTAACTTATAAGTTATTCGGAATTAGTTATTAAAATAATTTTTTTAATAAATTAATAAACGAAACATTATTTCTAGCTAACTTGTAATCAAGAAGTTATAAATTATATCGTCATGTGTACCAAATATTACTTATTATCTATTTGACCAATATTTAGTACTCTTTGAATAAACTATAAACAAAAGTTAACTCATTAAGTATACTTCTCCTGATTTTAATTTTTTGCAACTTATGATTAAATAAAAAATTGTTTTTATCAAAGATTTTTTTAGACAAAATAAATAAAGCTGAAATGGAAATAAAAACAACTAGCAAACATCGCAACCATGTTAATGTTGATACTTCTAAATCAAATCGTATCATTCTAAAAAATAGCATCATATCCACGAATTAAATTATATCAATGACATATATAGGTAGAAAATCTAATTTTGCAATGCATCCATATTTCCATAAAAGCATTCCTTATTCCTCTTAAAAAGATGCATTGATGCCAAGAGTTCACAAGGTATAGAAAGATGCATTATACAAAATATTGTTTTGTGAAGCACAATATTGTTTCAATCCATCCAAAACCTTACTATTGTTATACCCTCTAGGAAATTAAAATAATTATTGGATCATTGTGGTTGTTTTTAAAGTGAAAATTTTATTGGAAATAATAGAATTATGGTGATGGAATATGAGGTAAAACAGTGAGGAAAGAGGGAAGTAAAATATTAAAAGGTTAAAGTGTAATTAGAATTAAATAAGTGTATAAAAGATATTAAAAAAATTCTTTCCAATTTTTTCCTTAACTATTTTGTTTATGCCTTAATTCAACCCTTATTATTTCAACTCAATTTTTCCCCAACAACTAGCAACTTCCTATCCTCTATTAACATCTTCTTCTTCTTGACTCAAATTCAACAAATCAAGCCATCAACTTCAAGTAGTCATCAACAATTTTTAGTCAACAAAAGATAACTTTTCTTGGTTTGAAGCTTTTGAATAGTTATTTTTCCAATTTTTACTTTGGATGAGAGTATTTAGGAATTTTGGATGAAAAAGTCCAATTCTTTGAAATTGAAGTGATTAGGACAAGTTATTGCACTTCTAACCTTTTAATATATCCTTTTACAACTAGATGTGTAAGTAATTTGCTTAAGCTAAATTGATTTTACATGATTTTAGGTTGAATGAAATTACGTTTTACATATTATTGACTTTGATGATGATGGATATAATTTCTTGATGGTAATATGTTTTCCTTGATGAAGTTAACTTGAATATTGAGTTTGATACTTATTAAAATGTGCAAATTAAATCGAGAAATGTCTAAGTTGATCATTTGAAATTAGTCCATCAAATAAACAATAAAAATGTAGAAAAATTAGCAAAAATGAGATCATAATCTATTATATAATTTACTATGACCTTAAAAGTTGCTTTTGAAAAGTTTATAGTCGATTGTATAATAGATTATAACTAGTAGATCTATTCTTTATAAGCTTATAGTTAACTATAGCATCTAGAATTAATATTTGAATATATATAATTAATTATATAGTCGATTATTGTCTTATTTCTTCATCGTATTGCATGTTTTATGGGATTTTATGATAGTGTGCTAATAAATTATTTCTATAGTTATTCATTTAATGAATATACTTGTATACTTGAATGTTGATAATAAAATCCTAGTATTAGGTGTTATTGTATTGAAGATTATGATGAGGAAAGGGAGAGTAGATTATAGACTTGTGATACGAAAATTGGATCTGATAAATATTTATGAAGAAATAAGGTAAACTTAGAGGGATAAGGTTGAATTTATGAAGAGATAAAACTGACCCGAAGTCACATAGGAATTTATTTATTTTCTACCTTTTTTTCTTTTCTTGCATACAATGGATAAATCTTTTCTTGTTTATATAATTATTGTGTAAGGATGATTGTATTGCCTTATTTCTTTATAGTATTACATTTTTATGGAATTTTATAATAGTGTGTTGATAAATTATTTCTATAGTTATCCATTTGATGAATATACTTGTATGCTTGAATATTGATTATGAAATCTAGCATTGGGTGTCATTATATTGAAAATTATGATAGGGGAGAGCAAATAATAGACTTATGATATGAAAACTGAATTTGGTAAGTACTTATAAAAGGGATAAAGTAGATCCTAAAAGGATAAGGTTGAGCTTATAAAGGTATAAGTTTTTCTACCTTTATTTTCTTCTTGCATACATTGGATAAATCTTTTCTTGTTTATATAATTATTGTGTAAGGATGATTCTATTAATTTTTTATTTCAATATTAGTGCATTAGTTCCATCTTATGTAATGAAGAGTGATTTAGACAGTAAGAATATCATTTGTTCTTTTTGTTAATTAGTTTTAAGTAAATTATTTATTCATTGAGTGCTAGACTCACCTTTTTTATGTTTAATTTTGTAGAGGCACCTCCTTCCCCTCCACACCAAGAGTAGTTTCTTTAGGGCTTTTACTAGGCAAGACAACAAACAGTTATTTCAAATGCAAATAGATACGTTTCCTTGGGCTCAATAGTACATAGATAGACTTTTGGAAAATAAAAGTATATTTTGCTTATTAGGGTTAGTGAGCCAATTCAATTCCAATATACTAAGGTTTGCAAGTAGGCTTAACTCCTTCACCTTGTAAAGAATTAGATAAATAAATATAGATGTAAATATATTTTGCCTTTTATTATATGAAATACTGAGAATTAGCAATAAAATGTGTAGTTAATTATAAAAAGGTTTAGTTAGGTTAGTGAAAATTGAGTTATTTAATTTTATACTGATCACGACTTAGGAGAATTATGACAACCGTTAGTAAATTAGGCAAAGTAAACTTCAAAATAGTTCAAAGTATTATTAACTCTATCCCAAATAACAATTCTCAATAGATATACATTGAGATATCCCTTGGATATTATGCATAAATGTTTCTTTTATGTTTAAATCATATATACTATAAACAATTTTTTTTTATTTATGAATTTAATTAACACAATTACCATCTATGTATATACTTTGCAATAAGAAAGTAATAATCGTTGAAGAGAAAATATGCATTTATCTTGAAGGAACTGGTAGCAAGTCCACGACTGTTCAAAAGAATAATCATGAAAGGACAAGTTATAATACCATTTTTGAGTCAATAGCAAGTAAAATTGTTGCAAAAGGCATGAGCTTTGAGGTAAATTTAACATCTACTAGTGTTGCATGGCCAGTTAGTACTGTAAGAATTTTAAATTTATTTTAGGATCTCATGTATGATAATTAGAACACCATAAATATGAAATTAGAATTTACTTACCTGATGGATTTGCAACCATAATCGAATTCAGCGGAAGCTAATGAATTTTACTCAACTAGATCTTCCTCTTCGCTCTTCTCTTCGGTGGCGGTTCTCAATGGGTAGAAACCGTGTGTATGAGAAGTGAAGAAGGGACCTAGCCTTAATCCTTATTTATAATCCTAGCAATCATCCCCATAAAATGATTACTAAGTTTTTTGGGCCTACATAACCGTCAAACCACACTAAACTATGTAGATGTGCTAAGCCTATATCTTTAAGATCACAATTTAAAATGGGCCTCATGCATGTCTCACAATTGGGCTAAATTTAATCAGTCAGTTTTTATTAAATCACAAATTATCAATTAATAGCAGCTCACTTTATGGAAAATTCTAACATTCTCCCACTTGAGTAATATTAATTGGGTTTTATTAGAGTTTTAACAAAATACATTTTGAAAGCAAGACTCCAGATTGATTGAAAAAAAACTTTTATGTGGCCACAATTAAAAAAATAATAATTTAGCCCTCTGAGATAACATCACAACAATCCTATCTAATATAGCCAACTAACACTGAATCATAGCGACCTTTATGCCCTTATTGACATAAGATCAATCTATGGTTACAAGTGCTAGCGACTTTATCGACAATGGATGTTAGTGTAGCTGTGTAGTAAGAAAATAGCATCAAATGTGATCAAATGTGCTATTTTCATTATTAGTCCTCCATGATTTCTCTAAACTTGATGAGAAATCTATTTATTATATGTATGTCTCATTCATATTCTCGAGATCATTCAATGGTGTCATTTCATAAGACATACTTTCTTGACATCAAAGTCATACTTAAGACAGACACCAGTCTTAAGAAGCAAGATTTCAATACTTATAAGTATATGTTCAAGTAAGAATATATAATAGCATAGATTATCTACTTTATGATGATCATCAATGAAATTAAAATCTTATAAAAAGAGTGTCTAACATAACAAATTATAATATGAGAGTATCAAACACAAGAAATATACTCCCACTAATAAAATACATCAAAAGACCTTAAGACATCCATACTCTCAACATGTTTGCTAAAAATTACAGGTCTTAATCCTTTAGTCAGAGGATCAGCAATCATGTTATTTGTATCAATATGCTCTACAATAATATCACCATTTTTCACAAAATCTCTAACCTTAAGGTACTTTATTTCCAAATGCTTAGACCTACATGTAGTTTTGTTGTTTTTGGAAAACAACACAGCAGATTTGTTATCACAATAAATTCTTAGTGGATTAGAGATGGAATCAATGATGCGAAGACCAGAGATAAGATTCTTTAGCCAAATGGCTGGCGTAGCTGCTCCATAACACGCAACAAACTCAACTTGCATAGTAGAAGAAGCTAAGAGTGTTTGTTTTACACTCTTCCAAGATACAACTCCTCCAGCTAATGTAAAAATGTATCATGAATTGGATTTCATATCATCCTGAGAGCCAGCAAAGTCAGAATCTGTGTATCCAATAATCTCAAGATTGTCAACTTTTCTATAAATCAGCATGTAATCTTTTATCTTTTGTAAGTACCTTAATACTTTCTTAACAGCAACCCAATGATCCATACCAGGGTTAAAAAGATACTTACCAAGAACTCCTACTGCAAATGCAATGTCAGGCCTAGTGCAAACTTGTGCATACATAAGACTCCCCACTGCACTAGAATAAGGTATATTCTTCATAAATTCTCTTTCTAAATCATTCTTGGGACATTGATTAAGGCTGAGTTTATCACCTTTTATAACAGGTGCATTCCCACCCTTATAATTCTGCATATTAAATCTAGTGAGCACACGATTAATGTAAGACCTTTGTGAAAGTCTCAACAAACCTCTAGATCGATCTCTATGAATCTCTATCCTAAGAACGAATGAAGCATTCCCAAGATCTTTCATATTAAAAATCTTGGACAATGATTGTTTAGTCTCATGCAACAATCCATTATCATTACTGGCTAATAGAATATCATCCACATAGAGGACAAGAAAAATGTACTTACTCTCACTGATCTTAAGGTATATGCACTGATCTACTTTATTTTTCTCAAAACCTATGAAAGTGATAACCTCATCAAATTTAAAATACCATTGCCTTGAAGCTTGTTTAAGTCTATAAATAGACTTTTTAAGCCGACACACTAAATGTTCTTCTCCAGGTTCTTGAAAACCCTCTGGTTGTACCATATAAACTTCTTCTCTCAAATCCCCATTCAAGAAGGCTGTCTTCACAACCATTTGATGAAGCTCTAACTCATAGTGTGCTACCAAGGCCATGATGATTCTAAAGGAATCTTTAGATGAAACTGGTGAAAAGGTCTCATTATAGTCCACTCTTTCTTTCTGAGTGAATCCTTTTGCCACCAATCTAGCTTTAAACCTTTCAACATTTCCTTTAGAGTCTTTCTTGGTTTTGTACACCCATTTACATCCAATAGGTTTACATCCATTTGGAAGCTCAACAAGTTCCCAAACAACATTGTGAGCCATAGAATTTATTTCATCTTTCATTGCATCCACCCACATATCAGACTGTGCACTAGTTATTGCATCTTTGTTAGTCATAGGATCAACAACATGACTAATATCATAGTCACCCTCTCCAAGGAAAAATAAGTAATCATCAGAGATTGCAGATCTTCTATGTCTAGTAGATCTTCTTAAAGGCACTTCAACATCATTCTCTTGAGCTTGAATTACATCAACAGGATCGGGAATTTAATTTGGAGGATGAGCAAGAGGGAGAGGATCTGTATTCTGCTGCACATTTTCTCCTCTTCCAATATCTACTGGTGCTGCAAGATTTTGTAGGTTTGGCAAAGGAAAAGTGACATATCTTACAGGTTCATCATCATTGATAACTTCTATGATGCTTTTATCTGCAGTATCCTATTCCAAGAATTTTGCCACCTGTGACTCCACAATTTTTGCTTCACGTTCAGGACAATAGAATTTATACCCTTTGGAATGATCTAGATACCCTATGAAATAGCAACGAGTAGATCGAGGTTCAGTTTTCTTTTAAAAAGGATTATAAATTCTAACTTCTGCAGGACATCCCCAAACTCGAAAGTGATTCAAGCTAGGTTTTCTTTTGGCCCATAGTTCAAAAGGTGCTTTTGCTACAGATTTGCTGGGCACTCTATTCAATATATATAATGCACATTTCATGGTTTCACCCCAAAGAGATTCAGAAAGATTGGTTCTACTCATCATGCTCCTCATCATATCTTTAAGAGTGCGATTTCGTCTTTCGGCCACACCATTTTGCTCAGGACTACTAGGCATAGTATATTGGGCAATTATCCCATTCTCTTATAAGTATTTGGCAAATGGTCCCATATGCTATCCAGTTGTGCCATGTCTACCATAATATTCACCACTTCGATCAGACCTAACAATTTTGATAACTTTTCCCAATTGTTTCTCTACCTCTGTTTTAAAAATTTTAAAATTTTCAAAAGCATAAGACTTCCCCTTAATTAGGTAAAGATAATCATAACGAGAAAAATCATCAATAAAGGTAACAAAATATTTATTATCACATAAAGTAGGAGTAAGTGGTCCACTAATATCAGTATGCACAATTTCTAAAAGGTCATAACTTTGAGTGGCACCTTTGTTTTTAGTCTTAGTTAACTTACCCCTTATACAATCAACACATGTGTCTAAGTTTTCAGATTTAAGAGAAGGTAAAGAACCATCTTTTATTAATCTATTAATTCTCTCATTTGAGATGTGGCCTAATATTTTATGCCATAATAAGAAAGACTTTTCATTAACTAAAGTTCTCTTAGACACTATGTTTTCAACATTCATAGTACTGTATTCATTGTTTTGGGCCAAGCACAATCTATATAAACTATCATCAAGCTTAAATTCACCTATAATTTTAGAATTTAATAACAAATCAACTTTTCTATTCTTGATGATAAAATGATAACCATGTTTATCCAAAACAGAAACTGAAATTAAATTTCTCCTAAAAGAGGGCACATAAAAAATATTTTCCAAAATAAGTTCAAAATCAGACTCCAAATTTAAACCTATTGTTCCAATAAAACAAACTTCTAATTCAGCATTATTTCCAACTCTAAGCTTGGCCTCTTTCTCACTTGGTTTCCGTTTGCTTTTGAACCTCTGCAAAGTAACAACAACGTGAACAGTTGCACCACTATCAAGCCACCATGAGTTTAATGGTGCACTAATAAAATAGGATTCAAAACAAACGAAAGCTAGTGGTTTACCTTCTTGCTTACCCTTTTTCTCTAACCAAGATTTGTATTTGTGACACTTGAATTTCTTATGACCTTTCTTTTTTACAGAAAAAATATTTATTTTCTTTCTTAATGACAGCTTTAGGACCACTTACCCCTCTTGTCTGATTACTGCTTTGGCCTTTCTTATCCTGAGACTTATTAGGTGCTTTTGACCTAAATTTCCTAGGCTTGTTGGAATTTTTCTGGTAGGTAGATTTGGAATTAATGGTAAGTAAGGCACTCTCATTTTTCTCCTTTTTGAGTTTTTCCTCTTCAGAAACACATTTAGATATAAGATCATTGATACTCCAAACTTCATTCATGGTGTTGTAAGCAGTTTTAATTTGGGTGAACTCAAGAAGAAGTGAATTGATGGCATGGTGAACAATAAATTTGTCAGGTAGAGTGATTTCATAGGAAACTAATTTATTTTTGATGTGGACCATTTTCATGATAAAGTCTCTAACATTTCCAACAAAATCATATTTCGTGCTTGTCAGCTCACTCATAAGATTCCTAGCCTCAGACTTACTGGATTTTTGGTACATTTGACTAACAGCATCATGGAGTTCTTTAGCATTCCCAATCTCATCCAACCCACTCAGAAGATGTTCAGAGATAGATCTCTTAATAGCATGTAGACACATACGATTTGCTCTATCCCACTTGGCAAACAACTCCTTTTGTTCAGCAGTACTTTGGGCAGTGATGGCACTGGGTGGATCAATTCGTAAGGCTATGTCTATATCGCTCATAACTAAGGCAAAGTTCATATCTTCATTTCATCTCTTATAGTTAGATCCATGTAGGATCTCAATGGTAGCTTGGTTGCCATTAACAGCAAAAGTCACTGTTCAAGACAAATTGCAACAATTAACCAATGGATAATTTAAAAAGAATAGTAACGATTCTTGATGTGCTATGATAATTGGAGAGTCTAGGTGCATCATCATGTTCTCCCCTTTGGGTAGAGAATATGACATGCTAGTAAGTACTCTCCTCATAAGGCTAATATGAAAATATCCAATTTTTAAAAATTCATCCCCTTTGGGCAGATAAATTTTCTAAACTGATATATTTCCAACCGTGATGCCTTATGTCACATACCAAAATTATCTTACATAATAACCCCCTTTGGGCAGGTGATTATATAATATAATTTTAGTATTATCCCATAATTTCTGAATAAGAAAATATTTCACTAATCATTATAAATGAGCCACTTTGGCAGCCAAACATTTATAGTTACTAATGAAAATTTTTCTTCAATTAGGAAAACAAATTATCCAAAATCTTTAATTTACATACTCAACCATATGTATGTAATAGGTCACTCCTAATGAGATGTTAAAAAACTCAATGTATCTCAATGAACCCATAAATATTGTTGCATAATAAAGTCTTGAACAAAATTTAAAATTAACATAATTATTATATCTAATTATATTCACTCCTCACTGTGTGAAATATATATATATCCTGGCAGCGGAACCTATAATTAATATGTATAATTCAATATATATCTATCCACAGAAGGAGATAAATTGCACGCCAGATGAGAGATAAAGAAATCCATATATATATAATTTAATATATATCTGCCCAGATAAGGAGGAATTAAATTTCACGTCGAATGAGAAATAAAAAAATTTATTTATATAATTCATATATAGTTCAACATATATCTATTCAAAGAAGGAGAAGTCAAATTGCATGCCGAACGAAAATATAAAACAAAAGCATGCCAAATCATAGTAGTCTTCTCCATACGTTAGAGATCCATGTATATAGCACATTAAACAAGATTTTAGAAACTAGATATGCGGTCTAATCCGCACGTATATATATACAAAAGTTAAACCTGATAACACGCTATATATATAAGGAGGAGAAATCAAACAGCACGTGGAACGAGAACTTAGAGAACATGACTTGATTTAAGCAAATATATCAAGGTCCAATCAAATATTCAGAAATTTCCAAAATCTCAAAATATATATACTGTAGGACCGGTAAGCAAAATCTCAAATAGTTCGCTATAAATATATATACTGTACGCTGGACGAAATATTCCAAAAATTCAAATGCATGCCAAACGAAAGACATGCTTTCTGAAATTTTTAATACTTTACGGAAATTCTAAACAGAATATAGTAAATATATATATTTCTATATATATAAAACAGTAAACTGAACAATTTCAAATGGAATCCCAAAATAATATTTCTATGGTTTCCCGCATAATTTCACACAAAATTTATGGATTAGGATTTCTAAACACTACAAAAAATGTAATTCATGAATTTCGAACAGAAAGACATATACTTTCCATACAATTTTATACAAAATTGACAAATTAGGATTTCTTAATTCCACAACCCTAATTTATATAGACAAAAAATTAATCTAAAATCTTTTTCAACGAAAAGTTTACATTAAAAGATTATAAAACAAATATTATAAATTGATCATATGATTATATTTTGGGAATCATACATATAAAATTTTATCACAAATCTTCAATCAAAATAATATAAAATATAATTAATTATTCTGGGTTCTAATATCATACATGTAAGCTCTGATACCACATGTAAGAATTTTAAATTTATTTTAGAATCTCATGTATGATAATTAGAACACCATAAATATGAAATTAGAATTTACTTACCTGATGGATTTGCAGTCATAATCGAATTCAGCGGAAGCTAATGAATTCTACTCAACTAAATCTTCCTCTTCACTCTTTTCTTCGGTGGCGACTCTCAATGGGTAGAAACCGTGTGTATGAGAAGTGAAGAGGGGATCTAGCCTTAATCCTTATTTATAATCCTAGCAATCCTTCCCATAAAAGGATTACTAAGTCTTTTGGGCCTACACAACCGTCAAACCACACTAAACTATGTATATATGCTAAGCCCATATCTTTAATATTACAATTTAAAATGGGCCTCATGCATGTCTCACAATTGGGCTAAATTTAATCAGTCAGTTTTTATTAAATCACAAATTACCAATTAATAATAGCTCACTTTTTGGAAAATTCTAACAAGTACAATACAATATCTCCTAATATCATAAGATCAAAAAATTACATTGATATATATTTTTTTCATAATAAATGAGAGGTGATTTCTTATTTTATATCGTCATAATCACCCAAGACTGCTAGAAGAACCAAGCATCATCTGGGCTGCGGCAACCAAGATTGATGGCAATAAGTCAGCTTTCTTTGACTGTGCTTTTCTAACTATTGCATTATTTTTATAACTATTGCATATATAACTATTGCAACCAAGATACTGTTTGATTTTGGCGGCCGCCATTATTTTTTTAACTTTTGCATTCAACATGGATTCGATTTCATATTTAGGAATGTTCGGTCCATTTACGAGGTAACAAAATATAAAATCAAGTATATCTTAATATTCTAATCCATAATTAACTAAGTAAACACGTAGGCAAGTATATTTTGGTTTTCAAATGGAAAATATGATCCTAAAAATCGTGAAAGGATTATTACGATATAGGATAAGGATGCACATGATGAGACTATCGATTTTGTATTAAAAAATTGCACCATACCTGTGATAAGGAAAGACTGATCTGGGCAGAGCTTATGAGCCTTGCTCTAAAGTTTTCAATCCAAAGGCTAGGTTGCTTGGAAAGCCCAAGGCCATAAGCATGTATATTCATATTTGAGTTATGTTAATTACATTATATTACATGTCCTCGTACTGAGTCGAATTGATTTGATTGCAGAGGAAACATGACTTACGTGGAGAGGGATGCAAGGGAGCAGAGGCGAACAAACAAATCCAAGCGTGTGCCAAGGATGAAGCACATGAACAAAAGCGAGCTTACAAAGTCTTTGGATTTATCTTATAAGACTTACATTGATCATGAAGGGTGGTTGACCAAACTCTCTACAAAGGCCTTTTAGTATGTTTCTACGAACTAGATTGTTCACACCACTCATGTGCCCATTGTTATGAGGTTCAAGCATAGAAAATAAATATGAATGAACTGGAAATAAAATGTATTATAAAGAAAATATTATTTCGATGATTTTATATTCATGGAAAAGCTATAGTAAATATCAATTCTTTTCTATAAAAAATTTCTATAATTTGAATAAAACAAGAAGTTGGATAACTCCATATATATATATATATATATATATATATATATATATATATATATATATATATATATATATATATTTGGTTATTAGTTTTTTTTTTAATGAAAATCACTTCAAAGAAAATGGAATAATATACTGAGTATATTTAAGTACAAAATTATCTAGAGTCAATACATAAAATTATACTGTATATAATAAGGGTGTCCAAAAATTCCCTACCCACGAGAACCCAAGTGACTCGAACGCTAAATTAATGATTTTATGTGATTATAAATAAGCAGGCAATATAAATTGGACTTAAATTTTAGAAAACTAATTAGATATGATTTAGTTGGATTGTATAATTTTAATCCAAAGGAAATTGATTCCAATCGAAAATTTATGATTTTTTTATATTAGTAATTGATAAATTAACTCACAATCAATAAGTTAATTAATAATTGATAAGTTAACAGATAATTTATAGTTAATAATTGATAGTTGATAAGTTATTTAATTGTAACTCATAATTTATAATTGATAAGTTATTTGATTGTGTAAGAAATTAATTCTGATAAAAAAATTATGATTTTTTTTATATAAGTAACTGATAAGTTAACTTATAATTAATAAATTAATTAATAACTGATAAGTTAACAGATAACTTATAACTAATACTTGATAGTTGATAAGTTACTTGATTGTATAAAAAATATTTTATAAAATTAGTTATTGAAATAATTGAAATTATAAAATAACATAAAAGAACATATTATTAGAAATAAATATATAAATAAAAAATTCATATTTATTTAAAGTTTAAATTATATTAATACAATTAAGATGTTTAAAATAAAAATAAAATTTAATATTTAATTAATTATATTTTATAAATTTATATAGTTTTTATTTTATTATTATTTATAACAAAATTTTAATTACTTCAAATATAATTAATTATATTTCATTTAAGAAAGGGTTTGGAGGTAGAAATACGTTATTAAAAAATATTTAAATTTATGAGTATTGTTTGTAAATTAATAAAAAATGAGGATATACTTAAAAAAATTGAAGAAGTAGTAGTTATAAGTTATAAATTATTCAAGATAATTTATTAAATTAAAATATATTTTTGATAAATTATTATATAAAATATTTCTAAAAATTAACTTATAATTTATTGATTAAGTTAATAAATTATAAGTTAACTATAAAATAGCATTAATAATTGAATGAATTCTTTCTAGTTAACAACAAGACTGAACTAAATTTTTTTATACATTTGTTGTAAAATTCTTCATTTAAGTTATGATATAAGTATTAATTATTTTATTATAATTACAATATAAATAATTTTTATAATTATTAAATTAAAATTATTAATAATTAATAGAATAATTAATACATATATTATAATTTAAATAAAATTTTTATAGTAAATATTTATGAAATTTTATACAAATTTAATTTTTTAATTAGTCCCTCATAAGTAGTATAGTTTTTTCCTATTACTGTTATCCGGGTTGAAAGTTTGACTCTGACATATCATACTTTTCTCAAAATGTCCTCGATCATGCTTTATTCTGCTCTCATCCGACATGCTTGAACTACCCAACCTCAAAATCTGCTTTGTCATTATCGTCCGTACGTATTGCGTTATAAGTCCAAGGATGCTGCGATATGGCTATCAAATTACACAAGAAGATAATTTCTCCTTTTTTTTATGGTGGTTAATTCCATCCCTTCGAAAATTTTAAATATTTTTCATTTAAGTTTCTTCTGTTACGAGTCTACTCTGACACCTTTGGCTTTTTTTTTTTTTTTTCCCCTTCAGTTCTTCAAACACATTTGTTTGATCCAATACATTGCAACTCTAAAAATAGCCAACTTACAATTAATTATCCGAAGTTAACCACTCGATGTCATTAGAAGCCATATTTAACGATTGAAAGCGATTCTCTGGGTGTAAGTAATTTTGTGCATATGAATAAAATTATAAGCCAGTCGCAGCGGATTGATTTAAAATTTGTGCTCAAATCATCGTAAACCGACCCGTAGATAACCCAGGAGTTAGAAAATAAAGAAAAAATAAAATGAAATATCCCTTTAATTTTAAGAAAGTTACATTTTAATTTCTATAAATTTTGAAAACTTATAAATCAAGTTCATAAACTATAAAAATTTACAATTAACATCCATTATTTATTCAATTAATCATTTTATTAAATTATATAACTTTTTTTAACTTTCCTAAACAAGCATCACACTATTATTATAAACTATTTTATTACATCATTTTTTTGCATATTTCATAAGTCATTTTTAAATATTTAATCAAAATTCTATATATTTAATTTAATTTTTATTAATTATATAATTGAAATTATACAAAAAGAAATGATGTAATAAAATAGATAATTATGTATATAATGAATGTTAATTGTAAATTTTTATAAAAGCAAAAAGTTTCATTTACAACTTTTTAAAATTAATGCGGGTAAAATACAATCACCTCAAAGTTAATAAAAGTATTTTATATTTCTCTTGAAAATAAATACAAAAAATAATCCATATCTTCCTCTAAAACTCTTTCACCTATATTTTTTCCTAGAAAAATAATCTCCAAAAAATTATGTCAAAGAGCATTTAATTAAATGTTTGTCATTTTTATATTTCATTAGGATAATTTACTTTTTTTTAAAATTTAATATATTATAATTATTTAATTTTCTATCCTTTTCTAAATAAATGAAAAAATTTACAATCTATTGATAATTCATATTTAAAATTTATCTTAAAAACATTATAATTATTTATTTTTATTTAAATATATTTTACATTCTTAATGAATTATTTGTATATGCCTATATTATAAATTGTTATAATAATCTTGCATATTTACCTATTGTTATTATAATTGTTAACAATTTATTTTTCCAAAATTAATATAATTTACAGTATATATATATATATTCAATCTTTGTAATATTTTTAAGATATTTTATTTATAATATTATCCTTTCGTACAATTAGTTCAATCTATTTCTTCCGTTAAAATTTTTTTCATTTGCAAATTTTTCTCACAAAATAAAATAATTTTCCTCCCAAAACAACCAAAAAAAATTATGTCAAAAAGAATTCAATGAAATTTCTACCATTTCCATATTTTATTAAACTAATTTATTTTTTAAATTTAATATATTATAATTATTTAATTTTATATTCTTTTTAAATAAATAAAAAATTTTACAATTTACTAATAAATCATATTTAATATTCACTTTGAAAATTTTATAATTATTTATTTAGTATTTAAATATATTTTATATTTTTAATGAGTATTTGTATATACACATATTATAAATTGTTATAATACTCTTACATATTTACCTAATATTATTATTATAATAATGCTCTTATCTATCTATTTATATTTTCTTTTAAAGCTCTTTCATATGCAAATTTCCCTCTTAAAAGAAAATAAATTTCCTCCCAACACAACCTCATAAAAATTATATCAAAGAGAATTTAATGAAATTTTTATCATTTTCATATTTTATTAAACTAATTTACTTTCTTTCTAAATTTCATATATTTCAATTATTTAATTTTTATTCCTTTTAAAAAAATAAAAAAATTGACAATATACTAATAAATTATATTTAATATTAATTTTAAAAATTTTATACTTATTTAATTTTTATATAAATATATTTTATATTCTTAATAAATTATCTATATGTGCGCACATTGTAAATTGTTGTAGTGTTTTTACATATTTACCTAATATTATTATAATTATAATGCTCATATAAGCATATATTTTATATTTATTATCACTCTATTTTATTAAAATTAATTTAAATTACATTTAATTTTTATATTATAAATATATATATTTGAAACATTTTATTTATAATATTATTCTTTCATACTATTAGTTAAATTTAATAATTATTACAATAAATTTTTCACTATATTTTAAATTATATTAACCTTTAAATTATTAATTTTAAAGTTTCATTCATATTTTGATTAGTCAACATTTCAAACGCATCAATTTTAAAATTATTTTCAACTAGAATACGTGTTACATGAAATAATTATTTTTATTTTAAATATATTTTATATTTTTAATAAATTATTTATACATACTCATATTATAAATCATTATAATGTTCATATATAATAAATTACAATATATTTATTTGTAGAAAAAGTTAATACTTTGCTTTTAACTTAAATTTGAAATATGTAAGTTTAACAGGATTAAACATCTAATCTCTCAAGCTTTAATTTTTTATTTAATTATTAATTTCAACATCTTACATTAAAATTTTTTATAAAATAAAAATTTTTTTATAAAAAATTTAGAAAAAGAGTTATATATATATATATATATATATATATTAACATAGGTGTATTTTTATATTTTCATTTGTAATTTTTAACTTTACAAATTATATTAACCTTATAATAATTTTTTGATAATATTTATTTGTAAAATATGGAATGTGTGTGTGTGTGTGTGTGTGTGTGTGGGTATTGACTAAAAATAGAATTCCATGTATCGCACAGAGTTGGGCTAGTAGGTATTACAGTGAATATATTGCTTCGATAGTTTTATATTCGTGAAAACAGTAGTACATATCGATTCCTTTGTACAATAAATTTCAATTCCTTTCTACGAAGAATTTCAATAATTTGAACCAAATAAACTGTCAAATAACTCCAGATACTCTAAATTTGGTTATTGGAGTTTTTTATGAAAATTACTTCAAAGAAAATTGCAATAGAATATAAATATACAGCGTATTTTGAACTCCAAAGTTTCAAGGAAGGTCAAATCATCTATATATTAACAGTAGTTCAGTAGATATATCTCTCATAATAAAACTATTAAAAGTCATGCAAAACTAACATTCAAAATGAAAGTGAATTTTCTATGATTTCGATCAGAGAATCATGTAACTATTGCCTGCAAAACTTGTTGGTTGGCCTTAGAAAACAGAAGCACGCATGTATATGTGGATAATTTGCCCAGCTATTATCGGGGATCAACGACTGCAATTCATGATCAAGCTAAAGATAGGAGAATATCCAATTCCTTAAACCTCACAAACCACCATCAATTGAAAAGGAAAAGGTATCTACAATTATATACCGAGCCAAAATTAGTAAAGCATGCCCATTTTGCAGCATAGTCATTTGATAGAAATATTAAAAATGTTAGCTTAATTCTGGTTGTGTTCATATTGGAATGTGGAGATCCCCATATAATACATCATTTATATCATATCTTCGTGATTAAATGGCTACAGGTGGAGCGCTTGGAAATTAGAGATCTTGCCTAATGAAGCAGCTTCAGGATTACTCCTGTCATCACGAAGAACAAGTACACTCAATGTGCTGGATTCTTTCAACCAGGCAGCTAGCACAGATCCTGTTGATGTAAACCTACCTAAATTACACTCAGCAATCTGAAAGGGTGCACCTATGCTATTGAGCAGGGCCTCAACAGCCCGCTTCAAAGCACCATCACCAACTACTTTGCTATGCTTGCCCCATCCTGTCAAAATACTGCCAAAAAGATTACCATTATAAGCAAGTTTACTGTCATTGATCAAAACAAAAGTAATATAATGACAACCTCAATATAGACAACTGCACGCTTGCATACCTTAATAACTTGGGCAGTTCTCGGCCTTCATAGACGACAGAACGGATATTGAGCAACCATGCATGGACCATGGCACAAGCAGCTCCGCAGGACATGAGATGTAGATCCAAGCAAGAATCAGACCAGACACTCTCCCATGCATTTCGACGCTTCCCTTCAAGCACCACCAGCTGGGCCCCTCGTTTCTGATGTAATTTAAAAGGAAAAAAAAAAAACACAAAATGTGAATCAACATGATAACAGCTGCATGGACCAAAACCTACATAGCGCAAATGTTGCAAAGGCAAGAATGGAAAATTTGTAATCACTTAGTTGATTTTACCTGACCAAAGTGCCAGAGCATGTCAGTCAGGGCATTATAGAAGGCGGATGCTGTTGCTGAGTCCATATGCTTGACTTCATCAAACAGAGATTGAGCCTGAATCCATGTGTTTTCTTTGTAACCCATAAGCAATCCATGGGCCATACCATATACCTGGTTGTCAAACAACCGGAGTTCCTCCAATAACATTGAAGCATCTTCAAACGAATCGCAACGGCTGCATTTTAAGGGGCAAAATTACGCAATTTGCAATTGGGCATATATTCAAGGAAGAATATTGGGCTAAATTCAGTAGGAAAGAAAAAGCCAACAATAACCCCCCCCCCCAAAAAAAAAAAAAAAATATAAAGAAAAAAAAAAAAGAACGCTATATTCACCAATTAATAATTATGACCAGGATAATTGATTGAGAATAAGGACTTAACTAGCATTCAGGAAAATACAGAAACAACCAGACCATCTCTGATGAATGGTGTAAGAAAAATAGAAGGATTTGCATAGATAAGTACCTGCAAGCATTCAGAATCGCTGAAAATGTAACAACATTTGGTTTAATTTCCACCTCATGCATTTTCTGAAAGACCTCCAGTATGCCGGACATGTCTTGTCTTCCTTCCTTATTCTTCCTTACTTGGCCTGCTTTTGCAGCAGCAAGTTGCCCAAACATCATTACGATTTGGTTGTCCTCCTTATCTTGCACCTCATTTTGAACAGGACTGTCAGTCAGCTTCAAAGATAAAGATTCAATCTGATGATCACCAGTGTGAACAGAACTATCAAGCCTGCATTCCATAGCAGCAGTCCGACCAAATGCATCAATTATGGTGTTGTAAGTGACAACATTTGGCCTAATTCCTTCTTTGGTCATCTCACTAAGCAAAACCACAGCACACTCAACTAACCCATTTTTGCACAGAGCGTCAATCAATGCACTATAAAGGACAACATCAGCCTTTAATCCTGCCTGCTTGAACTCTTTGAAAACCTCCATTGCCTCGTTATACATTCCACCCTTTAAGTAAACATCAATCAATGTTGAATAAGTCAAAACATTTGGATATACATTTTCTTCTTTCATCTCTTCAAATACTCTTTTAACGTCACCATACTTGCCCTGCTTCCCATACCCACCTAAAAGTGAATTATAAGTCACAACATCCTTCCTTATTCCACAACTCTCCATTTCCTTGCAGATGTCCATAGCCTCTGTAAACCTACCAAGCTTTGCATAAATTGAAAGCAGTGTATTATATGAGACCCTATCAAGACCAATTGACAGAAACTTCATTTCATCAAATAGACATAGCGCTTCCTCTAATCTGCCAGCCTTGGCATACCCATCAATCATGGTGCTATAAGTCACCACATTGGGTAAAATCTTCTTAACAGGCATCTCTGACATAATCTCAAAGGCCAAATCCGTCTGCCCACCTTTACAAAGTGCATACAAAAGCGTATTATAAGTAAACACATCCTGGTCGATTCCTCTCTCCAGCATCTCACTGAACAAATTTCTAGCTGCCTCCCACAGCCCCACTCCACTGCAGACTGCAAGAAGTGAATTATATGTAATTCGATCAGGCTGAACTCCATTGGTCCGCATTTCATCAAAAATCTCCATTACTTTTTTGAATCCCACACCCCCTTTCCCACTTGCATCAATCACTGTATTATAAGTAACCAAATTCGGCTTCAAACCTGACTGTTTCATTGACTCAAAGACACTTATAGCCTTATCATAAAACCCGTTGCGCCCATATGCACTTATTAGAGCTGAATAAGCATAAACTGTGTTTCCATACCCTTCACTCTTTGCCATGTCAAATACCCTATTTGCAAGTTCAACCTTCCCTAGCCTACCAAGGGTACTAATCATGGCACTCGTCAGTTTTCCCTGTTCATACCTTCTCTTTTCCCTCCTCACCGCAAATTCGTAACAACTAATTGCTTTCCCGCATTCTCCCCTATTCCCAAGTTCCCGAATTAAATATGCATAATCATCATACCCACATAACTTGTGATCAAAATTTAACAAAACATCTTCAAGAGCCCTACCATCGTTACCGCATTGAATGACGTACAGCAGAACCTCCTCAGCTATGGAAGTGTGGCGGTTGCTGAAACTGGTTTTGGGTCGCCCGGAATGCACCTTGGACACGAACCGGGTGGATCGACGACCGGAGAAATCAGCAGAAAGTTGAGAATCTGGGGAGGGAAGAGGACATAGGGTTGAAAAAGTGGGGTTTTGGGTAACAGGACAGGGACCGGTAGCGGATTTTGCTGCATTGCGAGGTGAAGGGGAAGGTTTGGTGAGAGAAAAATTGTTCGAGGACCAATATTGATTATTCTGGTGGTTGTCGCGGTGGTGGTTTTTGAGCTGACGATGATGGTTTTGCGGGTACTGGTGGCTGCGGTACGGCTTTGTCGTAGAGATTGAGCATTGGGGTGGTGTGGAGGCCATCAAAAGGCTTCTCCCTTTCCAATGATAACTAAATATAATGAGAAGGGTGAGGTATCCAAGATAATCAAACTGGATTTTGATAGAATTCGGTTGCAGAAGAAGGAGCTGAGAGAGCCATTTCTCGTCTGACTATTGCAGATAAGAAAGAGGAAGATAGAGTAGATTCAGAAGAACAGAACTTAGCTGACTTAGCTTCAGACACGGCCCTTTGGGTTTTACCTAATTTTCCCGTAATTTCGTAATTTTTTTAGGTCAATATCTACATTTTGAAGGCGGAAAAAAAAAATATACATGTCCCAATTGGATCCCGCAAAATCTATTGGATATGGATATGGATGACAGAATGAGGTGCAATTTTTTTTTTTTTGTGAAGAATTTATCTCAATAAAAAAACACACGAAAATACGGAGAAGCCTTATTTGCATCGGAGATATTATATATTTTTTTCATTTGGAAATTTGTATGTACCTCTCAAATGTTTCTAAAATTGAATTCTTCTAATTGAGAGTATTTTGTCACCAATCACTCGTAGCATGTACTTTTTTTTAAAAAAAAAATCAGACATTACTATTCAATCAAAGTTTAAATTTAATTTATTATTAGTATGAAATATTTTATATTATTAATAAATAATAAAAATATATTATAAAAATATAATTAAATTTTCTAATAATATAAAAATTTTAATTTTTTTATATGACAACACATGAGTAAATAATATTGTAAAATTAATTTAGCATTACATTCAAATCCATCAATCATATTATATATTCCATTTAATAGTTGTTAAAATTTTAAGTTCTATGTTTTTAATATTAATTATATAATAAAATTTAGAAAGCATACGAAATCATGTGTTTAAATTAAATAACAAACGTTTGTTTTCGGAATAATTTTCGACATCCATCTTTCAATTTATTCGGTTTTGAAAAAACTACTTCCATTGAAAATGCTATCTAAATTGAATTTTGAAAATTTCATATTTATCAAATTAAATTTTATAAATTTATTTAATCATTTTGTGTTTAATTGATAATTGTTGATTTATATTTAAAATTCAATTTCAAAATTTAATTTCAATGCAATATTGTTGTTTAGTATTTTGCTTGCGTAGAGAAAAACTCATATAAATAAAAGCTATTCGGCCATTGTGCATTTGGCTCTCCTAAAATAGAGTTTCAAATCTCACATTCAATTTAGAATTATAAAAGGGTAAAAAATAAAAAAGGAATTAGAAGGGCAGATATTTAATGAAGATAACTTAAAGAATCAATTACAATCACATGATATAATTGAAAATATCACTATAGCATGCATGAACTAAAGCATAACGCAAATTTTGTATTTTTATGAAATTACATTTGTTTAATTTTACTCAAGTCACAGTTAGCCTACGTTACTATACTTCAAGGCATATATTCACCGTTGTTTTTAATAATTTAAAATAATATTTTCAATGTCTTAGGGTCGTAGATAGTGGTGTTTAAGCACAAGACTTTATTGAAAAAGACTTTTTGCTTTTATCATTTTGAAAGCCAACTTGCAAAATCCCAACAGAATGAATTAAAACTTTCCATTTGTATTCCACAATGCTGCGCAGAAAACGGACACAACCTATCAAACCCCATAAAAAAATCCATCATTTGCATGTCACGGTACAAAACCCCACCGGCTAAAGCGTTTAAAGTATCAAACACCGTACTCCCATTGTAATCAAACGGGAAACAAGGAATTCCAATTGAGATGGGGAATGCAATGGGTGCTCTACTTGAAAATTTGAATATTTTTAATATATTAAAATTTATGTTTTAATTTTAATATATTTATTTTAAAAATAAAAAATAATTTAACATTAAAATATTCAATTTTAAATTTCTTATAATATTACATATTAAAATATGTGATCCATTTGTAATAAAATAATGGCAATAAAAAATAAAAATTAAGGATTTTATATTCAAATGATATTCAATATTTTTTTAAAAAAATTAGAATAATGATATTAGGAATTCCATTTCTTAAAAAATTGAGTATTTTATTATTACATTATCTTTTTTAATCCTAAAACAAATAAATTAAAGTTTAAAATATACATTTTAATACATTAAATACAATCTAACATTAAAAACCCTCTATCTCTTAGAAAAAACATAGAGCTAGTTATATTATCCAGAGTTTAATACATCCTCTACATTAAAAATGATTTCTGATTGTGGCTGAAAAACAGGGAAAGAGTATGTGCTCTCGAGCACGGTCAAACCTCATAAACCATAACGCGCCCATTTTTGCTCAGTCTCCAAAACCTTGTAAGTTTGTTGGGAGTCTCAGGACTAGAGACCATAATGCTCCGCCAACTATTTCTGCTATTTTTCTTTGCCTTGGCCTCCATCAGAGCACACGAAGAGTCGGGTAAGTGGAGCTGCGATTCCAACCCGGAGATCCGAGTTGAGTCTGAGTTCAAGCCTGGACTCATTACTCTGGATGGTCATGCCGATGATTGGAAAGACATTGATGGCTCTGAGTTCGCTCTTCTTCCTGCTCTCGACCCAGATGTTGAAAATGAATACAAAGCAGGAAAAATGACCGTTAAGGTACTCTTCGTAATTCGTGATTTGTTTTGATCCGAATAACTGTTTCTTCAGTTGCGGATTATATTTGATTAGCAGGTTATTTATTTATTTATTTTCACTCTGTGATTATGGTTTTTTCTCGCAGAGTCTGCATGATGGCCACGATATTTTCTTTCTGCTGCAAGTTGATGGTGAATATGCCTACTCTAAAGGGTAAATTACATCATGCGAAAAGAACTATATCATATATAATATTTATGAATGAATTAGATTTTGAAGTGTTGCACTACACAATGAAATTACATTTTTTTTTTTCCATTATGATAAGTCGTATTCTTCAAAGTTGATGTAATTGGGGACCAAATGATTGGAAAGAGGAAAAAGCTTATCTTTTCCACTTTTACTTTGATCATTATTCCTAATTGTGACAAGCTGTTGTTAAGTTGATATTTTATTTTGCATTGTAGGGAAAGCAGGAAGTGTCCTTCGGTTGCGCTCATGTTTCAAATTGGGGAAAGTGCCTCTTATCATAATGTAAGCCAGTCTACTGATTACTGATCTCCGAACTTCAGAATTCTAAAAAATTCTGGGCTTATTGTTGCTCTCAATTCGTCATTAAATTTATGAGTTCTAAAAGTAATTTTAATGAAGTTTGAAGAAATCGTATTAAATGTTGCAAGATGGGTGGCTGTGGAGAACATTCAGACTCTTGCACCAACAAAAGGTGCAAAGGCCATGAAGTTGACATTATGCACTTCTCTATTGGAAACGCTATTCCTGGTCGACTTTATGGCGGGAATCCTATAGACAATAGAGATGGAAATGGAGGCGACAGGTCATACACTACTAATCTCTTGTTATTTATATATTGCATTGGCTAACATGTGAAGATAACTTGTAATATAATAAGGGTATCTTCTTTGTTAGAAATGTCAATTCACTTGTTCATTTCCTCTGCACAGGTTTGGTCATTTGGTTGATCTTTATGCATGGAATCCACATTGTAGATACTTAGATGGAACTGGTCCTTCTGGGTCAGGTATGTGAACTTTATGTATTAGAAAGCACCTAAGGAGGCGTTTGGTTTGTAAAATCGTACAATCTCAGGAATCTTAACATTCCTGGGAATTTAATTCCAAGGAATGTCATGTTACTGTAGGGATTTAGTATTCCCTTAAAATCATTACGAAAATGTGAGAAAGATTCTGCAAACCAAACATTCTGTAAAGTGATTTTTTTTTTCTCAATTTTATATAATAAATTTAATTTACCTTATAAAGAAGCTAAATGAAGGAGATTAAAGCCGTGCAGGTGATTTCAATTCAGGCAATGTTTTCTCAGTTTCCAGTTAAATTCCAGACTCCTCCAAAGGCTTCTTAACATTTTTTTAACTGCTGCTATGCGTGAACTTTGTAACTTACACCTCAATATATCTGCAACAGTAATTGTTACATTGATAGTATTTGGGAATTATTAGGACCTTTGCATGCATGATTTCGATCATTTGCTCTGGAGCAGCCTCGTGCTTTACCCTACTAAAACCACATCTTCCTGAATATGTTCCCTTTCATGCATAGTTTCAAGTGTTAATGTTCTGCTTTTTCTTGCTTCCAAGGGATACCCAATTACTTATGTGAAACAATTTTTATTCTTCTATGTGAATTTTTTATGATTATGTTTTATCTTTTTCCTCTTCAACTTTTGTCTTCCTTGAATAAATTTTCAACTTTAAGTCTGCTTCCCCCTTTAATATCCTTTACCTACCTCCCTTATAGGAAAAAAAAATGGTCTTATCCATACACCTGAAGGACCATCATTTTATTCTTTTGATTAGCTATGGCCAAGAAGGATTCATGGTTGATGTCAGTCTCATCCAAGAATTGAAAATGCCTTGTGGACACATTATGTAAAATTGAGGACAAATGTAAGAAAAACATCAAATACAATCCAAGTTTGATGCAAATTGTGGTTGCAACAATATTGTGGCCACGTCACTTGACGTGGTCCAAAGTTTAAATCTTTTGGTCTTGCCTAATGTTAATTAAGAGAGAAATTTGTATTGCCATATCTTCAACTGAGTTAGGCAGTCACTATATATATTATAATACAGGATATATATAGCAGAATATAATAGATGTGGAACCTATTTACTAACACTCCCCCTCAAGCTGGGCTATAGATGTCAATCATGCCCAGCTTGTTACAAATTTCATCAACCCGTTTTCCCAGAAGAGTTTTAGTAAATAAATCAGCTAATTGTTCCCTTATTCTAATATGTCTAAGACTAATAATTCCTTCTTGTAACTTCTGTCGAATAAAATGACAGTCAACCTCTACATGCTTAGTTCGTTCATGAAAGACTGGATTTGAGGCAATGTGAGTAGCAGCTCGATTGTCACACCGCAATTGCATAATCCCATGAGTCTTGATGTCAAGTTGCTGAAGGAGATAATTAACCCATACAAGTTCAGATGTAGCATGAGTCATAACTCGGTATTCAGATTCTGCACTGGAGCGAGATACAATTGCTTGCTTCTTACTTTTCCATGACATAAGATTTCCTCCAACAAATACACAATACCCAGAAGTTGATCTTCGATCTATAGGACATCCAGCCCAGTCTGTATCAGAAAAAGCCTCCACTTTGCAAGCTTTCTTCAAGTACTTCAAAATGTGTGTAAGAGCATCCCAGTGGGAAGTCCTTGGGGAGTTTATAAACTGACTAACCACACTTACTGGAAAGGCAATATTAAGCCAAGTTATAGTAAGATAGTTTAATTTTCTCACCAATCTTCTGTGCTATTCAGGATTTTCAAGTAATTCCCCATCTTGTGGATTAAGCTTAATATTTGTAATCATAGGGTTCTCACATGGTTTAACTCCAATCATTTCTGTTTCATTCAAGAGATCAAGCACATATTTCCTTTGAGATAAGAAAATCCCTTTTCGCCCTCAAGCAATTTCAATGCCTAAACAATACCGAAGCGCTCCCAAGTCCTTAATCTGGAAGTTAGCTTAAAGAAAGGTTTTCAATTGTGAGATTCCCAACTTATCACTCCCTGTGATCACAATATCATCAACATATACAGTCAGAAGAATACATCCTGAACTAGACTGCCTATAAAACACAGAGTGGTCATGATCACATTTCTTCATTCCGAATTCTGTCACTACTTCACTGAATCTTCCAAACCAAGCTCGAGGAGATTGTTTTAACCCATATAATAATTTTTTTAAACGTAATACCTTGCCACACTCCCCCTGAGCAATAAACCCAGGTGGTTGCTCCATGTACACTTTCTCATTCAAATCTCCATGTAAAAAGGCATTTTTAACATCCAATTGGTGAAGAGACCAATCATGAGTAGCAGCAAAAGAAATAAGTAAACAAACAGAGGTAATCTTGGCCACAGGGGAAAAAGTCTCTGAATAATCAATACCATAGGTCTAAGCATAACCTTTAACAACTAAACGCACTTTTAAACGAGTAATAGAACCATCCGGATTCACTTTGATTGTAAATACCCATTTGCAACCAATGGATTGTTTATCATCAGGTAAAAACACAAGATCCCATGTCTGATTAGCTTCAAGAGCTGTCATTTCTTCCTCCATAGCAGCACGCCACCCATTATGAGAAAGAGCTTCAAAATGGGACTTAGGAACAGTAATAGAATCTAAAGAAGTAATGAAGGCTCGAGAAGAAGCAGGTAAAGAAGAATAAGAGACATAGGTGGAGATGGAATAGGGGTGGTGAGGGTTACCTTTCTGAGTGCAAGTACGGATACCTTTTCGGTGAGCAATTGGAAGATCCAAATCAGAAGACACAGGAGGAGGATCTGATGAGAAAGAAGTCAGTAGAGGAGATGAAGTTGACGGACCGTAGGAAAGCAAGTTTGGATCAGATGGCTGTTGCATGACCGATTGAGGAGCTGCTGGTGGTACCTACACTCTACGAGAATAAATAAACTGAATTGGAGGTTGAACCAAATTTTGTGGTGGAGGAATTTGTGAGTCCAGTGAAGGAGAAGGTACAAGGAAGTATTCATCAACATGATTTGATTCTGGCAAGGGGAAGGAAGATGGAGACCGGCCCAAAGAATGGGGTAGACTCAAAAAATGAAACATTAGAAGAAATAATATAACGATTTAATTCAGGAGAAAAATATCGATACCCTTTTTGAGTACAAGAATAGCCAAGAAAAATACACTTCAAAGACCGAGGATCCAATTTCGATACTTGGGGACGGTGATCATGAACAAAACAGGTGCACCCAAAAATACGGAGGGAAATAGGAAAAAAAGGCTTAGAAGAAAACAAAATAGAAAAAGGTACCTGACCACCAAGAATAGAAGAAGGCATGCGATTGATGAGAAAACAGGCTGTAGAAACTGCATCTGCTCAAAAAATTTTAGGAACTTTCATTTCAAATAAAAGTGCTGGGGAAACTTCCAGTAAATGTCGATTTTTTCGTTCAGCTACTTCATTTTGTTGTGGAGTGACAGCACAGGAAGACTGATGAATTATACCATGCTGAGACAAATAAGCTGAAAACTGTGTAGAGAAATACTCTTTAGCATTATTACTTCGAAAAATTACGAATAATTGTCTGAAATTGATTTGTAACCTCAGCATGAAAAGTACAAAAAACATTAAACAACTCTGAACGATTTTTTATTAAATAGAGCCAAGTCACTCTCGAATAATCATCCACAAAAGACACAAAATAACGAAAACGAGACTTTGAAATAACTGGGCAAGGCCCCCCAAATATCTGAATGTACTAACTCAAAGAGGGATGAAACCCGCTTATTAACTCTAGAAATATAAGATTGACGATGTTGTTTAGCAAATTGACAAGATTCACAATCTAAATGAGACACAAACGCTAAGTTAGGACATAATTTTCGTAAAGAGAGCAATGAGGGATGGCCAAGGCAACAGTATAATTGATGTAGAGTGGGGATAGCAGCAGCAATTGGTTGAGAAACTTTGTCATCCAGCACGTATAATCCCCCAGATTCATATCCCCTACCAAAAATCTTCTTCGTCAACAGATCCTGAAATACACAATAATCAGGAAAGAAGAAAACACCACAATTGTAAGTACGGATAATTTGGTTAACTGAAAGTAAATTAAATGAAAAATTTAGGAGGCACAAAACATTGGATAAAGAGATATCAGAGGTGAGATTGACCATGCCACTTTCAACAACAAAAGCAGTAGACCCATTAGCTAAAGTGACATGTGAAGGATGAGAATTAGTAAAGGAAAATAGTATACCTATTTGACCCGTCATATGATCAGTAGCCCTAGAGTCAATGACCCATCTAGAATTGGAATGGGATAGACATGCAGTAGGATTATCTGTGTGAACTATGGTGGCAGTAGGTTGGGTGGGTGGCGGCTGTACAGAGGCCTTTAATTGCAAGTACTCAGCATATTTGCTATCAGATAATAATTTACCATTGAATTCTGACTCTTGTGCCATATGAGCAAACCTGGACTGCTGGGTATTCCTTCTTACCAACTTCGGACAGAATTTCTTGATGTATCCTTGTTCTTGACAATGATAGCAAATCACAACTAAATCACCTCCTCTCCTTCCTTCACTAGAGTGATTCTGCTAATCACCTCCTCTTCCTCCTTCATTAAAGTGACCTCGCCCTCTTCCTCTTCCTTTTCCTCTTCCCCTACCACCTCTAGAATTACCACGGCCTCCACAAGTACCTGAGCTAACTAATGCTGCTGACTCATTCATATTTGAAGATGGAGAGGAGGAAGAAATATCTTTGGATGCTCTTTGAACTCGATAATAAGCTGTTTTTCGGGTGAGGGGCTCAGAATTAGATAAGACCTGTTGTCGTGCTGTGCTAAACTCAGGAGGTAAACGCATCAAATAACACAAAGCAGCTAGTTATTCTCGCTGAGAACGCATTGCATTAACATCACTAGTAATAGGCAGCAGAGAATTCCATTATTCATAAATACGATTAAATTCAGTATAAATTTGAGCGTTGGTCTTACTTCTCTCATCTGATTGAAACAGGGACACAGTCAAATCATATACCTGATTCAGATCATCCTTTTTCGAATATAGACCTTCAATAGACTTCCATAACTCCTTAACAGTATGACAATGAGTTGTGTTATCTTCAACTTCAGTAGCTAAAGTATTACAAACCAACCTGAACAACTGACGATCTTCTATGATCCATTGTTGATCAGGATTTTCTATGGGTGGCTCTTGAGTAAGATGATGTGTCATACGAATTTCATCAAAATAGTATTCAATTGCTCTTTTCCAGGTAACATATTGTCGTCCTTCAATATCTAACTTCCGCTCTGTTATTTTTCCACCTACTGGTAATAATTTTGAAAAATTAGATCTAAGTTCTCTCCTTGAATTTCCAGAACTATTGGGACCCCCAGAATTGTCCATGAAATCAGAACTAGTATCCATATCCAGTCAGTATAGTAGAAAACCAGAAGAAAATTATCCAGAAAATAGAAAATGCCACCTGAAGACACGAAACTGCAAAACCAACCTTATAGAGCCCTTCAGAGTTCTCCGAAACATTGCTAGACGGAAGATAGCCGCCTGAAGATGCCTTACGCGCCGCTGCTTGCCTTTGCGAGTGGGCTTCACGCGCCTCCGTACACCCGCACGTGTGATGCCACACACCACCTAGTCAGGATCGTCTCGGCCCGATTTGTTGTCCGGTGTACCCAGACCTTCTGTACCGGTTCCAGTTTTGCTTCCACGGCGTTGAACAGTACCGTTCTGGTCTCCACCTCCGTACGCCGCCTTACGCCGCCGCCAAACAGCAATCCTGAGGTCTAAGCTTCCACCAATAAGCGGCTTAGAGTGCCGCTGGTCCCACCGTGACCTTAGTCACGCATAAAAGAAAAATAAATAAAAAAAAAGAAAGGAGGAAGAAGAGAGAGAGTTGGGTTGTTGATTGAGATAGGAGAAGGATTACTAGAAGGCTCTGATACCATGTTAATTAAGACAGAAATTTGTATTGCCATATCCTCAACTGAGTTAGGCAGTCACTATATATATTATAATACAGGGTACATATAGCAGAATATAATAGATGTGGAACCTATTTACTAACACCTAACTTTGCATATTACAACTACAACCAAACCTTTATGCCTTTAGATAGGATTGGCTACATAGATTGTTCTTTGCCATTGTGATAAATCAAAGACCATAAATTTGCAATAAAATAACAAATGCTTGTTGGTTTCTTAAAAATAATGACCTATGCACTGCCTCTTAATTTATAATTGATACTGCTTTAAAAGAAAATGTGGATCCAAAAGAGATTCCCAATGATTAGATGTGGGTATGTATATGATGTTGTAAATTGTTTGTTAGCCTCATCCACATTGGAGGAAATTGGAGGAGTCAAAGTAGTTAAGCCTTTTGTTAAAAGAGGATATATTAGTATTTTCAATTCTAGGATTACGTTAATAACTGTGAGATGTCTGAACTCATGAAGTTTACATGTAGAGTAAGCAAGTTAAAAAATATATGACTCACAAATTGACAAGCACATTCATTGGACCACAGCTAAGGGAGATGAATACAAAAATAAGCAGTACCTCAGCATGTTTCTGTCTCTATCAGTCCCTTAATTTGTCTTTTTGCTGTTTTTATGATCAATAACTCCTCAGAGTACTTTAGATTTGTGTGAAAAATGCTCTATGTTGCATAAAATATGAAGACTTGGAATGCCAATCCAGCCAGAATATGCCATTTTCTTTTTTCTGTGAAAAACATCATTTCATTGAGCAACTTCCTACTTTAGACCCTGAGAAATATAGTCATGAACCCATGTAGGGAATGTTGGTTGATTTTTGTCCAGAAAACTATTAGCTACGGTTGGTTCATAATTGTATAATTTTGGAATTAGTTATCGAGGTATAAAGTGAGAACAATTTTCCCATGGCTTCATGTGTCATGAGGCTGGGTGATAACCTAGTGTATGCCTTTTTGATCTTAAAGACCAGATAGCTAAGATGCCTTTCACCACACTATTGTGCCAGTGACTTCAATTAATCTGCAGCTTGTGGGCATATCAAATACTGTATTACCCCCTCCATCTATTTATGACCTTTTATTTCTTACTTTCCTAAAATATGGGAGGTTAACCTTACATCACACTATTATGGATAATATTTATTTAAGTTAATCTGCAGCTTGTGGGCATATGAAATACTCTCTTAGTTACACCTTGTATTTGCTTATCACCTTTTTATGTTCTTACTTTCCTAAAATATCAAATGTTAACATTTTTTCTTTTTTCATTTTATTTTAAGCAAATGATTCTAGTGCACAGAATGACTGGAAGGGCGCTTGGTGGCATAGCAGCTTTACAGTTCACTCAGGTAACTATTTCTTTTGCAAGTTCGTGTATAACTTCTTGTGGTCAGCAATGAACAATAGTTTAGGAATTCTAATCAGACTGAAGTATTTGTAAATGGTGGCAGGAATCCTAGAACAATATTAACTGAGCCTTTTAGTGAAGCATATGGTCCTATATGTGTGTATACATAATTTTATGAATACATACACAATGTATACTTACAAATTGAATGGTTCAATGAACATGCATATCATTTTCATAATTGATTTTCTCAGTAGGACCTTGCTCTTATACATGCCTGACTGCTGGTTGCTTTCAATATTATATACAATTAGTTTTGTCTATATGGGATTAAACCCCACTAAGTGTCAAAAGTTCTGTGATCTGTTAAAGGAGGATAAATTACATTGTCTTTATGGCTTCTTCTCTTCCTGAGTAGCCATGCATTGGCTTCTAATGCAGTGCCATGTATGTGTATCTGCCTCAGCCTCACACATGGGACCTTATACTTTATCTGTTTTCATTCTTTTATTCTTACATTTTAGTTATTTTTGCACCTATTTGCTCTAAAATATCCATGCTTGCTTATAACAGGTTTCATAGAGGATGAGAGTCCATATTCAGAAAATGGAAAGAAGGGTACATACTTTTTTGAATTCTCCAGGCCTTTGAGAACCATGGATCATCTTCAACAGGTTAGAAACTAATAAGCCACAGTCAAGTTTTCTTTGCCTGGATTCTAGATCCTTGCTTGATCTGCAATGGTAATAGTCTTTCTGGTTTTTGTCAGAGTATAGTATTTATTTTTGTGACATTCTTCTTTCAAAAAAAGAGCAGGGATGGATTATTCCAATTTCAATAGAAACTACATAGTTTCAATAAAGGGTCTATGCTGTTTCATTTCTAGAGACTCAACTCTTCCTTGTCCTGTTTATGTTGAGATGCTTATCTCTTTAATGAACTGAAACACTTGTGCACTTTTGCAAGACATAAGCTCAAGGGCGATAGTTCTACGGTTATACCTGCACCATAGAGTCACCGAAGTTAAATGAACTAGGCAGTTTCTGTTTGACGACATCCTGTGAATATCTTGTGTTCTTTATTAATTCTTACCATGCTCTACTCGGTTTCTAGATTTGAGAGAAGTGAAAACTTAAACATATTGGCATAATGGTCTTGACTCGTGAAGTGTAGTTTTATCTATGCTCTGGGATACAAGCAGGCCATAGCCTTCAGGAGATTTGACACATTTCCTCTGACAAAAAAGGCTCGGATAAACAAGCTGTTTTCTTGGTTGAGGCTGAACTTTTCTATTTTTGTTGGCAACAACTAAATAAAACACATTACCTGTCTGTTGCAGGATGCACAATTCACCATTGGTGAATCCCGTAAGATGTCAGCTGCATTCTGGTATCCGGTTGATGATAAGCCATGGCATGGTTCTGGACACTACTCTGTCAACTGTGACTGGGTGCCTATTGATATAAGATCTATAGGAAGTTCTTTGCTTGGCAAGTCAGCACCTAGTAGGTCATGGAATGCAGCCAGTGCCTTTTCTCTCGTAATGTCAATAGCAGCATTATGTATGTCTGTGTTTGTGGGTTACAGAATTTTGAGAAGTAACAGTCTCCCCTTTACACCAATGGAGACTGAGAATCTCAACCTGTAGATATGGGGCCAACTTTAGCAGCTTGAGTTTGGGATTGTACTATTCATTCAAGCTTGTAGTTGTACTGCCTACGTTTGTACTGTGTAATTAGTGCTCGCACTTTATTCCATTTGTTTAATGGCAATTTAAGCATTGTTTAGTTGGATTATAATTTTGGTAGTGTCAGAAGAGTGTTAGTTTAATGTCAGCTTTATGGAGTTCCATGTTGGCCTGCTTAGTTGATGCACCTGTAGCGCTGGTTTTCTTTAGTGCAAGGCTTGTCATCAACGACCTTTCTGCATCCATTCAAGACCGTGCATAAGAATGACCGTAGTTTAGAATCTGTGATAAATAAATAAATAAAATACTTAATTTCAATCGATTCACAACTAGGTCAATTACTGTGTAAGAGAATAATCATTGACAATTTTACAATTCCACTTGTAATCCTGGAGAGACAAGTCGTGGCCCTTGATGTTTACGTTAATAGACTTGGCGGATCCATTATCAGGAAATAGGAAGGAAGAAAGACTGAAAGCATGTGACAGTTCGATAGATCTGTACACATTTTAGAGGATAGGCTTTTTTTTTTCTTTAATTGGTTGTAGTAAAAGACTTTAAATTTTCCCTTAGGGTGCAAACATGTTAAATTAAGTTATTTATGAGTGGCTCAAGAATTAACAGTAGTTTGTAAAAAGCTTATTTCAAATTTAGTGTTAAATAATTAAGTTTAAATAAGTTGAGTTCGATTAACATTTAAGTTTGAATTTCTTGATATTACTCAACTCAAATTGTTTGTAAGTTTACATAAATTTAATAATAAAATACATTTTTATTTTCATATTATACATAAATAATATAGCATGTGAATATAATTCAATCACAATAGTATTTAGTAAGATCGCATAAAGAAGTAGGATATTTTGATTAAAGTAATTAATGTTTTAGTATTTATTATTTTAATTAATATTATGTGACATTTGTATAGATATTTTTGATAAATTTTATTGACAGTAGAAAAATTTAAATTCATTACTTTTAGTTTTAATTTTTTCTTTAATTTCGCCCTTGCAGGTTGAATAAGCCCATTTACATTCACATTTATTACAAATTATAAATTAAATTTGAATATTCTAAATTTGATAAAAAATTTTGAATAAATACCATGCCACTCAAATAAAGTTGTCGAAATTCATTTATGCTGTATTCTAAGTTTGAATTTGATTTGGAATTATTCAAACTTGATGAGTTTGGACTCATCTATTTTTTTACAAATTCAATATTGAGTAGACATATATTCGATTTAGCTCAATTTGTTTGTACTTCTATCTGACAACTAGTACAATGATACTTGACGTTATCTTAATTTTTTTTTCTATTATGTCATGAGTTCCAACCTAATATCTTTTATGTGTGTTAAGCTTTTTACTATTGAAAAAAACTAAATTTTATAAGTTGCTCATTTTTTTGATTTAATCCAACGTTAATTGATTTATTTTTAGTTATGCATTAAATGGATACCAAATTTGTATCCAATCACATTTAGCCAAATTTGAAAAAGTCCAAATCTATTTAAAATCTTCTGAAGCAATTTTATCTTGAAATTCTTCTTTTTTCATGTGCATATTAATATGGGCTGTGAAATTATTTGGTCATCCCCAGCCCAATTTTCAAATTACAAACTCCCGAACTGGAGTTACTGGCCAGGGCTGATGGACACGGACCTACCATTAAACGGTGCGTTCTGAATCTTTGGTAGGGTTTCCACGTCTTGGACGGCAAACAAGGAAACATGGACCGTTACTTAATAACTTATAAGTTGGCACTCGGTAGGGCATGGCTCCTTAGTTAGTGTTTTTATCAATAATTATATTTCCCTCCCTCTCCGATAATAGCTACGACGTCGAATCAACCGCGGCGGCACTGACCGCCACATCGCCTCTGTTCATCTCCATTCTTAATTCTCTCTCTGTGTTTTCGATAAGCTCTTGAAGATGATTAACGAAGGAACCAAGCGGCCTCAAGCTTCACTAGCTTTCCCACCTCGTAAACTCAATGTGCGAAAATATGCTGAATCCCGAGCTTCGGAGCTTCAGAGCCTTCACTCTATAATAGAAAACCGAGTTGACGGTGATTTTAAGTCTCAAAGAAACAAAAGAAGAAGAACAACTTCATTTGACAATCAAATTGCAAAAAAGGGGAACAGAAGAAAGAGGCAGAAACTTGGAATATTTGGTCAAAGCCATGCTGGACTGGTTTCGGGAAAAGACCAAAAACAGAAGCTTTCTCGGCGTGTTCGTCGGAGACATGAACTTAGACTGAACCCAGAAAGTGGATTTTGCTCTTCTGGGGATGGGACGAAGAGGTTGAGAACTCATGTTTGGCATGCAAAGCGGTTTACCATGACCAAGCTTTGGGGTTACCACCTTCCTTTAGGTCTGCAAGGAAGGTATGTAATAATCTTTATGGGTTAGTACTAGAAAACTAAAGACTTTGGTTCTATTCAAATATCAGTAGGAGGGGTAATTTATGCTACAAAATATGAAAGGGAAGAAGGAACCAATAGGAACTTTAAATTGATTACTTTTATCATATAGGATTAGTTTTTTATGTTGTTTGCACGAATTTGAATTGAATTATGGGGACACGATGAGTACTTTCTCTTATTCTTTATGTGTGTTTGCAGTAGCTGTAATGTAAGGGGTGTGTGTGTGTGTGTGTGTGTATTATAAGAGTGATAATGATCGTATGCATATCATGTTTATGCAGGGGAAGGGGTTCAAGGGCACTCTTGAAAAGGTTTAGACAAGGTGTGCTCGTACATGATGCAAGCTATTGTACTGTTGTTCAATTGGAGGGTCCCGAGGTATGCATTCTTATCTTTCCATTACTTTAGTTGTAAGAGGCTAGGTTATTCTTTTGTCTGGAACATGCTTAATTGCATCAAGGGCAGCCAGCACTAGTACTTTCAGGATTAGTGAACAGCTTGTATTAGCTTAGTATTTTCTCATTTATATTTTATAAGATGGATTCTTATATATTTGCTTCCAGGATTCGATAATTTCGGCATTAAAAATGGTCCTGGTGCCTTTCCCATCCATGCATGCTGAAAATAAAGAGGACTCCATTCTTTCTGGCATCAGTTATGGAACTACGATGGTAGGTCATCCTATTGCATTTTCTTTGTTAAACCAGGCTGTATGCTGTATTATGTTTTTGAAGACAAATTTTGTTATTTCTGGATAGGTTTATCAGCTTGGAGCACCAGTTCCTCAGGCAATAGCTCCTGTGACTTATATGTGGCAACCTGTTTCCCTAAAGCATGGCATCAGTGCTGAGCCAATGAGACATGATGAGAGTGAATGTAATCAGTCGGACAGAATGGAGCATGATGGTTCCTTTAGAAAGCTTTGGGTGTGGATACATGCATCTGCTTTTAAAGAAGCGTATAATACTCTAAAACTAGCCTGCGAAAAAGAGGTGCACTTTTTCTCGTTAGCTCCTCATATGGGCATCTTGGTTGTGTTTTCTCTCTTACAAAACCTATACTTTAGCATAAATTTTATGTTATGATTCAGATGGATGCAAGGGGCATTTTGATTAATTGTCTCTCACTTGAGGGTCAACTTGCAAAATTAGAGTTAATGGGATCAGGGGCATTTCAAATTATTCAAAAGATAGTGCATCCTATCACAAGGTTAGTTATTTAGAGAAAAAATGTTTGTTTTTATTTTATCAATGATCCTGAAATGATATATTTTACCTGGCAATTTTACAGCACTTCAGAGAATCATTGGCAGTTAATAAAACATGCGGCTACCAAGGAAGATGTTTCTCAAAGTTCATCTATTGTGAAAAATGAGGAAACTTTTTCATCTTCGGCAATCTTATCTCTTGAAGTTAAGGATCCTCGAGAATTGCCCAGGAAAAGGGCTACAGTTCAAGTAGAACCCACTTCAACAGAGGGACTTTGTGATTCACAGCAAACTTTGTGCAATGAGCTTGCTGACTTGGAAGAATTATTGGACATGAATAAAGACTTTCCCATATTATCATATTCACAAGTGGAAGACAAGGAGTCCGATAATAATGATCTGTGGAGTGCTGCCACCAGAGGGTTGAGGCCCCCTGTGGAAGAGATTATCCTTTCCAAGGAGAAACATCACAAGCGTATGCTTGATTTCTGCCTTGATGATGAAAATTATGGGAAGGAAATCACTTCAACTGAGGTGCAGTGCTCGAGATCTTGCCCTATTCTGCTCTTAAAAAATGATAAGAAGGGATTGGTCATGGGGTAACTTTGTCTTTGTATATACTTTCTTTCTGTCTATTTTTATGCTGTGATTATCTTATGTCTGGAAATAAGACTATGTACATTGATATTGCGACCAAGTTTACCTGCTTGATGATCCCTATGTTTTTTAATACCAACAAATATGTAATTTTTAATCACCTACCTCAGATATACAAGAAAATAATGAGACAAGACAGTGTATAATGTCACCATTTCCTTGAGACAAATTAAATTATTTAGCTCAAAAACTTATCCTGTTATTCACTATATAAGTTTGTGGGTTTTTTTCCCTCCTAATTTTTTTTTAATCTTCTAGGTGGTCTATAATACTTCCGTTATGTTGGGTCAAGGCCTTCTGGATTTCTCTCATCTCTAGTGGGGCGCATGCAATAGGTTTGAGAGAGAAACACTGGATTGCATGTGAGGTGAGTATTTTGTCCCCAAAAAGAGTAATCACAAAATTTCAGTCTTCTGTATAAAATATTGTTTGAAAATCATTCTCTTTTTTATCCAGATGGGGCTGCCATTTTTTCCCTCAGATTTCCCTGATTGCCAGGCTTACTCAATCCTTATGGCAACAAAAGCAGCTGCATTTGACCAAAAATTAGAACTTCGTCCTCCTTCCATAAGACCTTTGAGAGTTCCCATCCCTCCTCCCTGGGGCATTGTCCGCACCACTCTCAACAAAGAGACCAATCCAGGTAGAAGTCCTGATGCTAGAACATGGGGAAATGTGATCAATACCTATTCAATACTGAGCTCTTCTGATGAAGGCTCTGGCATTTCACCTTTTGGTTATGATGATAATTCATTTGATGGAATTATAGCAAGGACGAGTTGTATGCTGACTACTTTTCTCAATGACATCCAAGCTAGTCAATTGCTTTTGTTCCCTCAAGTAGCAGATGGAATGAGCAGGATCTCTAACTTTATAAAGAGTGAAATTAATGTTGGTTTGGGCTATGGAGGCTCTATTGTTTATGACCGCAAGCTATGTTTCCTCAGAGTTCATCTACACCCAAGGAAGGAAGGCACTTTTGAAGAGGGAGCCGTTGTTTGTGCACCTTTTCCTTCTGATATATCTCTCTGGACTTCAGGGTAATTGAAACAAATGATCAATTTTTTTACTTAAATATTATTTGTTATTCCTTCTTCTTCACTTGCATTTTTTAAAATTTTTTTATTTCGCACATGACTCTGAGTTTTTGGTACATTTGGATGGGCTTCTTGAAAAGGAGGATTTCTTTGCTGAAGTTCTTGATGGTTTAAATGTGTGGAAAAGCATCTATAACTAGGCATAAGAAATTTCCTCTCTTCTTCCTGAGAAACCTTATGGAGCTTATCAAAGTAATTTTGCTTTGTGTGATCAAAGTAAGGATGGAGCAACCCTTGTTATGTTTTAACTTACAATTCAAAACAACAGATTTTTCTCCTGTTGCTTGGAATGAGTCTGCTTATAAACCTCATGACCCATGATTTATTATTGTGAATCTTGTTTCAGTTCTGTGAAAAGTGAGAAGGGACTTCAAATGCCTCAGTCTTCTATGATATCGTACTTCAAAGAACAATCTTCTGGTAAATGGGGAATCCACATTCCAGATGATTCAATTGCCAGAGAGTCTCATCGCTGGCCTATTGGCTTTGTCACAACAGCATCTGTTCAAGGAAGGTTTGAATCTTGATTCTTTAATTTTTGTTGAATTGCAATTTTGACAATGTAAATACGCCCAGGAAGAGTAGTACATAAATGTCTTGTGGTGTGTCTTATTGAACACATTGATTTTGCAGCAAGAGACTAATGGCAGAGGGCTATTGCGAGGCAGTTTTACTTGCTTATTTAAGAGAGCAGCAGTGGAAGGAGACCCCTGCCAAGCGCAGGAAGAGGGAAATATATGTCCTTGTGAGAAATCTAACGTCTGTGGCATACAGACTTGCTCTTGCATCTATAGTCCTGGAGAATCAGGAAAATGACATCGAGTTCTTGTAATATGTATTCAAGCCTCATGATTTTGGTCCGAGTCTACCATTTTGCCAATTCTTTGGTTTTCAAATTGAAGTCCTTTTTGTGTATAAAACGATAAAGGATGATAAATGTATGGTAGAAAATAGCTTGTTTGGTCTCCATCTTTGTATTTGATTCCAAAAATATTTACAATTATCTATTATCCATACTTATACCTTTACCATAGCTGTCCCAAAAATTTATTTAGTCTGGATTAATAACACACTCCCTTTATCTATAAGACCGATTAATTTGAGCTATTTGCATAAATTGGGGAAAGTGTTAAGGAATTGTGAGCAGTCCGAGCTTCTTAAGCCAGTAGTACTTCTGTCTTCTATCATGCATCCCAGATTCTCAGTGGACTAGCCGCATAATAACCAAGTGAGGGAGAAATTGTTCCGTATCAAATGAATCAATTATAAACTGATTTATATAATTAAAGATTTTTAATTGATCAAATTACTTCTTAATTTATGTATTACATAATATATATATTATAAAAAAATTAGCAATGGTTAAAGCTGAACATGGGAGGATACTCTAGTGCTTTCGGAGTAAGGATCTGACATCTGCTTTAATTTAGTCATTTTAGAAAAAAATATAGATGCAATTAGTATGTGGATTCCCCCAAACACTGCATCCAAAATTGTGATGTCTGTCTCTCTTGAGATGACCCAAGCAAAAGGATTTCAAATTCAGAAAGGGGAATTTTCGCAAGATTGTTCCTGCTTCCTGCTTTTCTTGAATATTCCATCTTCTGTGTCTGGGACACGCACATAATTTCCAGGGTTAATACAAATACAAGTCGCGGAACTGAAAGAAAACAGCGGCATGCAAGAAAAAATAATTGCATGGATCCAATATAAACCTGCCAGTTATTGTTTGGAGCATTATAAAAATTCCAACATCGTCAGAGAGCCAATGATGCTTGGAGCAAATTCAAGATGAACTTGGTTATCTACCGTGATTTTTCCCAGCGCATTTTCAACCTGCCAGTTTTCTTTATAGTTCCTACCTAATACAAGTATGAGTCTAAACACCTGCTTAAAATTAGCTCATCCAAATGCATCAGATAGGACTGTTTTACAGATCTATCTATTTGAAAATAGATCCCCGTTTAAGTCGTCAAATTCATGATTTACTTCAAAATCTTCCTTCAAAGTCTGATGTGTTTCAGAGACCGATTGGCCGGCATCAACGTAAATTTGAAGCAAGGAATTATTAGAATTTGGAATATTAAGAATTTTGCATAACTCCTCAACACCATCAATATCTTTTTCTTGTTCATAATACTTCAGAAAAGCACTCGCAAAGTGCTGGGAAGGATGCCATTCGTCATCCTTGACTTCTGAAATTGCTGCTTCTAATTGACTGCAAGCAACATCTACCTGATGGTGCTTCAAGAAGAAGCTCATAAACATTTCCCGAATGCCAAAGAAAGGTCCTTTGCTCCTACTGATGGCCTCCTCAAAGACCAAGGTAGCTTCTTCAAACATGTCCTGACTCAAGTAAGTACTTATGGCAATACTGGCTAACCTTATATCGTAGGAAATGAAATTAGATTTCCACTCTTCAAAGCATTTTGTTAATCCGTTAACATCATTAAGCTTATGAAGGGCTTGAAGCACAATTAAATAGCTTTTGTTGGTCACTGGAGGAACTGACTTGACGTAACTCCAGGATTGGAAATCCCAGCATAAAGGCTAAGTAGAAAATGGTTAGCCTGACGCTGCCTGGGTTTCACTTTTTTTTTTTTTTTCCAAGCATCTTGAAACCTAACTCGGCTTTATCAAATTGTTTAGTCCTCACATAGATGGCAGCAAGGTTACTATATGTCCTCCAAGAAATTTCTTCTATCTCTTCCTTCCTCATCTCCTCATAGAATCTTTCTACTTCTCCAATGTCATTTAAAGATGCATAGCTATCCATCCAAATATGCTATGTGAAGGCAGACATTAGAATGTTCCCCTGCTTCAGATCACGTACTAATGGAGCCACCTACTCAGGTTGACCTAGTCCCATGCACAGGGACATTAGATAATTGAAGGCTAAATTATCAACATAACCTAAATCATCCATCTTACCAAAAAAAGCCTATGCCTTGTCTACCATAATTTCCTTGCAATAGCAGTTCAAAAGAACATTGCAAGTAAATTTGTTCTTAGCATGAGAAGGAAGAGCATTGAAATAATTTTCTGCTGCTACTATCCCTTTGGTTTTGTGTATGAGATCAAAAAGCATTGCAAAGTCGCCACTGTAATATCTGATATTCTTGAGCTCCATCCATTCCATTATCTGCATTGAAAAGTTGAAAATTTATTAGCCAAAGTGCCAAAGATAAGTGTTGCTTAATTCAGATTCAAAGAAACAAGAACCTACTTGAAGTTGTAACTTGTGAGGTTTGGAAAAGAATTTATACGGTCAAACTATACCATGATCTCTCAAATACAAACGACTAAAATTGCATTGCCTATTTTAGTTGTTCGCCCTCGTCACTGACTGAGATTTACGGCAAACAAACAGTTCAACGTTCAGGGTTTGATCTCAACATCAGTCAGGAAATTGATTTCAATAATGGTGAACACAAAATGGCAACAGTTGAACCCTCAAGGGCTTCTTTAAATTTAAGATACTTCCGTAGATGCTTATACAAATCCCGAGTTCTTCTTTCCTAATAGCTTTGCCCCCATAATATACTGTTTTAACGTCTGCGACACGGTTCCTCCGTTCAATCCCAGCGCCGATAACCTTCGGTACACTGCCAACTCATTCCTCGAGCACTCAGATGAAGCTAACTTCTTCGCCGCCGTGCAAAGCCTCCTCAACAACCATCCGCTGCCCTGGGGAATCACGCGACTATAATTCATCTCATCGCACTTGAAGAGGGGCTCAGAGACCAGCTTGCTGGTTCAGTGTATTTATGCTTTGTATGGAAGGGGTCTCATCTATTGAAGAGAAAAGGGGGAGAGAAAGAAAATAAAAAAATAAAATATATAATTATAATTGTTTTAAATTTTTAAATTTTAATTTTTTATTTTCTCCTTATTTAAATTTAAAAAGTAGTAAATTGTACTGTAGTGCCGTTTCGTAAATTTTTTTTAACAAAGTGTTAATATTGATCTTTATTTTAAATAAGTGTCAGTTTTACGAATTATTACTATTATATTTCTAAAATACTTTTTTTAATTATAAAAATACGAATATAAATTAGGAACTTAAAAAAGGCATAATTTTATGATTAATTAACTAGTTTTTACATATGACTAATTATTTTTATTCATTTTCCTATGATCTTTTGATAGAAAATAAGAAAATTTAAGTTTCGCGTGTCCACCTGATCATAAATATGTAAATTAAATTTAAAATTTTGAATGATCATAACTTTGTACTTGATTGTCCGTTTTGGACGAATATTTTTTTTATTCCATATATTTCTAAAATAACTTTTTTTAACTATAAAAATGCGATTATAAATTAGGAACTTCAAAAGGCATAACTTTATGATTAGTTAACCAATTTTTTCATATGACAAATTGTTTTTATTCGTCTTCCCATGATCTTTCGATAGAAAATAAAAAAATTTAGGTTTGGCGTGTCCACCTAGTCATAAATGTGTAAATTGAACTCAAAATTTTGAATGATCATAACTTTGTACTCGGTTGTCCATTTTGGGTGAATTTTTTTGTTATTCCATATAACTTTTGGAGATCTATAAGCTTGCAAAACGCCTTTGACATTTTTCCCACTTTGGTTGGAGAAAAAAATTCTTTTTCAATATTTTTTTTATTTTCTTGTTTTTTTTTAACTTTAATTTCATTTTTATTAATTCAAATTTATTCGAATTTCATATTAAACTTTTGCTCTTTAACTCTTTCAGTGTCTAGTAATACCATAATAATTTTTTTAATAAACAAAACTATCAAAAAAGTAATATATTACTATTTTTAGGCTAAATAGTAACATGTTACTATTTAGCCTAAAACAGTAATACCAACTAAAACTATCAAATAAATGTATAAATTAAGTCTAATTAACAATAAAATTATCAAATAACATTCTGTTACTGTTTATTTTCAAGACAATAATGCCAATAAAAAAGTCAAATAAATGAATAAATTAAGGTTAATTAACAACCAAACTACTAAAGAAGTGCATGTTACTGTTTCATTCTAAAATAGTAATACTAATAAAAAACTTCAAATAAATGTATAAGTAAATGTAATTAACAATCAAACTATCGAAAAAGTACATGTTACAACATGCTACTGTTTGTTATTGTTTCGTTTTAAAATAGTAACATCAATAAAAAATCTTAAATAAATAAATAAATCATATCTAATTAACAATCAAACTATCAAAGAAGATGATGTTACTGTTTCATTTCAAAATAATAACACCAACAAAAAATTTTAAATAAATGAATAAATTAAGTTTAATTAATAACAAAATTATCAAATAACACCATATTACTGTTTGTTCTAAAAACAGTAACATATTATTATTTTGTTTCAAAATAATAACATCAATAAAAAATATTAAATAAATAGATAAATCAAGTTTAATTAATAATAAAATTATCAAATAACACCATATTACTGCTTATTTTCAAGACAGTAATATATTACTGTTTCATTTCAAAACAGTAACGTCAATAAAAAATTTAAAATAAATAAATGAATTAAGTGTAATTAACAACTAAACGTCAATAAATGAATTAAGTGTAATTAACATCATATTACTGCTTATTTTCAAGACAGTAACATGTTACTGTTTCATTTCAAAATAGTAATGTTAATAAAAAATTTAAAATAAATAAATGAATTAAGTATAATTAACAAATAAACTACTAAAGAAGATAGTATTACTGTTTCGTTCGTTCGAAATAGTAACATTAATAAAAAAAATTAAAAATAAATAAATTAATTAAGTTTAATTAACAATTAAATTGCTAAATAACAATATGTTACTGTTTGTTTTCAAGACAGTAACATATTACTATTTTGTTTCAAAACAGTAACACTAACCAAAAATCCTAAATAAATAGATAAATGAAATCTAATTAATAACCAAATAATCAAAGAAGAGGATGTTATTGTTTCGTTTCAAAATAGTAACACTAACTAAAAATTTTAAATAAATGCATAAATCAAGTCTAATTAAAAATAAAATTATCAAATAATACTATATTACTGTTTGTTCTCAAGAAAGTAACATATTACCATTTTATTTCAAAATAGTAACACCAATAAAAAATATCAAATAAAAGGATAAATCAAGTCTAATTAATAACCAAACTATTAAAGAAGTATATGTTACTGTTTATTCTTTAAACAGTAATATGTTATTATTTTGTTTTAAAACAGTAATACTAACAAAAAATATTAAATAAATGAATAAATTAAATCTAATTAATAACCAAATTATCAAAGATGATATAATTATTTCATTTCAAAACAGAAACACTAACTAAAAATTTTAAATAAATGGATAAATCAAGTCTAATTAATAATAAAATTGTCAAATAACACTATGTTACTATTTATTTTTGAAACAATAATATGTTACTATTTTGTTCCAAAATAGTAACAACAATAAAAAATTTTAAATAAATGGATAAATTAAGTATAATTAATAATAAAATTGTCAAAAAAAAGAATGTTATTATTTCATTTCAAAACAATAATATCAACAAAAAATTTCAAATAAATACATAAGTCAAGTCTAATTAATAATCAAATTATCAAAGAAGTGCATGTTACTGTTTGTTCTTTAGATGGTAACATGTTATTATTTCATTCTAAAATAATAACACCAATAAAAATTTTAAATAAATAGATAAATCAAATGTAATTAACAACCAAATTATCAAAGAAGAGGATGTTAATATTTCGTGTCAAAATAGTAATACTAACTAAAAATTTTAAATAAATGAATAAATCAAGTCTAATTAACAATCAAACTGTTAAAAAAGATAATATTACAATTTCTTTTTAAAATAGTAATACTAATAAAAAATTATAAAAAAATAGATAAATTAAATCTAATTAATAACTAAACTACCAAATAATAACATGTTACTATTTATTTTTCCGATAGTGATATGTTATTATTCAATTCTAAAATAGTAACACTAACATCGACAATAACATAAAACTCTAAATGAATGAATGAATCAACTTTAATTAACAATCAAATTATCAAATAATAATATGTTACCATATCTTTAAGTTTTTATTTATTTTTATTTTTATATTAACTAAAAATTTATTTTAATTCCTAAAAAATTAATTTTTTATTAATTTTATTTATAATTAAAATTTTATATTAATTTAATTTTTAAAATTTAAAAATTCTCTAATTTTAATTCTTATAAGTTTTTAATCTTTTATTTTTTATTTATATTAAATTAAAAAAATTTTAATTTTAATATGTGGTAAAAGAAGTATCTATTTTGATATTTTTTATCTTCTTGGAATGTGCTGTAAATGAATCATTTTGTCTCTTGAGTATCACGGCAAATTTTCGTATGTAGGTGCACTTAAATAAAATAAAGTGAGTTTCAAATATCTTACTGTAATAAATTACAACAAACAATATCAGTCTAATTTTTTTTCTTTAAAAAATTACTCCTCTCTCTTTTTTATTTTTTCCCATTTCCCATACGGGATAGGTTTTAATGATCCGAGTCACAAGACGCACCGCATAGACGTGCGGCGAGGTGTAAACACTCGGTTTTCTGTTTTTTTCCTTTTTGGCTCTAATTAACAAAACAGCTTTTGCACGACGGCCACGCACAGCAGTAAGAGGAGTGAAATGAAGCCACTAGCCATTGTTTTGCCCTTTACTATTTCCTCGTATGCAGTGTCAGGTGTCCGATATTATCCCAAGCATCTTGGGATTCGGCACCAACTTTCCTGCGTTTCGTGCTCTTCTTCTCCAGGTTCCAGAACAGTGAGTTTTTTCACATTTGAATTTCAGATTTTTTTTGCTACCAAAATTCTTTCAATTCTCTATTTCTAAGTCTATGCATACAATCGAATTCGACCAGGTACGACAAGTAGAAAATAAGGTTTCAAAATCAGTGGACAAGCCCGGCATCTTTGATGATTTGTTCCTCAATCTGTTTCGCAACAAATTGGCGCAGGTAATCAATCAAATATCAAATTTATATTCTTGAAGTGAAGTTTACCGCTCGGTTCTACGCAGCGCTTTGTGAACATGAAGGGTCTTCCTTTCTAATTAGAAAATTGATGATTTTGAAGTGAAATTGTGAACTTAACCCGCAGTTTGAAGTGTTTGTTATTTACATTTCCATTTCTACAATATACATTTGTTGAATCACTGCATGTTGCTATGCTTGAGTATCGTCATTGTCTAACAGGAAGTAGGATGGGATTCAGAGAAGCCTGGATATGACGGACTTATTGAAGTTGCTAACCGTCTAATGATGAAGGGCAGAACAAATTCAGATACCATAGATGCTGCGGTATTTCTTCCTTCTCATATTCTTCATTTGCTTTCTGAGGTGTCCCTATGATGTACTGGAATGGAAGGCAACTTTACACTTGTACTGTATTATGTTTTACCCATTTATTCAAATTTCCTGATCTCTATTAAGTTGCCTTTCACGCAGCTTATTAAATGTAATTTAACAATCATTACATATATAATGTATTTCTTATGAAATTTCAATGGTAATGCGAGTTGGGTTGTGGCTATATGACAGGTAAGAGTACTGAGGTCAATATTCCCACCATTTCTTTTGGAGCTCTATCGATTGCTCGTTGCCCCTATAGCAGGAGGCAAAGTTGCTGCGGTGATGGTTGGTTAGTCAGATACTTATTTCTATTCCATTTCTTGCAAACAAATTTCTGCCCTTTATTTCTACTCGATGTTCATTGAACATAATCGGTTTAGAACTTTGTTTAGATATCCTAAATGGTTTATTTTTGAAGCAAGGGTTACTGCACTGACTTGTCAATGGCTCATGGGGCCCTGCAAAGTCAATTCTGTTGACTTACCGGATGGAACCTCATGCTTAAGTGGGGTGATGACCTTAACTTCTCTGTGTTTGTTGTTGTTGGACTTGGAATGCTGTACATTCAAGCCAAATCATCAAAATGACCAAGTGTTGATCTTCAAAATTTTGAACCTTCATTTCATCTAGGTCTATGTGGAAAAATGCAAGTACCTGGAGGAAAGCATGTGTGTTGGTATTTGCATCAACACCTGTAAGTTTCCGACACAGGTTAGTGATTTTTCAAAGTACTTCTTATTTCTACTGAAATTGATATCATTCTATGCGCTTGCCTTCTTCAGATGATTTCTTCTGATTCTACATGTTTTCAATATCTAGACTTTCTTCAAGGATCATATGGGAGTTCCATTGCTAATGGAGCCCAACTTCAATGATTATAGCTGTCAGGTAATGCTCTGCCCTTTCATTTTTGTTTTTAACAACAGAAAATCAATTGTGTAATATTCCCTTTGCATAATGTGTGTTATTTGCCCACTAATGCCCACATCCACCCTCTTTCTTGTAGATTCAGAAGCAAAAATAATTCTGGAAATGTAAATACTCAAGACATGAAACTGGGTTTCTATGCCCTGGAATTTAACAATTACTCAACATCAACCAATTGCTTATTTTACTGAAGTTTTACAAAGTTATCTCCTTCTGTAAAAGCTTGGCCTTCTCTAAAAAATAAAATGTCTTTTTTGCAGTATTCTTCTTGTAGTGGGGTTTGTTGATTCATCCTAAAACAAGTTTCTTTGGTAAAATGGCAGTTCAAATTTGGAGTTCATCCTCCACTACATGAAGATGACAGCATTCTTAAGGAGCCTTGCTTGGAAACTTGTCCAAATGCTGCCCAACGAAGAGTAGTTGCCAGAAATATAGATGTAGGTCAATGTCCAAAGGCATAAATCTAGCTGCCTTATGTTTTAGAGTATGCAAACACTGATGTACACTTTCCAATAGCCTCCGGCTGAAGTACCTTGTATTGTGCCCCGTAACCTGCCCCCAACTTCCGCTCTGTAGATGAAACTAAAAAGCATGGATTTTCCAGCGTCCAATTCTGGATTGATGTATTGGTTTTATGAACGCTTATTATTAACTACTATAATATCATTATGTATCTTCGTTAGAAGGAAATTTATAAGATGCAATTTACTCTCATTTAAGAAAATATAAGCATGAGAAGCATACACTTCAATTTTTATTTTTTTACCCTTTGAAAGAATTGCACTGACCTTTTTTGTAGTGTCTTAGTTCTCTGTTGTCAGTGTACCAAAACAAAAAAAACAAAAAAGGGGGAAATCTACACTTATACCAGCAATCAGAATTTTTCTTTTTTCTTTTTCCATTTTGACATATTCTGGTACAGATTTCGAATACTAGTGTTTGGAAAAAAAAAAGCTTCAATTACCAAATTATCTCAAATTTTGTGCTTGGTTATTATAAATGTCATTGATCGGAACCTTATTCCATTATTAATTCGCGTCCAACTATTATTATTATTAGTAATAGATAGGTATAGATTTTTAATACTTTTTATCAACAGATGAAAAGGCATAATTCATCTGCTGAAGTTTTATTCTTGTATCCTAAATTTTATTTAAAATGATTTACTCTCTAACTTTTAAAAAACTTACAATATTACTTAATAGTTCAATGTCAATAGTTTAAGCTAGCATTTCATTTGTGAAATTTTACTTTCTTAAGAAAGTATAGATTTACGGAAATGTAATTTTTAAAAATTTAATTAATAGGAATATAACATTCCTATGTTTGATTCACTACAAATTTTCCTAAAAGCATTTTTTCAGATTCTTATATATGTTATATTATTATATTTAGTTCATATTTGATATTTTCAAGAACTTTGAGATTATTTCAAAAATATTCTTATCAACTTTTTTATTATAAAATATAATATGATAAATTATAATTTTATTTAAAACTACATAAATAATAAAAAAAAATTTAACACGTAATAAATTAAATTTTAATATTTAATATTTAAAAATTCATTGAAATAGATATAAAAATATTTTATACTTTATTATATATTAATATTTTGTATATTATATTTAACAATTAATATATTCTTTATTTGAATAGAATTTGGTTGTTACTTCTAATAGCAAACATATATTATAATCTTGACTAGAAATAAATCATGTATAACTTGATTATTTAATCATTTTTTTTAATCTTTATCTTTACAAAGTATATTTATTATCATCATCATCATTATTAAATTAATTTTCAAAATGAAGTGAGTGTAATTTATTTAAGTTATTATTATAGTATTGAATATACTTGATATTTTTTCTTTTATAAAATTATAAAATTTCACTACTAAATTATTTCTATAATTATGTTTTATATTGATATTAAATTTTATATTTTGTTTCTTTTGTAATATAAAAATATTATTTATATTTTTATGTATGAATATGCCTTTTTTTCAAAAGAAATTTCAAGCTTATTGTATTGTTTTTCAATGAAAGAAATCATATATATATATATATATATTAAATAATCTGTCAAACATTAGGAATAACAATAAAAAAGAATTGAAGTTAAAAAATTAATGTCATTACATTTTTTAATAATGAAAGTATTTTAAAAATGAAGTGATAACTCTTTCTCAGTTTGAATTAAAAATTATTTGATAAAGTAATAAATAAGAGAAAAAAATTAAATGTGAGAATAATTTTATTTTTTTATTTTATTATCAATATTCCCATCCCATGAGAATTTAACATACTCACCTCTCCTATAAGAATATTTTAAAGGAAAGTTGGACGAAAATAATTTTTAAAAATGTGACATTCTCAAGTATTTTTTTAAACTTTGAACTAAACATAAAAATATAATATTCTCCTAAAATATTCTTGAAAATATTAAAAATATTCTATGAACCAAATATATCCTAAAGGATAATGCCATGTGAAATTTTACCTCTTAGGACTATTCTAATTAATGAATGTATTTATTACAAAGATAAAAAAAATAAGTAAAGTGGAGTTATATATTTTAAATTAATATTTTTTATTAAAATTACTTAAATATTATTTATTTTTATTATCATTAAAATAATAATATTTTTTCATTTAAATAAAAAATAAAGGTTGCTAACTTTAACACACACACACATATATATATAGGTTAGCGATTCTCTATAAAAAAAGTATTATAATATATTAGGATTTAATTCAAATTCTAATTATTACCAATTTGTCATTATTTCCTTTTGTGAATGATTTTCTTATTCAAATTAGAATTCATATGAATTATTTATTACTTTTTATTTTGAATTAGAATTTTTTTGTCAAGCAAGTCTTTAATACCTATAAATATATTATATCAGGTATTTACAATTTGTCCAAAAGATTAGTATGAGAAAATTTGTATTTGTAGTTTCATGTTAATTACTTATGACCTCATAATATACTCTTACTCTTTTGATAAAATTATTTGTATTGAGAGTAAAAAATATATAAATCATTTACGAGAAAATATACCACTACTTAAAAAAAAATTGTGATGCATTTTAAGTGTATTTAAAATGTGAATTTGAAAGCGTTCAAATACTTTATAATCTCTCTTTAAATCTTCTCAATGAGTTTGCTTCTCTACTTCATTTGTGAAATAACTTGAAAATCAAAACATGTTAAATTAAATTATCTGGGTCTGCTTTTTTCTACTTTGAGTTTAAATTATACCAACTCATCACTTTCCCATCATTGTATCATTTGAAATTCTCCTCGACACAATATAGGTTAGATCAACTGAAGTTTGTTCAGGCTGCATCGAGCACCAACTGACTATATTATTTTTCAGAGAATTAAATTAAATTTTGTATATAATTATAAAATATAAATCTTAAAGGGCCATGCCTCCCTTTTTTTTCTCTCTTTGGATAATTACCCTCCGCCCATGGGAGAATTTTGCAGCCATAAAACGTTACTAGGTCAAACTCTATTTTTTTTCAAACTAATCTTATCTAATCAATCCTAATGAGGGAAGATCCATTCCATCTCAGATAAAATTGTGGTTAATTAATTCACCAAAAAAAAATTGTGGTTAATTAACATGTATAAGAGGCTAATTTGGGGGGACCTCGTTCCATATAAATACCACGCCATAGCGCTGGTCATAGCATCCCTTGTCTCTTTCTACTCTTGAATACTTAGAAGAAATCAAAATAATAAAAAGGAGAAGAGACAATGGAATTCAAGAAAGGCCTTCTCCTCATTGTTTCACTTTCTACTCTCCTCCTCTCCGCCACCGCCGGCAAACAAAAGGTCGCCCCAGCTCCAGGCCCTGGCCATAACATCCTCCCAGCTTCCGCCGTGATGAGCTCCCACCGGGCCAAGCCCAGCGCTAAGAAAGTGGATCCTGCCCTCCTTGCCATCTGCAAAGAGGCAGAGAATCCCGCCCTCTGCGCCTCCTCGATTGCACCGTTCATGTCAAATGGCCCACTTGACCCCGTCAAGGCTCTTGAGACAGAAATTGCAGCATGTGTGAACCAAACCAAGAAAATTGCCGCTACCATTATCGAACTGCTCAAGGACCCCAGCACTCCTAAGAAAACTAAGGAAGTTCTCGATGTTTGTAGAGAGAGCTTTGACGATGTTCTTGACGATCTTAAGGATGCCGTTTCTGCCTTCCGTACCAAGGATGTCGGGAGGACACAGACTCTGATCAGTGCTGTGATTACCATGCAAAGCACATGCAAAGATGCTTTCGACGAGACTCCTGGAGCTCAGTGCTCTTTCTCGGCCGATAGTGAGACTTTATATCAGTTGGCTGCGAATTGCTTGGCCATCTTTCAAGTCATTATGCCGTCTTTCTTTTATAGTTGGAACTAATTTCATGGGGGCTTGAGATTTGGATTGAGAGAAAAGTTACATTACTGATTAATTATTTGTTGTATTTTGACAACAATGATAATATGAGAATGAGGATGTTTACCTTAAAAACAAATCATATCATACTATCTTACATTATATGCTTCAATTGTGATGGTTATGATATGCATGACGTCAGGGCTGGGTTTATGTTTTAAGGAAAATGATGAGTATTAATGCACAAAGCTTTAGATCAAACTTTTCAGTAAGTGGATGATTTTGGGCGTAAATCGCCATTTTCACCCTCATCTTTATCGAATGTCTTGAATCAGAGCCATTATCTCAAATGGTATTTGATGGCTTTTAAAAATTTTATTCTTTCTATTATATTTATAATTTAATTCTTAATTTTTGTATATACAATTTAATAATTTAAACACTCCTACTAATAAAAAAAATGTTTTAAAACTTGCTTGATCCTTTTTATTTGAAAAGTTATCAAATGGAACCGAACATAATAAAGCTTGTGTGGCAAAATATTATTTGAAAAATACTCAAGTTTAATTTTATTTTTTAAGTTGAAATAACACCCCAAAATTTCAGCTTTTTCCTTAATGTTTAGTAGAAGGGGTGAAAGTCATATCAATAGAATGCCACTATATTGACTAAATTTTTATATGAATTTAAAAACATAAAGAAAATCTATTTGAATCGACTTATTAAATACAAGATCAACATTTCTAACGCATTTGGTAAAATAATCGGTATTAAATTAGAAAAAATATTAAAAAATTTTTTTATCGAACATCAAGTGGAGATTACTTTAGGAATTAACATATAAATAATTTTTTCTCTTTTCAATGACAATTACATCCCAAATTCGAATCGTAATTCATTAAGGCGGTAAAATTCACGCGGCGGAGAGAGTAAACATTGGCTTGCAAATGAAATTAAAAAAAAAAATGACTTGATTTATTAAGATTATGGACTCGTGCGAACATATAATAATTTCTCAAGAAGTTATGCCAAAACGTGGATCGAAGAAACGAACAAAAATGATTTTGCTCCTTCCTTTCTCTTTTGATTATTTTCTAGTTATTATATATATATAAAAAGAGAGAGAAAGATATTTCAGCATATCAATATACTACTAAATTTAATTAATAAATTTTAATTTATTTATCTCACATAATATTATGTAAATGAATAAAATTTAATAATTTAAATTAATAGTCCATCAGTGCAATTAATGCAACATAGTCATTATATACATACATACATACATACATATATATATATATAAGTTGTGGCCATAAAATCTTATATATAATAATAATTAAAATATAATTAAAAATTATATGATTATTTTAAAAAATCATATCATCATTTACAAGTTATATAATTTTATATTTTAATTATAATTCTTTAATATGAGATCTAATAATAATAATAATTTATTCTCGTTATTTTCATATAAAAATAACATTTTTACTTAATTTGCCTGTTACTACACTACAAAGAAAAGTGTCATAAATTCCACTGTTATCTTAAATATATAGATACAATTTTTTTTTAAATTCCACTGCATGAATTATATTATGCGAGGGAAGTGTTTTTAGATAAAAAAATAATTATCATACTTGTGTGAATGTCGTCAAAATTAATATATGATTTAAAATTACGTCATCCTTCATAGTACTGTATTCGTCTATCTCTAGCCTGACAAACAAGAAATTGAGAATTAAATTCTAAAAAGAGGGAGAGAGAGAAAAAAAAAGGAGAAATCGCTAATGTACGATATTGATTTGGATTCCAACATTTTTAGTGTATCAAATTTTTTCAAGGTAGAACTATACATAGATTGGGTGACCTGTTTAACTTAATAGATTCGATTTAAAAAAATATAGAATTATGGGTTTTTTTTTATAATTCGATAAATTCTTTAAACTTTTCTTTATGACCAACTATTATTTGGGTTAGGATCGAATTATAATAATAAAAAATGATTAAACTGAAATATATTAAATTATTTTTAATAATATAATTGTATATCATAAAAAATAATTACATTTAATTATGATTATTTTTAAAATAAAAATATTAATTTAATATAATTAAATATTTTATATATATAAATACTTTATTATTTTTTAAATATAAATCTTTTATTTTAAAAATTAAAAAATAACATTCAAATTTTTGAATCGGGTCGTCAGGTCATAAACAAAAACGATCAAGTTGGATCAAATCAAAATTTTTAAAATTAAACAGACCATGCTCGAATTTAGATTCAAGTTTTGACTTAAATTATAAATTTTATACAATTTTACATAAAAAATCTAGTTCGGAGTTCGATGGTAAATGACACGATCTAATTTTGAGATCCACAACATTATGTAATAGGGCCGATTATTTTAACATATATTTTTTAAAAGATTTATCACTCTTTTAAATTTACATCGTCAGTTACCCTTGTTAATTACGGAGAGACCCAGATTCGACGCTGGGCACTCATACGATTGCCAAAACTCTGTAAACTCCTTATTGTCATCAACGTATTACCTAGACTATGGTGATCAATTTGGTGAAGTTACTTTTTCTTTTCCTGAAAATAAACTCTTAGCAGTAAGCACGTCGCTGTAGCATGTTAGTACCAGTAAGTGCATCCTTCAATATATAGAAAACAATCGTAAAATTTGATCCGGGAAAAAAAAAACACCTTGATGGTTGGCGAAATATAAATCAATGAGTAGCATACATTTCTATATCTTATAATTAAATAAAATTTATTTATATAGCTATAATAATGAAAAAAAAGGAAATTTTCTCTTAAAAAATATTTTTTGCTAAATTTATTATAATTAACATTAAATATATCAAATATTTTTCTCTATCTTAATAATTTATAATTATTTTTTATAAAAAATATTTTTTATCAAAATAATTAGAGCTAATATTGAAAAGTGAAATATTTTAAAAAGTTAATTATAAACTCTCATCGATTTTTTATTCGGCAAAACTTTTAAATAAAGAAAATGATAGTAGATAACCTTGCCCTTTTGTCTTTCTCACGTTCATTTTCTCTATCCGAATAGATCATTATTCATCAATCCTAGATTAAATGATAAAAAAATAAATTTCTAATTGAATTATATTTTTTTTAAAAAGATTAATTTTAAATAAGCATAAAACTAAGTCAAATTTTATAAAAATAAAAATTACATTGTGAAATTTGTATTAAATTTTGGACCTATTTTAGGTGAAGTTGTGCAATTATGTTAATAATAAAAAATATAAATGAATGAATTGTAGTATTTAACATAAAAAATATATTAAAAAATAAAGCCAAACCTTAGATAAAATATAATTTTTTCAATTTTTTTATGTGTATCTTTGACCCAAATGACACAATTTTCTTTTTTGGGAAGTGAATTAGTTACCTATCCTAAGAAAAAAAATTCCGAGACAAAAGGAAAACTCAAAACTCAAGTGTTTTTTTAGTATGAAAGGTTTCCTTCGGATTTTTTACCATTAGCCTTGATTTCAAAAAAAAATTTCTTGAAATGCTGCACCGTAAAAATCATTTACCGGCATACTTAAAATTATTTTTTTTTCTTTTTAGAAAAAGCTGATCACGATCAAGTTTGACTCGTGATCAATGTGCACTGATCACGTGGTCTGACCCAACGTGATCAAGCCTAATCATGGTCGGTTAGGCCACGTGATCAATCCACACTGATCACGGCCAAGTCTGGCCCGTGATCGCTTGCATGCGCACCACCTATTCCGAATTTGCCATGTGTCGAGTGCAGGTGAGCCATGACCATCAAACTCTTCCCCCCGGTTGCCACGTGTCACATCCCTATTCTCCCATGACACACGCACGACTTACAAAAACCCCCTCCCCAGCACCTCTTCACACACTCATGAAACAAAACATCCTACTCCCTAGCTACCATTTTGTAAAATACCTTCTTCCCTAGCAAATATCCTTTCCATCAGTAACCTAAAATCCAATCTTTAGTGGCGGTCACATTATTTAAAGAGCATTATACAAGAAAGATTATTTAAGAAAATTGAATCTATTAGTTTAAGTAATATATATTATTTTCAAGTCATATGAAAGTACAATATATGTCTACTATAATTTTTTTTACAAGTATTCCCTCATTACAAGTAACATTATTAGTAGGCATTGTAGCAATGTTATTATTATTTAATTTAATTATATATTTTACTTCTATGTTTGTATTAATTAATTAATTTGATTTGTTTGTTATAGTATTTATACTGCTTTAATTTACTTTTATTATTATGTTTATGTGTATTATTTTTATGTGCTGATATTATTTAATTTTTTTATTATTCTGATATCTAAGTATATTATCATGCTTCTAATTTGATTAGATTGTGCATGTTATGCAAATTATTATGATTTTAATTTTTAGGCTTATAGGTTGGGCATTATTAAAATAGAAAATAAGAAACCCAAATAGTTATGAATGCTTGAAAGAAATAGTAAGATTCCTTAATAATAAATTATTATTAAGAAATATTAGTTGAACCTTGTTATACTTTGAGATTTTTAAAATATTTTTGCAAACCATAAATCTTAATTTAATCAAGAATAGATATTAAAATATATGTAATTTTATTTTGATTAAGAATAAATAATTGTATAATTAAGACAAATATTACACAGATAAGTTAAGATAGTTTAGAAATAATTGAAATAATATTAGTTGATAGCTTAAAAGTAAGGAAGAAATTATTGAAAGAACACAATATTATCCTTAACCTCTTGACCTTTAAAATAATATTATAATATATCAAATGCTGAAGTAGTCTTTATTTTAATATGCTTATATTATTTAAATTTTTATTATTATTACGATATATGAGTATGTTACTAATTTTTATTTATAATAAAACTAAATTTTATATCTGAGCAAATTAAAATAATACAAATAAAGCTTAACTTATAATTATTATTGTAATAGTTATTATATTATTCATCTTAGCAATTTTATTTTATCCAGCAATGGCATAATTTTTATAATTGTTTAATAGTAATCACTATTGTGTCATTAATATTTAAATTAAAATAATTTATTTAATTTATAAGAATATTTACTTGATATTAATATTTTAATGCTATGTATCAAAATAAGTATGAATTAATAAACATATTTATTGAGGTTATAAACCTTCTGTAACATTTTTATTTTTCATTTATTCTTTTTAATTATATTATTCTTAACCCAAATACTACCAAGTAATGTAAATTTAGGATTTCAAAAAAATCTCTTGGTATCGACATTTTTTGAAAAAATAGTAAGATTTATGAATAATAAATTATTATTAAAAAATATTAGTTGAAGGTAGAATGTTATACTTTGAGTTCTTTAAAATTTTATTACAAACCATCAATCTTAATTTAATCAAGAATAGATATTGAATATGTTACTTAAATTATTTTTATTATTGAAATATCTGAGTATATTATTAATCACAAAAAAATGGTCACACGATAAAAAAATAAAAAAAATTTAATAACGATAATAATATAATAAAAAATAAATTATTAATATTACTAAACATTAATGAAATAAAAATATTATAAAATTAAAAAAAATAAATGTAAAAATAAATATAAAGTTATTGATATAATCAAATATTTTTGTAGTATTTTATATATATTTAATATCAAATAATATTCAGAGGTATTATCTATCTATTAGGTTAATGTTAATAGCATTATTAAGATATAATTAAAATTTTTTCACTATTTAAATATTAATTTACTATATTATAATTATCACTAAAAATGAGATAATTTTTAAGCTAATTATTACTAATTGTATTTTCTATTTTATTAATTTTACAATAATAATATTTTGGATAATTTTTTTATTAATATAATTAAGTTTTTTTAGTTTCTACATATTTACTAACATTATTAATTTAATAATCAAATTTAATTACTAATGATTTTGCACTATTATTATTAAAATTTTATTTAAATCATTTGCCTACTATCTTTTGTAACAACGATAATTAGAATTCTATTATGAATATTTATTAATTTATTAATTTATTATAACGGTGAAATATTTAATTTTTAAAATAAAAATTTTAAAGTAATAAGTTATTAATTAATTTATTATATTAATTATGATAGGTGTCACATCGGTTATTTATTTTGATGTAATGACCTATATTGTAAGCTATTATTTTTGGGCGTGTTCTTTTTTACTTATATGAATATTTTATATCAATGAATCATTATTATTATTACTAACATTAAATAGAAAAATACAAAGCAAAAAACCTAAGTTATCTATAATCAGGTATATTTAAATTTATCTCTTCCTAATACTTAGAAATAATTAATTTTTCTACTGCATAAAAAACTTATGAAAGTGGAGAAATTCAAAGGTATTCTAGGTAAAAAAAATCCACATATGTGTCTGAATGTAGCATTGTAGGAGATTAATCAAATGTTGAACTATGAAATTTAAGTGCATAGAAGTAATATATGTGTAGGTAAATAGATATGATTGACATGTAAAATAATTAGTTTGTTAATTGATAATAATTAAATAATTACGAGTAATTATGTAGTAACGTTAACTGTAGTTGTCTTTGTAATTATGATACATATTTCAATAATCATAAAATTTATCTCTGGAGATAACTCCTAAAATTGACTATGGTGTGAATCAGAATAAGTTCCAGAGATGAAAATATTTGTATTCATACGAATGGAGAAAATTATGAATTAGATCAAGGCGATACGTTTAAGTGCCACCCAGTCAAAGTAATAAGAATAAAATCAGACATAACCCTAGATGCGCTAAAAAACATAGTTGGGTGAAAGCTACGACTTGATAAAAATTAAGTTGTAACCGAGTTAATATACAGACATCCGTTCTCGCTAAATTCGATATGGTATAAGGCATGTGAGTTAAAAGATGATGATGACATTCAATGGATATAGGAAGTGAATGTGAGGTTTCTTACTCAATTGTCCTGTCCCGAAGTGTATGCACATATCGTAATAGTGAGATTTGATTTGAACGTAGCAAGTCATCCACTTGGCGCAAGTGCTCCATACATGCTACCATTCACCAGCCAACATAACGATGCTAATGAAAGACCCTCGTGTTACAACCCGTACATGACCAATGTAGAACTAATAAACAGGTAAATTGACTATGGTCAACATTTTTACAACCCTACTGTTGATTATGCTCCAAAGCCATGTCTTTCTTAACAAAACTATGGCTTATCTCACTCCCTTTCATCCTCGAAGGAAATAAAGGACATCATGGATGAATTTGAAGAGGAAAATGCACATAATAATGTTCTTGAAGGGTTTGGTAGTGATGATGACGATTACGGTGATGATGATGATAGAGAAGACGTCACCAATACACTCCCAACAACACTTAAAAGCGGGTACATGAAATCGATTGCTACCTTTTTTTCACGACTAAATATAGATGCTGCTATTAGCCATGATTACCCTAAAGCAGGAGACGACATAAATATAAATGACAACCAGGAGCCATATGTGGGTTTGCGATATATGAACCAAAAGGCGTTTCGCCGTGCAATGAAGATATACTCAGTTCGAACTCACCATACATTTTGCATGCATTACTTCTCGGCTAAGTATGAAGAATATCGGTGTCTTTACTATGGTGTACATTGTAACTGGAGGGTTAGAGCATGCCATAAGCCGAGAAAGGATTACTGATAGATATTAAAATACAATGGGCTTTACATATGTGTATCTGCGTCTCTTTCCCCATATCATCCAAAATTAGATACAGATATTATTTCATCATACATTATGGCTCTGGTGACTAAAAACCTAAATGTGTCCATCTGAGAAGTCATTGAACGAATCTACGGTATTTTTGAATACTCAGTATCCTATAAAAAGGTGTGGAAAGACAAACAACAAGCTATCGCTTTTGCATTTGGGAATTGGGAAAAGTCGTATTCTGTATTACCTAGTTGGTTAGCAGCAGTGCGTTACTTCAATCCTGGGTCTTACTATGAACTTGTTACTAGGGAATACCCTCCAAGCAATTCTATAGATGAGTCGGTTGCATTGTTCCATCGAGTGTTTTAGACTTTAAGCCATGCATCGAGTTATTTACCTATTTGAAACTGATAGTCCAAGTGGATGATACTTTTTTGTATGGAAAGTATAAAGGGGTTTTGCTAACAGCGACATCACAGGATGGCAATAAACAGGTCGTCCCTCTTGTATTTGCTGTGGTGGAGGGAGAAACCTACGAGGCATGGGCTTGGTTCTTATCAAATGTTCGACAGCGTGTTGTTAAAGACAAATAGGATATTTACTTGATATCAGATAGGCATCTTGGAATACTAGTTGCCGTCGTAAATCCACGCGTAGGGTGGCAACCTCCTTATGGTTATCATGTGTTCTGTTTTCGACACATCGCCAGCAATCTAAACTCGACTTTTAGGACAACGTGGCTGAAGAAGATATTTACTGACATTGGTGCATATTACTGACACTAACATCCTTAATTGTCATTGCCTATCATGATTATTTTTTACTCAATGATAGCATCTATGTTATAGGTTATCAATACGAGCGACATGTTATAGATTGTAAGTTGGATGAACTGCACCAATTGCAGCCAAAAGCTGCTGATTGGATTGACAATATTCCAAAGAGTCAGTGGAGCTGTGCTTATAATGAAGGAGGTCGGCGATAAGGGCACATGATAACAAACCTGTCTGAGTGTATTAATAGTATATTTAAAGAGGTTAGACATTTACCAATTACTGGGCTGGTTAAAGTTATGTTGTATCGAATAAATACACATTTTGTCAATAGAGCGGAGACCATCGCAACACAGTTACAGGCAGGAGAGGTGTTTAGCGAAGATGTGCAAAAAAAGATTCAAGATTGCACTCGGAAAGCATTTGCTTGTCATGTCCGTTGCTTTGACCGCCTAGAGTTAGCTTTCGAGGTGGAAGAGCCGTATGACCCAATATGAAAATAGTTTGGTAGAACATGTAAGGTTAGCCTGGGCTAACGAACATGTGATTGTGGTGAATTTCAATTAGAGCATTGGCCCTGCCAACATGTGTTTACAGCATGTGTGAAGGTCACGTTAGATCCATTACAATTTGTCGATCCTATATTCCGACTGGAGACAGTGCTAAAGGCCTAAGACCATGACTTTTGACTAGTCGGTGGTATAGAGCACTAACCTCCATTGAATGGACTAATACTATTACCAGATCTTGCGCAAATGCATCCTGGTGGTCGTCCCCATTCCACACGTATTAGAAACAAAATAGACTAGAGGGAAAGTCCATCAGAACCACACATGTGTGGGTTATGCCGACAAACTAGGCACAATCGTGTAACTTGTTCATCCATCCAACAAAATATCGGGTGACACCCCTAACCTCACAAATTGCAACGGAAAGCCTTTCCTCTAAAATATTACTACACACTACTCCGGACTTAGTTTAGTTTGTTGACATATTGGCCCAAGTTAGATAACATGTTGTATCTAAATAATATATTATGCTTATTTTATTATATTAAATTTTTTCTTACTTCGTTATGGAAGACTCGCATAAATTTAAAGTTGTGCAATTGACTGAATTCATGCAGTTTGATATAATTCACAGCTGTCGACTGTAATGGCCACATAACATCATGTTGTGACCTTTAGGCTTAATGACGAGTCTCTATTATACTTACAGTTCCGACATATTTCACAAGCTATATGGCAAAGCCAAGTAAATCCATTTCCTTCATAAAACTTGCTTAATTATAAATGTCCTAACTATTTTCTTTATGGATGGCAAAAGGCAAATCAAATCCTAAAGTTACGATGTATCATCCACACAGACCGACTATATTATACTTACAGTCCTGACATATTTCACAGGCTGTATGACAAAGTCAGGTAAATCCATTCCTTTCATAGAACTTGCTTAATTGTAAATGTCCTAACTATTTTCTTTATGGATAGCAAAAGGCAAATTGAATCCTGAAGTTACAATGTATCGCCCACGCAGACCGACTATTTGATCCATCAATTGCAATTGTGCTTTATTTGTAATAGGCAGGCTTCTACGATGCCAGCGGACTTAGACACTTTAATTTCAATACAGCTATGGTGTCTACCCTAGTTAAACGATAGCATCTTGAGACATATACTTTCCACACCACCGCTGGGGAGTGTACCATTATGTTATAAGATGTATCTATCCAGTTAGGTTTGCCTTGTGAAGGCGTCCCCGTATCTAATAGAACCGGACTTGATTGGCTAGGGGTGTGCAAATATTTACTTGGGGTGAGACCACCTGATAAATGTTTGCAAGGCTAGCGCCTAAGCATCACTTAGTTTACAACTAACTTTGGACACTTACCAGATGATACCGATAATGAATAAATACAACATTTTGCATGTATTTACATTCTGCGACTCATTAGCAGTTATCTTATACCTGACACTTCGAGTCACAGAGTGCTACTAATATATCTGCCATTGTTAGAAAAATCGACAGTTCTAGCATGCTTGTATAAAGAGTGTTGGTATGTGTCCTAAGAGCCAATCATAGAGATGATTGTAATAAATGCATAATGTATTATATTTTATTTTAGGCAATTTAAATTATTATATTTTGTTTCATATTCTATCACTCTGCGTAATTTATAACTTAATATAATAATTATCTTTGGACACTTACCAGATAATGCCGATGATGAATAAACACAGCATTTCGCATGTGCTTACATCCTGTGACTCATTGGCGGTTATCTTATACCCAACACTTCGGTTCACAAAGTGCTACTAATATATCTGCCATTGCTAGAAAAATTTACAGATGTAGGTTAGTACAATTAGGGATCAACAGTTCTAGTATGCTTGTATAAAGAGTGTTGGTGTGTGTCTTAAGAGTCAATCATAGAGATGATTGTAATAAATGCACAATATATTATATTTTATTTTAGGTAATTTAAATTATTATATTTTATTTCATATTCTATCACTCTGCGTAATTTATAACTTAATATAATAATTGTCTCTAGAATAGTTTTAATATTCCTAAAATACCCCTAATTAAGTATTATTGCGAAAGGGATAGTAATAATACATCGAGACTAGTATGTATAGTAACTGATGATTATGAATCATGGATATGTGATATCAAGTCAATATATGAGTACATTATTAGTAAACAAATGTACTGGATTGGCCTGTAATGAGAAAAACTAAATGGATTATTATGTGTCATTAGTTATTCTCATGTGACCACTATGTATGTAGTTCTTTGACCTGAAGTCACTATGGTTCTCTACATGAGGAATTACACATTTTGATGTCGTCCTATATTACCTTTAATCGAGATGTATTGTATTGATTGGGTGTGTCATGAATCATGTAAAAGAATGTGGTGATGTAGATGGGAATTTTGTTTCTATTACATAATAGGATTAATATCCTTGAGCCCTTTGATTGAGTGAGATTAAGAAATGCATGGCCATGCTCAAATAGATCAATATGAGATATTGATCATTTGCTTAAATTAGTCTACTCGATATCAAGAAACATAAATTGAACATAAATAAGGATAACGTATTCCATGCCTCTAATTCGATTTAGATATCATTACAAAAGGGATTATGTTGTAAAGTGTTATTTATATATTAAGTGGATATTGAGTCACATACAATTTTTTACTACTTAGGTGGCAATGATGTATTGTGGGATACTGCTTACTGTCTATGGTTCACAAGTGGGCTATTACTAACGTAGTAAAAACTTACAGAGTCACACAAAAAGAGTAGGAATTAGACAATAATTAATTAAGCTTTAGTTAGACTAAAATTCAATTAATTGAACTTAGTTTTGTGCATATATATTATTAAGATAATAATATATTTTTTCACATAATATATATAATATTATGTTATATTATTTAATATTAAAGTAATATCAGATAATTACGTTATTATATATTAGATAATAATATTATTTAGATAATTATATTATGAGATAATATTATTATCTAATATAAGATAATTATATGCTAATTTAATATTAGATAATTATATTATGAGATAATACTATTATCTAATATTAGGTAATTAATAGATAAGTCCTATCTCTTTTCACTTTCTCTATGATAAGGATAAGGTGATAGTTATTAAGTATGATTAGAATTTTTTTTTGAAGCATTATACTAGTAGGATTAAGATTATGATATGCTTTAGTTCTATAAAATGGACTTGAAGATAACACTTTCAAAAAAACGTACATAAGCTTCCATCAAATCCTAAATCACTCAGAAAATGTCCAATCCAAAATCCTAGTGAGAAAAATGTATCCTAGCAGATTCGTGGAGGGTGATAAGTCGTTGTTCACTCTGTGTGGATACTATAAAGATGTTGTATCTTCCGGCCGGCATTTGATTTATCCGTTCTCTCAAGTTTTTGGTTCAGAAAAGAACACAAGCACATAAAAGGTAAAACCTTAACCATTGATTTATGCCCTTTTACATGGATCTTAGGTAGAATTCAAATCAAAATTTAAAATTTCGCTGCATAGAGATGATCTGAAACCTAACAGAGAGTTGTGTACTACCACAAAATGTGATGAGGTTAATATTGGTGGATGTTTGTACTTATTGCATTTTTGAGCGTGGGATCGTTTCCCCACTTTAGTGCCGAGGAGACCTTCGTATCCTGATCCTCGATAAGACATCTATCTTTTACTTCCACTATTAGGCTTTAAGTGTGGATCATACATGTATTTCATATTGCATCTATTACAACTACTAAAGGTACTCAAACAATTAATCCACAATATGTATTTCTTATAGGTGGAAGAACACTAGCCTACCTCTTTGACCGCCGTTGATGGCTCTACGCCAGTACAGAGTATTACTTAATTAGATAAAGGACGATGAGGTTGGAAATGTGGATCATACACGTATTTCATATTACATCTATTACAACTACTAAAGGTACTCAAACAAATAATCCACAATATGTATTTCTTGTAGATGGAAAAATACTAGCCTACCTCCTCGACCGCCATTGACGGCTCTATGCCAGTACAGAGTATTACTTGATCAGATAAAGGACGATGAGGTTGGAAGTACTATTTTTTTATGTCAAATAGTGCCATTGCTAGATCTAGTAATATATTTATTTATATTGTATTTCTTTATAATTTCATATTATTTAGTATCCTTATGACATTCCTAGTGTACGACAGCTTATACAAGGGTATTGCTTGACATCACTTGATATATGGCTAGCATCAGTCCTCATCATTTGCTTTTCACATTGTGGAATGGCACCATATAGACTGTGTGCTCTGACAGTTTGGAAGGAGGCAGCTAATCCCACAAGAGCCATTTAATCTTGATTCTTGTCATACCTTGTAGTTTCAGGGCAAAACATTAAAAGACTGGCGGCATGAGTATCTGATATTCATTAGTGCTTGGAATGTATGGTGCAATACACTTTTATTGACCAAGATAGAGACAGATGCTCTTCACTGTGACTTAGGCTACATGACATGATATTGGAGACATACCAGACGATGGATCCACCCATCTAGTGATGGTCCAGGATTTGTGATAACTAACGATGTTCACACTTTTCTTTATGATTTCTTCAAGATATAATATGTATTAACTATATCAAATATACTCCTTTGTAGGATGATATAACCGAGAGACTCCACAAGTTTAGTGTCAAGGATTCCCTTCATAGCCGCACAATTAATTTAGGGAGACTGTGGATCAGGAATGTCACCTCATGCTATATACATTAGGAGAGCATCGAGACATGATCGCTACCTAGCCTGCTTACTCTACTAATGAATTATCAAGATCACTCATTCCCGAACCCAGGCGTGGTAGGAAAGCCCATGGCTTCATGTCTTTTAGGGATCCTATTTTGCCTGAGGAAGGGGACGACAATGAAAATGTGACTTATGCTCATCTATCAATGATGCAATCATATGTCCCTAACCCCTTCACCCATTCATCGATGCATGCTGATATAGAAGATGTGGGATCGTCAACTTATACCTTATCATCGCAATTCTTCACAGGTGGAGATGTTGGCCTACTCACAGCATGGCATTACCCCCCACAACACCCCTATGATGCTCCAAAATCATCATTCTTCACACCATCGTCATCACAATCAGCTCAGTAAATCCCTAGTTCTCTAATGACATTATTTGATGACCCATTTGCATTCACTACTGAATATGCTAGCAGATTCGTGGAGCAGCAACATTAAGAGTTTTTCACATCAGAAAACCCTATTCCATCATTTCAATTCTCCCTTTGGGACTTGAACTTTCCACACTCTAGGAGTTAGAATCGCCTAACTCATGCAGACAATGATGAGGATAACGATATAGAAGAACAACATCAACCCCTAGCTCAACGACCGCAACGAGCAAGACGACGCTTTCAATGTGGGACTGGGAGCCATTATTTTAGTGATTAAGTATTTCATTATTGTAATATAGCATTTTATCTAATTTTTTTATTTAATTGATTCATAACATTTTTACTTTAGACTTAGTAATTTCTCATATTACAATAACCATATTATCCACTTTTGAAAATAAGTTGTATAATTTGACAATTATATATTTCACTCTTCTTCATTAATTTAAATCATATTATTAAATTCATTCCATTCATTATATTGTTATTTGAAATTCAATGGAGCATTCTAAAATATCTGTCATTGTGGTATAATTTTAAATATATGCTTATATGTAATTATGAGAAATGGTGCCAATTACTCATCTAAAGGTAACTATGGTAAATCACATTATTAAATTTAGCATCATTTAATTTTAAGAATTTAAACTCACACATTAAATTTTACTAAACTATTACTTAATATTTCGCCACCCTGATTAATTAATTATTTTATTAAGTGATGTAATTTTTTTTATTTCTATATGTAAATTGTAACATTATAATTTATAAAGGTAAGCTTTTTTATCGTAGTACATACCTTGGGATAATAAATTTTCCCTATACTACACAATAAAAAAAATTTCCCTTATACCGATTTTATTATATTAAATTATTATATAATATAATGAGAGATAATAATATAGTTTATTATTATTTAAAAATTTGAATAATTAGTATATAAAAATCAAAATTTTCAAAAAATTAATCAATTATATATTAAATGAAGATTAAATATAAAGTAAAAAAAGGGCAACAAATTAAAATTATGTCTATATTTTTAATAATTTTTAGGTCCAAATAAGTTAAATAAAGTATAAAATGTATAAATTAAAAAAATTAGTTAAAGTTAAATGAATTAAAAAATTTTCTATTATAATAATGAGGGCTCATGTACCCAGTCGATCACGAGGTTCCCGTTCATCATATTATTTTCGCATAATTAATTTTTTATAAATTTAATTATATCATATTATGAACTTTTAGACTAACATGATTTACTAATAAAATATTTATTTTCATGATACAAGTTATATTTTAATTTTGTATTTAGTTAAATATTTTTTCAGATATACATATCACATTATGATAAAATATGATTTAAAATTTAAATTTATAATTTTAATTTTTCATCTATAATTTTAATTTTTCATCTAATATGTTTATAAGAGAAAAAATAAAAGTATGGTATTTACTAAAATTTTAATTATATATTATAATATTATAAAAATTAATACAATTATTAATTATTATCTAAAATCTTGAATGATTACTATCAAAGCAACATTCAAATTATATAAAATTAAATTAAATATAATCTAAGTCAAAATTACAAATAAACAATAATTAAGAAAATATATTACAAATAAAAAAAATTAAAAAAAATTAATATCATTTTGGGGTAGAATATGTAAATATATATAATCACGGAGGGTGGCCCATATGATTGCTTGGTTGTGGGACTGCCCCTCCTATGATCAGTATTTTTCAAAAAAAGAATTAAGCATGTAGGTAAATACTTTTTACAGCAAAGGTGATTGTTGAATTATTTTTCAAATTTGAGGGTGGCAATCAATCAAATATTAGTATAGTGATAATAATGAAAATTGCACAAAACATTCCCAGACATAATGTAAACCATGTATTATTTAAAATTTATTCTTTGAATTCACTGGAATGATTACAACTACTTCGAAATTTGCGTACATCCACTAAACATATAAAATAATAATGTATAATAATTAAATAGGCACTAGAGCTATATAAATATATGTCAAATATTAAGCTTAACATCAAATTAAATCTAAAAAAATAGTAATTTTAAACACGTTATCTAAACATTCAAGTGTTTATCTATGTCGAGAAAAAAATTTGCATGCCCTCCAACAAACTTGAATTTAATTCAAATTATTTTATTACGGAGTTAAGCCTTCTTTTTCTTTATTCACGCATATAGTCAAATGTTTTGTGGCATAATTTGGCTACTCTAAGTGTAAAATAGAATTTATGAGTTAAAGTGAATTATTGTGAGATAAAAAATTATATATTTTGAAATTAATGAATAATAAGTGATTAAAAATGAAATTATTTTTTAAAGTAGTATTATTAATTCTTTTGATTTTTTCATTAAAAATTTATTTTCTGACTTAAATCTTTCAAGTAATAAGTTTATAAGAGAAATTGTAAACATTTATATTTATTAAGATAATAATTATTCCAATAATCTTTGGATACTTATTATTTTTATTACATTATATATATTGTATAATTTTATGAGAATTAATAATATTATTGATTATTATTTAGAATATTAATTAATTAGTATCAAATAAATATTTAAAATTTAATAAACTAAATCAAATCAAAGTTAAGTAAAAACTAAAAATAAAAAAATGAAAGGGTCACAAATTAAAAATTATTACAAAATTTTAAAAAAATTGAATCCAAGTTGAAATAAAATAAATTTAATACAAATAAGACCAAAAATAGGTAAAAAAATTAATAAAAAAAAGGTCACACAATAAAAAAATAAAAATAAAGTAAAGAAATTGATAAAAAATAGAAATAAAGTAAAAAAAGATCACAGTAAAAAAATATAAATAAAGTAAAAAAATTATTAAAAAAATAAAATAAAATAAAAAATAAATTAATCACTAGGATTCACCTGTGACCAATCAGACTGATCATGAGCTCTCCCTTTCCATGATATCATGATCAATAGTTTCTTTAAAATAAAAAATTTAAGTATTTGAATAAATAAAATTTGTTGCGTAAAGATTCAGTGATATCTTTTTCCAAAGGCAGCGTAACGATAAAAAAGCTAATTTCCTCCGACCCCTCTATTCCTTAGGATGTTGGGTTAGGATGGTTCATAGAACATGTTCCACGCCTCTATTCCTCAAGAGGGTGGCTTGGGATGGTTCACAGAACAACATGCTCCATGCCTCGTAAAGTAAGCAACACATTGAAACAAAGGAAGATGTTTGTATCTCAGACCAGCCTTAACTTGTCTTTTAGGGGATGTTTGGTTCGCATCATGTCATTAACTTGCCCAGGAATATTTGGCAACGATATTAAATTCCTGTATTTGGTTCAAAAGTTTAAAAAACATGCCTGGGAATATATCATTATCGAGAATATTTTTACCCTAAATTTTTTTCCTAAAATATTCTCATAGGGGGAGGTGGGAATCTGAGATTTCCATCCCATGGGAATATCAATATTAAAAATTCAGTACAAATATACCCTTTTTTTCCCTAAAACACAACCATCCCAACTAGGTTTTACTGTGCTCACTGCTTCTCCTCTCTTGATCGTTCTCTGTGCTTTCACTTCTGCTTTTGTTATGTTTGAGGTAGGTCCCTAAATCTTGTAATATATTTTTGTCTAAAACAAATAACAGTGAATATTTATACATATACGGCACAGGGATCACGAAACCTAGCAACGAAAATAGCACAATAACATACAACGGTTCATGTTGCTTTGGCACACACGTAAATTGCATATAAGAAATTATTCTCAACCCAAAATAACTAACCAGCAGTTTTCCCTATTGCCCAGGTTTTCCATAATATAGTATTGGATTTCATATAACTCGAAAACACTGATTGTAAATTACCAATATTTTGAACATTATTTTACCTCTTTATTTCTATATTTTAGGTTTTTATCTCATTTGGATCACTTATTTTTATTTTATAAATTTAAATTATATTAGTTAACTATTATTTTTCTTTATACATCCTATATTATGCTATGTGTGTTATTGTTGCAGAATGGATCCTTCAATTCAAGCAAGGAAGAAGAGAATCATTGTTATATTGATTATATTATTAGAGCTTTTGAATGATTTCACTTTAATTTTGATAATGGTGATTTCTATTATTTTACTGAAGGAGTTGAGAAAAAAGAAAAGAATAAGATTTGACTACCATAATAGGATGTTAGTCCGAAATGTAAACTTCGATAAGATAGTCTTTATAAATGACTTGGCATCTATTGAAAATGTTAGAATGGATAGGTTTTCTTTTCACAGATTGTGTGACATGCTAAAGGTGGTTAGTAGGCTAGAGCTTACTAGGAATATAGGTGTTGAAGAAATGGTGGCAATTTTTTTGCACATCTTAGCCCATGATGTTAAGAGTAGAGTTATAAAAAGATAATTTATGAGATCCGGAGAGACTATTAGCGGGCAATTTAACAATGTATTGGTTGCTGTGCTAAGGTGCTATAAAGAATTACTCAAACAACCTGAACTGATCCCTAAAAATTCTAGTGATCCTAAATGGAAATGGTTTAAGGTATTTTTAAATTTATAAAAATTAGTTATGGAATGGTATCTACATTTTAAGAATGAAATAGGTTTTAATTGTTTTTATCTGTAGAATTGTTTAGGAGCATTAGATGGAACTCATATCAAGGTAAATGTTCCAGAGGTTGATAAGCCTAGATTTCAAAATAGAAAGAGTGAGGTAACTACTAATGTGCTAGGAGTATGCTCACAAGACTTGCAATTTATTTATGTCTTGGCTAGATGGGAGGGTTCAGCAGCTGATTCTAGAGTCTTAAGGGATGCAATTACCTGTCCTAATGGTCTAAAAGTTCCATAAGGTACTCAATGCACAAGAAATCAATTGTTGAGATTTTACAATATTTCATTTTATACCTTTGCTAAGTTATATAATTGATCATAGGCTATTATTACTTATGTGATGCTGGATATATGAATGGTACTGGATTCCTTACACCTTATAGAGGGCAAAGGTATCATTTAAGCGAATAGAGAGATAGAGCACAACCAACCACACCCCAAGAGTTTTTTAATATGAAGCATTCATCCGCGAGGAATGTTATAGAAAGGACTTTTGGATTATTAAAAGGGCGTTGGGTAATCCTAAGAAATAAGTTATTTTATCCGGTAAAGACCCAAGGCAGAATTATATTTACATGCTACCTATTGCATAATCATATTAGACAAATAATGACTGTGGATCCCTTGGAGGCAACCTTGCAATTCAATGAGGAGAATGATGATTGCACACATGATTTGATTACACATGTGGAGTCAAGTGAGGAGTGGATTACATGGAAAGACAATCTTGTAGAGGAAATATGGAACACTTGGAGAGGAAGTTGTATTTAGGAAACTTTTATATTTGTTATTTTCTAAGTTTTTATATGGTTTAAATTGTATGAGCTATTATGTAATTTACTTCATTTGTTTTATAGTTCAATTTGAACATTCTAATACAATTTGTTTGCATATGGGAAACTTGGCTATATTTTTTTCAAATGTATAATTTGTTAGAGCCATTGCAGAGTTGTTAGGTCCAAGGGCAAGTGGATTTGGATGGGATGACCAAGAAAAGAAGATTGTGGTTGAGAAGGAAATCTTTAATGAATGGGTAAAGGTAAATATATCCTATTATTTTTTAACAATATTTAGCTTCAAACAGTATTTATTTATTAATTTTTGCTTTACATTTCATGTTGCGTGGCAGTCTCATCCTAATGCTGCTGGATTATATAACAACTCCTTCCCATTTTTCAATGAATTGCAACGAGTATATGGTAAAGATAGACCGAATGGTGAAGATGTTGAAGATGCTTATGATGCAGTGCAAGCAATGGAACAAGAAATACAATAGAATGTAGATAGACAGCAAGAGGGCCAATATAACATGCAACCTGAGAATCTTCATGAGTTCTGGGAAAGTGTTTATGGATCCCAACCTCTAACTCCAACATTCTCAAATACTCAAGAGTCATCTAGTGGACAAAGTAGTGCGAATAAATAAAAAAAAAGAGCTAGAAACTCTAATGATTCTATTGATCAAATGACCAGTACCATAGCTCAATTGGGAAGTATTTATGAGGCTACAAAGAATACTGTGATGAAACTTGCATCGTGTTTCAAGCATGAAAAAGAAGGAACTGAACAAAGGATGGGGGTGATTGATGAACTAAAACAAGTTAATGGACTTACAAACATGCAAAGGATAATGGCTGGTGAGATTATAACTAAAGAACGACATCGAATTGATTTTTTCTTCACTTTACCTATCGATTGAAGGAAGGAATATGTTGAGCATCTATTAGGAAATCTGTAGTGATGTTACATCAGAAGACATTAATGTAGCAGCTATCACCTATTTTGGACCATCATGTTTATTTTGGCTGAATTTATGATATCCAATTTGAGATGAATGCTTCTGTGATAATGTGATTTTTCACTTTTTATAATGATTGCATTTGTCATATTGAGGTATATTTACACTTTCTCAATGTCCTTATGGATTACTGGTTAATTTAATGTTTGAACATGTGCCTGCCTGGATGGAAGTTCAAGAATACGCTAGGTCCTTGCATGTTACTGTCTTGGCCAAAACAGTAACATACAGGAATGCACCATTTCCCTGCATATTACTGTTTTAGTTCAAAACAGTAACATCAATATAGGTGGTTGCAACAAGCGATTTCTGGTTTGTTTCCCATTGGATGTGTGCCTCCCTGGATGGAAGCTCAAGAATACGCCAGGTCCTTGCATGTTACTGTCTTAGCCAAAATAGTAACATGTAAGAATACGCCATTTCCCTGCATATTACTGTTTTAGTTCAAAACAGTAACATCAATATAGGTGGTTGCAACAAGCGATTTCTGGTTTGTTTCGCATTGGATGTGTGCCTCCCTGGATGGAAGCTTAAGAATACGCTAAGTCCTTGCATGTTACTGTCTTGGCCAAAACAATAACATGCAGGAATGCGTGATTTCTCTGCATGTTACTGTCTTAGTTCAAAATAGTAACATCAATATAGGTGGTTGTAACAAGCGAATTATGGTTTGTTTCGCGTTGGATGTGTGCCTCCCTGGATAAAAACTCAAGAATATACTAGGTCCTTACATGTTACTGTCTTGGCCAAAATAGTAACATGCAGGTATGCATTATTTCCTTGCATGTTACTGTCTTGATTCAAAACAGTAACATCAATATAGGTGGTTGCAACAAGCAATTTTTGGTTTGTTTCGTGTTGGATATATGCTTCCTTGGAGGAAAATTCAAGAATACGCTAGGTCCTTGCATGTTACTGTCTTGGTCAAAATAGTAACATGTAGGAATGCGCAATTTTCCTACATGTTACTGTCTTAGTTCAAAACAATAACATTAACCTAGGACGTTGCAGAAAGCGATTTCTGGTTAGTTTCACATTGGACGTGTGCCTGATTAGATGAAAACTCAAGATTATGTCAGGTTCTTACATGTTAACAGTAACATCAACATTGACGTTGCAACAAACGATTGTAACATTATGTCAGGTGTGAGAGAACGTCAATAAGAAATTGGAATGAAATCTACCATATGTACATAAATCTTGCAAAATTTGAGTGAAGAAAGGAGCAACCAAAGTTAAGAATAATTAATTAGTGGTAAAGTATATTAATATATTTTTTCTGTGTTTATTTCTAAGTTTAGTTCTCATTTCTCAATTATATGAATGATATAATTTAAACTAAGTTATGTGCGTAGTTATTATAAAAATATAGATATGAATGAACAAAATTACAATGGAAGGTAGTAAAGATCCAACTCAAACGAATAGGCCACTATTTTCATTCAATCAATCACTTCCTCCTCTTCAGTCACTACCTTCTCTTTCATATATCGATGATGTATTTTTTGTACTTATAATTATTTGCAAGTGTGAAATGTGGGCATCTCATAACTATTTAGATAAGTTTAGTTTAACATATTTAGTATTTGATGTTTTTATGAAAAAACCTTCAATGAAACAATAATTAATATATTCTATGATAAATATAAGCAATTTAATAAAAGATAATTTTTTCCTTGTTTAAAAAGGAAAGTTATATTTTAAATTATTATGACTTTAGAGATAATTTTTTATAAAAAAATACGATTGAATAATACATAAAATTGAATGTTATATACAATTGAATGTAATATGTTAAATGTAATTAAATGTTACATACAATTGAATTGTAACTACATTGTAAATGTTATGTACATGCACGTACAAATTTAATAATCACGTCGAACTGGAAGGTTTGAAATCCTTAAGGAAATTTATCACTAATTTTTCCCTATATTTCCTAACAAATTCCACTAGCAATTCTTCTTCAAATTCTTTGTTGTTGTATATATCTTTTATTTGTTTGCAGATAAAAATTTTGTAGTCTTGCCTGAAATTGTAATTAGAGGCAAATGAGTTAATTTGGAACCTATAACTATCAAATCTTATAAACTACTAAAAAAGTTATTACTCACGATCCAGATTCTTATTAGGGCAACTTTTCATATGATGTGATATCAAAAAGTAGCTCTGCACTTGCTTGATCTACTCCCATACCCTTCTCATTTCTGCAAAGGATTTCATTTTTTTTTTGCCTATAGTAGTTCTTCTATTGGAAATAAATCAAAAAAATCAAGCATGGTTAGGGAGGGAATCGATTAAAAAAATCATATTACTCATTTGATCCAAAAAATAGTAACATGTTTCTCCTTGTGGTGGAAAAACATAATCACCGGCGATTAACATCAAGAATAAACAACATGCAAGGGCATTAACAATAAAACCTTGAGACAGTAATGTGTTACTGTTATCACATGAAACAGCAACATCAAGCATTAACAACATATCAATAATAGAGTAACGGCACACAATAAATGTCAGTGCCTATTATTGGTTTGATGTGTTAGTTTTCATGTTTTGAGATAGATACCATATTCAGAACAAATGATATAGATGAGAAGATCAAGTAAGGTTAAGCAATGGTTAATATTTACAGTCTGATCAAGCATTATTAACAAGAAAATAACATGTTTGATTAAGCAATGGGTAGTGTTTGATCACAGTGCAAGTAACACTCACCACTGTTTGGGCATCGCAAAAGTATGGATCAACAAGCCCCACTTTTCTCGGCCTCATCGAGTTATAGTGACTCCACTTGCACTTAGTATTATCCAGCACGAGAAGTGTAAAGTAATTGGGGTTGATGCAATCGTTCATGCCTATTAAGTTCATTGGGAATAGAACAATGTCTGCATTCATTACTTCCCCCACCCTTTGATCGAATTTGTGCACCCTGATATCCTTGTACATTTTGTGAGGGCTAACCACATAAGACTGTCAACACAGTATGGACACTACTTCAGTATCAAATTATTATCTCTATATCACATTTATGAAATGTATTCAACACCTTACCCAACACAAATTGTCAAATACAAATATATTATTTTTCCTGGATGTTCTGCTTATGCTGCAAATGATCGCTTAGCTATCTATGATCTGAAATCGAAGAAATGGAGATTGTCAGATAATTACTCATCGCATGGCATGTTACTATTTCATCAATGAACAGTAACACCACTAAAAAGATCCAGAGAAAACATAATTTATGCAAGTTTGAGAGATGCATTCGTACGTTGTTTGTTATTGACTGTTCTGTAAGCACCTACAACAACTCATCCATTATTATGAACATATCCTGCTAAAAAGACGACCAGACAATAGACCTACAAATAATAGTGTGGTTAAACAAAGGATTCAATAATGTTATTGTCCATGAAATCATTAAATATCAACATGTTACTGTTTGCGTCCAAATAGCAACATGTAGTTTTCATGTATCTGTTTGGTGTGAAACAATTTCATTAACCAAAGAACACAATAAATAGATAAACTGTAGTGTCATTAATAATGAAACTCGGATACAAGAAGGTATTACTATCTTGAACAAGATACAGTAACATCAAAAATGTTTTTCTTCAACTGGAAAGTGTAAAACCAAACAAAAATACTAGACATGACTTACATTACTTCTCCTACTTCTTTTGTTTTCACTATATTGTCCAGAACATCTTGGGGGATGTACTTTGCAGTCAGCCATCCTGCAGTTTTGGATGTCTTCTTGGTCTACTTCTTTTTGACAATTTCTGGTGTTGAATCGTCCTTCAATAAGATCACATTATTGTCCTTGTCTTTTTCGGTCTCCTCCTCAGTAAGAGTTATTTTTTGTTATGTTTGTTGTTATTTAGTGGGCCTATCACATTGGCTAGAGGATGTGTAATCCATCTCACATTTTGATTTTCTTTGTTTTCTGATCATCGATCCTTTAACATGCCCAATCTTTTTTAATTCAGCTGCGATGGTTTCTGTCATCTTAGTGACCCATGCATTTAACTATTTATTCTGGTCATTAAGATTGGCATTTGCAGTCTCTAATGTCTCCTTAATCATCTGGGCATTTTTTATGTACTTTTTTGTGTCGTATAATTGCGATTGGAGCTGTGTGTTCTCCTGTGTTAGCTCCGTGATTATTTCATTCCTTTGTTTTAGTTACATTTGGAGCTGTGTGTTCTCCCAAGTTAGGTCTGTGATTGTTTCCTTCCTTTGTTTCAGTTGTTGTTTTGCCATCTGAAGTTTCTCTGTAAGGAACCTCAATTCATCGGTTAACTCAGTTATCCTAGAATTTGTGCTGAGTAACTAATCCCTCAGCTGTTGTACCTCGTTTGTATCTTATGCTTGATGTTGTTTATGACTCAGTGCAATATCTACAAACTGATCCAAGATTAATTTTCTTGGTTGAATTAGGTATTGATTTATTCGTGTATCATCCTTTATTTCGGATTCATCAGAGTGGGAGGGTGTGATTTATGTTTTTGCTTGATCATTGTAATCAACAAGTTGAAGTTCTAGGGTTGTCACGTTGTAAATAATGTTTTATTCCTCAATTGTTGGCTGGAGTTCTCTATTGATCACCTGAAACACAAGAGTGGTTAGTTGAGTATAATTCTTAACGTGTTTCTATTTTAATGAGAAACAGTAACATAAGGTAAAGGATTGAGTGATGGCATGATTGTAAAATGGATAAAGGAAATGACATTTTCCAAACGTTACCTGAAGGTGGCTGACCATTATTTCCTTCAATTGATATGTGAGGTGCTTCAGGTCCCACTTTAGGCATCTTGGTACCCTCTGATTTTGATGCCCATAAAGCACATTTGTTGTCTCACACAGCCAGTACTGTCAATAATATAACATACATATTGTTTTATCAAATCTTCAATTAAAGTTGCATGTTACTGTTTGGAGTGAATACATTAACATCAACTAACACTGCCATAAACATGCAAGAAATATGGCAAAAATGCTCAATCAAGTTAAAAGAAATGACATGAAGTGTAACAAGTTTGACAACTGTTACTTACTGGTAATAGCATGACACAGCTGGTAACATTTGGTGGGCTGTCTCTTGTGATTGAGTTCATCAGTTGCTCGTGTATATGTCCAAACCAATAATATTATCCCATGTCATCTAGGTCCTTTACATATTTTAGGTAGGATCAGGCTAGCATTTGAGCCCTATTTGGTACAAATAGGGTCACCAATAGCATCAAGGTTACTAGGCGTGAGACATCATCAACATCAATTTCTGATGTTTCCCCCACCGCCCTTTGGAGTGCATTGAATATTATTGATTTTGTTAGGCGTCCTTGGCCACGGAATCTCTTGGTATTAAGATCAGATTGTGGCCTCTTCCCAGGTGTTGTGTCGATGGGGCGTTCTCCATCCCTTATTCTAAATATGAGCTTCACTGAGGTAGGAGTGATGCTCAGACGTTCGCTGCCAATTAGAAATTTTTCATGTTTTGACAAGAAGGTGGCAATGATTTCTTTTATTTCTCGATCACTTTTTCAGCACATATTATGATCAAGCTTGCTTGTGATAATGGCTTTGATAAGCAGTCAGAAAGGGTTTTGCTCCAGCACACTCTTGTGGATGCTGTTTAGATTAAGCTCTTCAATCTGCCTTATGCATGCTAACAGATTGGACTTATATTGCTCATATTTGGTATTTCTTTCTTCAGTTTCCTCGGATTGCTTAGGTGTTTTGCTGTCCTTCTATTTGAATAAATTTACGAGTCAAGGGTGATTAAGAATAAAAGCAATAAATCTGAGGATAAGTTCACAAATCAAACAAGATTAACATCAAAATAGTTAAAAATCAACATATTACTATTTTGAGAATAAATAATAACATATTATTTTCTTGTATAGGGACATGTATCTATTTGATCTGTAATAGTAACACCAATAAAAAGACAATATAAATAGACAAAATGCTGCTTTCTTCACAATGAAACTTGCATCATGTTAAGGGTGTGATTGTTTGTGGAGGAAACAGTAACATCACAATCGAGGGTGAAGACAAAAAAAATTGTAAAAAAATAATGTCCTGTTGTGCCAAGAACAAAACATTAAATGGACAAAATGCAGTTTGATCAATGAGAAAATTCACAAAAGAAGGTGTTACTATCTTCCACAGGAAACAGTAACATCAAAAAATGCGTTACTGTCTTCATTTCTACATATATACTGTACACACATATATATACATTGTATATGAAATGTTTCTAGTTGATCCGAAACTGCAACAACCAATAAGGAACACGGTTAAAATGGGCAAAATGTAGTTTGATCAATAATGAAATTTACAAAAGAAGGTGTTATTGTCTTGTATAGGAAACAGAAACATCGAAGAATGCGTTACTTTTTTCATTTCAATATATATACTGTACACACACACACACACACACACACATATATATATATATAATCACAAGCGATTACTATGTGATTAGTGATAGTAACGTCAACATATCAGTTTCAATATCTTCTAACTTCCTAGGGTTTCATTTAAGCATGGATATTATATAATATACACACGCATACACACAAACATGCAGATGCAGTAATATTTCTTGTCAAGATAATCCCCTGCAGCATATACGAAAAAGAACGTGTAAGATACAACAACATTTATCGTATGGCGACCCATTTTAATGTGTCGAGTTGGGAAAAGTGACTACTTGCAATTGGCTGAGAGTTATCGAAGGCTGGAAATGTTGTCTTCTGAGGAAACAATGTCAAATGAATCCACCTTTTCGGGTGGTTCTAAGGTGTTCTCGTTCGATTTTCAAGTGATTTGATGGTTGAGTGCTCTAGACGAGAAGGCAAATCGACTGTTTCTATTTCTATCATTTTCATCTTATCGGGACGCACTTTTATGTGTTGTTTTAGGTTAGGGGCATCATGATAAATTTGTAAAAAAAATTCAGGAACGTAAAATATGAACCAAATATAAAAAAATAATTTGTTTAGAAATCAAATAAGATATTCTTAGGAATATCTACGTTTAACCAAATAGGAGAATATTTCATCCCTGGGAATACACATTTTTCGAAATATTCATATTTTTGAAGATGAAAGAACCTGCGAATCAAAAGTGCCCTTAGTATTTTCTGTTGGCTTGAATTTTTCCAAATATTTCTTCCAAATTCTATCTCTTGATGATTTAGGTCTAGTAGGGACCAGAGAAGAGGAGGGAAAATAAACGGAAAGGAAGGATGAGAGAATGAAACAGAAGGTCAAATAGAGAGGGGAAGTGAAGCGAGTGAGTTGGAAAGAACGAGTCCGAGTCAGGTGACCGTACCAAGCATAAAAGACAAACCGCTTGGGTTTAGGTTTTGGGTGTAGAATTAGCCAACAGATGGGGAGCAAGATGATTATTTGTACTCCTCTTCACATTCTTTGTTTCTTTTGTTCTCTACCTATTACTGTCATCGACGTTGCTCCCGAAATGCGTCAAACTCAAAACACCAAATCTGGCTCGATGATTGTTTCTCACTCTCACAACCAGAGCCCTAACCGCCATAGTTTTACTCACCAAACACAGCCTATTGTTCCAGATTTCTCAACTTTTCTCTCCATTGTCTTGGGTCAGCAGGGGTTCGATCTTTTTGTTCGGGCATCGTGGGTCTGGTTTTGGAATTATACTGCACCTATGAGGTAATTTTTTTTTTCTGTCTTACGTTTTTCTCGAGTATGGGGGTGGTTTTTCGTGGTGAGTATGTGAATGTAAGTCGGTCTTCATGGTTCCGGATGGAAATTAGGTATTGGGTTTGATCCGTATATATTGATTGATCAATGATCACTGTACTGATTAAGGAGGCAGGCCATTTATGTCAGTTGGGTTTGAATTTTGTTTTTAGGTTTTCTATTTGCAAAGATGATACGATTGTACTCCTTCTGAATTTAATGAGATTGCTCCTGAGTTTAATCTGTTTATTTTTGTTGAAGGATGATTTAATACCGTTGCTCAATTGTGGTGGCAAAATTGCTTTCCTTTTGTTTTGAATTCTTAATGTCATTTAATTTTGATTAAGAGGTTGTTTTTGCCATTTCTTTCATGCTGTCTAGGCAATGGTAGCCTATCTTGCAGGGGTTTTGAGACCCCCTATGACTTGTTCAATGATTTGTTTTATGTTTGTCAATTTCAATTTTGAGTTACACCTTGTTTGAGTTAAATTTACTACAAGAAAAGAAAAAGCCTAGTGTTCTTATTGCTTTTGTGTAGGTTTCATTAAAAATGAATCTTTTGTTTTTAAGTCATTGAATGACATCCCTAAAATTCATCTGAGTCGGATGGACAATGTGAGTACTGATGATTTCATGTAATTTGTTGCAGTAAAAATTATAATGGTTATAAAGACTTTCTCTAATGTATTGTCCCAGTCATAGTGGAAGTGGTGGTTTGCTATAATTATAATTAAATGAAAGATTTAGACAATAAACATACTGATGGCCTCAGCAATGCTTTAAATAGGAATAGAAGTCAGACTTCTTGCAGACCTCAACCTGATTCACAGCTTGTTTCTAATGGCCATGATCTTTCTTCCTTGTCATCAGCACCAGTTTCTAATGATGCAAGCAAGGTTTCCAGTGATGAGAATGGCAATGGCAGTGGTGGTCGTACTAATTCTAAGAGAAAAGCATTCAATCTTAATCATTGTGTCTCTCGAGTCTCATCTGCTATGGTGACTGAAGATGAAAAATCCCATAGGAAGAGTAAAAAGGATGTAGGATTTCAAGAGTTTTATAATAAAGAGGGTGGACAGAATGGTTCATATAATAAATGTTGTAGTGAAGGTGTCCTTGCTCCCGCTAATTGGAAAGGATCTAGTAAATGAAAGGATAATTTGGAATCAGAAGAAATAATTGCTAATGTTAATGGTGGAAGGAATTTCAAAGGCTAGAGTTTAGGGAAGTCTGGAATTCCTTGGGATGAATTAGGGAACAAGAAGGTTAAAAAGGTTAAATTCAAGGTTAGCAGTATGACGCCTACTATTCAAGCCAACACCCCAGCTAATGGTGCATTTGGAAGTGCATTAACCAAAAACACCCGATTCTCTGATGCCTCCAGCCCATGCCAAAAGCAACAGGTAGTTTGCATTTGCTTCAGCCAGTATTTATAGCAACATCTTACCCCTTAAACTTTCTACCTTATAAAGCATATGTGCATTATCACTCTTGAGCAGAAGTAGTCATTAGTTTCCAGAAACTTGGATTTCAGTATTCCATAATATTATTGAGCAATCAGGCATATTTCCATATTTGCAGAAACACTCTACACAGACTTACCAATTGTGTATTTAAGGTTCTCTTTTATTGATGAGTGTCTAGTGTCTTGATTTCTTTTTTATATGTAATAATTGCTTTAATTTTCTTTACTTATAGAATCATATTCAATTTTATTTTCATTAACTTGTGTTACTGCAGGGCCATTTAGATGGTAACCATCCTCCTCCAAATAAAAGAAGTGGCGTACAAGTTGTTCTGTGGAAGGATTTATCTAGGATTGGTTTTGGTATTGAGAAGGAAGATTCCTTGACAGAGATGTCCGGGAAAAACACATCTGGTAAGCAAGTAGACAAGTCTGAATCAGTTCGTAAGGGCAAGCGCATATCAAAGAAGTGTGTCCTTGATGGGGAATTCTGTGTTGACGATGATGATGATGAGGAGGAGATCCGGTACTTGGAAAAGCTCAAAACTTCAAAAGTGTCTGCAGTGAACAAAGATGACGAAGAATTGAGCAAGAAACATAAAAAAGTCTCTAGCATGGAAAATGCTGCCTCATTAAGGTTGAGCCAAGATGGTAAGAAAATGTCTAAATCTGATGGAATGTATGCAGACACAGACCATGATGAAGAAGAATAGTCAGGGTCTGATGGTGAGCTTGAGGACAAGAAAAAGAGAAGACAGAGGAGGGAATTGGTTGAGGTATTGATGGAAGGCAAGAGAGAAATCACCCTTACAATATGACAGTGGGCCCTTCAATCGAGCAAAGATGGTTCTGGGGCAAGTTTGACGGAGTTCACAAATGGACTACCACCTACCTCACCCAAAAGTGAGCAATTTTTTCCTTTTTTTGGTTGAATCTTTACTTTATTTTTTATATCTAGATGACATATGAGAGTCTTCAACCATGGAACTCTTTATACAATGTTATTTCCTCTATACAGAGCAAATGGAGAAGCTTTCAAAAGTGGATCAGCAACTCAAGAAAGCTGAGGCTGCCCAAAAGCGTAGAATGGAAGTTGAGAAAGCTGTTAGGGGGTCCTAGGTTTGTTTTTGTTCTTTCCAAATCACTGCTTTCTTCATACCGTCGTTCATTTTGCACCAATAAGCTCAAGTCCCTCTGAATTCATTTTGTAGTTGAAGCAATCAAAAAAATACTTGGTCAGGATTCCAACAGGAAGAAGCAGTAAGAGAAAATGAAGAAGCACCAGGAAGAGCTGGCACGGGTTTTTGCTGCATTAGATGAATATGCCACCCTTTCAATTTTTTTGTACATTTCTTTCCATTCTTATTTAATTATTCTTTAAAGAGAAGGCAGCCAATGCACAGAGGCTTGCATCCAGCTTAGTCAGAATTCTAGATGGTCTTGCTGAGAAAGTTGTGACTTTTTCTGCGGAGATGGGCCTGCCACCTGCCAAGCATATTTAACGCCAAACCCTGCAGGTTTCGAGTTTTGCTAATTTAATGTATTGAACACGTTATCAAAATCTTGGAATTTATTCTTTGATTAATTAACATGAGTTTGACAACACTTGGGTTCCATGTGGAATCCTTTTTCTTGATAAGACAGTTTCTTTGGGAGCTTACTGTTGCTTTTATCTGCTTCCATGATTTTGACAACCATAAACTATTAGAAGTTGTATACTGTATAGACATGTAGTTGAATTTGTTTTGCAACCACTTGAAATCTCACTCTGGGTCTCAATTGTCATTATTTGGTGTTGTTTCAGTTATCATCCACTAAGGGAGAAGTGTGCCGGTCCATCATGTACCAACCCTTAAAAGTACCGGGATTCCAAGACAAGCTTCCTTTTTGTAGTCTCCAATGTTGCAAGGCAGTCCAGGAGAAAAAGGCGGCTGAACCAGAAGCACCTGTTGATGCTACCATTGATCCTCGATAGCATTTGTTATCTCTTTTTATTTATAAGTCACCATTGATGTTTTTATGCTACTGATATTAGAGGGTTTTTTGGTTAAAAGAAATTAACTTTGGGTAGAGAGCTCATATTGTGGGGTGTTCATTTGCAATCTTGGATGCTAATAATTGAATGCGAGCCCCTCAATATCTAAAACTTGCAATTTTGGAGGGATAAAATACAGTCTTTTATCTTCTAATTTAATTTTTTTTATTGGAATCAACCATTTTAATTAAAAATATTTCTTAAGGTAACACTCAGTTTGTAGAATGAAACACACGCATGTACTATGTTAGGATCCATTGGAGATACATACGTAAAGATAAGAGATCAAATTTTAGATGTTATAGATAGTGTAAAATTTTTAATAAATATTGATGTTATTTGAGTAAAAAAATTTCATTATTTTGTATATGTTTTTCAAAATATTATCAAATTACAAAAAATATAGTCATTGGAAGTTAAATGATTAATTGATTAATGATGGTGGGTGATAGTTAAAAATAATCATCAATGGTAAGTGATGGCAAACGATGATAAGTGATAATAAATAGTGATAATTGATAATAAATGGTAACTAATAGTAATTATTAAGCACGAGTAATAGTTAATAATAATTATCGATAATAAGTAGTGACGATAATTAATGTTAGTAGGTAATTGTTAATGGATAATAGTGAATGATAGTTACTGATAATGAATTATGGTTGATAGCAATTATCAATAATGAATAATGAAGGTGATTACTAGTGGTAGCTGATAATAAATAATAGTTGACGATGATTATCAATAATAAGTGATTTTTTATGATAAATGATAACTAATAATAATAATTGATGATAAATAGTAGTGGATAGTAGTAATCAACAATAAATGGTAGCAGACAGTGATTAATAAAAGTAAATGATGATTGACAAAGATCAATAATAATAAGTAATGGTAAAATAAAGTGCTAATGATAATAAGATTTTAATGAAAAAGTAATTAAAATAATTTATTTATATTACAAAAATATTTTCATATCATATAAGATATTTATAGCTTCTTATAAAAATATTTGACTAAAATTATTTTTAAAAATTTAAATTAAACATGTAAATTTAACTTTTTGTTAAAATATTTTAAAAAATATGAGAATGATTCACACGGCAAATATTGCCTTATATTGGTCTCTCATTCAATTAGTTGAGACGAAGTAGAGTATGGATTGAACTGGCTAGTTCAATCAATTTAACCAAAAATTGCTAGTTCGATTTAGATGATAGTAGAAACCCGTGGAGATGGTTGAACTAGTTTTGTCCGATCTGAACTAGTATTCTTCCACAAATCGGCTAAATTGGCATGAACCGGTCCAAGCAGGTTTGGTGATGCATTCAATAAAAAATGCGAGATGGCATCTACAATGTCCTGAGCATAAGACCCTACCCTCAGAGCACGTAGCCTTATTACTAGTGTCAGCTTTCCTTTCATTATATACACATCTTTTAATATATATAATGTATATTATCTTTTTTTTTTCAGATATTACTTTATTTAAAATTTTCATAAATAATATATATTAAATATTTATATTTTATGTTATATATAATTAAATCATTTTTATTTTATAAATATTTAATTTAAAATTTTCATCAAATTTAAATGAAGTATAAATTATATTATAAAATAATATTAAAATTACATTAGATGATTGTAATTGTAATAAAATTAATATTTATTTTATTATATTTCAAAAATATACTTGTAAAATTTAAATGAATTTAATTATATACATATATATATAACATATAATTTATATATAAAAATATATATTAATCAATTCAATCATTCATTCAACCGATTGAATCGATCCGATTTTAATCCATTCATCTTATCATGTCAATGGCCGGGCTGAATCGGAAAACATTGGTACCTAGGTGGACTTGCAGTGTTCCAGCAGCGAATTCTGATTTCGTTGGCAGCAATGCAAAATAAGACAGAAACCATTTTGGGTATCCTCATTTTTCTGTTGTCTGATTTCAGTCCGTAGAGGCAGTATTAAACCATTTTCATTTTTTAAATTGAAAGCTCAGGAAATTTTGCAGATTATTGGGAAAAGGGAAATGTTCTGTTTCCCGAACTTTCGCGGGGTCCTTCAGCTCCTCCCTCGATTCAACATGACCTGCCGACTACAGAGGATTGACTTTGCTCCATGGGGTGAATTATTGCCGGAATTCAAAGAGGTCTTTAAATCAAATTTAGATATTCTTCTTTTATTATTATCATGTTTACGTAAGAAAATGATTATTTTAAGGGCATTTCTAAGGTAATCACTGTTAAAATAGGAGTACCGGTAATAAGAGAACATCATAACCGTTTATTATACAGATTTTCATCTCTGCCGTTAATCGTCCTTTTCATAAAATCGGTTGTAAGCTTTAGGAAAGACAAATAAAAAGTCATTTTTGCCCTTCTAATTTGGGCTCAGACTTCCGTCCTATTCTTTGCACGACCATCCATTATTCTTATAATTAATATAAAAATAATATATATAATAAAAATTATGAAAATATTTGAATTACTTTATTATATTTATTTTAAAATATATATTTAAACTTAAAAATAATAAAATTTTGAAATATAATATAAAAATAAAAAATAATTAATTAATTAAATCAAATATTTAACTTATTTAAAAAATTTTATAATAAAAAATATTTTGTATTATATAGATCCAATTTGGTGACATAGTGTTTAAGTTGTAAATAATAGGAGTAAATAAAAAATACAATGAAAATAAAAATAATTTGTGAGTCATAAAACCTTGAAAATATTCCAATTGATGCATATTTAATTTAAAATATGATATTTAAAATTAATATTACAAAATATTAATAAATTTTAAATTAACAAGAAATTAAATATTTAAAATTAATTTTAATTTTAAAATATTTTAAAAAAATTGATTATGAATTTGAAAAAGAAAAAAGAAAATTAAGTCATTAAGAAAATAAAGAAGAAAAATAACCAATGAACTATAAAGTAGTATGAAAAATTAAAAAAGAATATATAACTAAGTAATTTAATTAAATTACATATTCAACTTTTTCAAAATAAAAGAGTACATTAGATTGTATCAACATTTTCAGAAATATTAGTATTTAAACAATAAATGATAGAAGTAAATATAAAAAAAAGAAAAATATGTGATGAAATGAATTAAAAAATGAATATGACTTTAATAGTAAGTAATGTAAGAATTAAATATAGAATATGTGTTTAAGTGATTTAATAAAAATAAATATTCAATTTATTGAAAATAATTTTATATTAAAACTACATCATATTATATCTATATTATTTAATGATATTAGCATCTCAATTGTAAATAAAAAAATAAATATAAAAGTAAAATAAATAGACAAAAGAAAGTGAAATAGTGTGTAAGTTGTAAATAAAGATATTGATAAAATTTCAATTAATGTCTAATTAATTTGAAATATAAAATTTTAAATTTGATAAAAAAATATTGACAAAATTTTGATAAATAAATTTGGTTTCAATTTTCAAACACTTTTACAAAATAGAATACATAATTAATTATTATAATTAATACTTTTTATATTAAAATTTCAATTTATTTGAAATATTTTATATTATATTAAAATCAAATATGTCATATTGTTTCCATTCTAATTTGTGACATTAGTATTTAAAGTCAAACAATATTAATAGATGTGAAAAAGGAAAAAAAATATGCAATTAAAAACATAAAAAGAAGAAAAATAATGATTGAGTGGTAAAATAATATAAGAGTTAAAAATATAATTTATAATTAATTAATTAAATTAAATTAAAATTTTAATTTATTTAGAATATTTATATAACAAAAATAAAATATATCATCATAGTAATATTAACATTTGAGATATAACTAATAGAAATAGATATAAACACAAAAAAAATTGAAAAATATATAATTAAATAAATACAAAGAAGATGAAAAATAATTTAAAATAAAACACTTGAAACTGATACTAAGAGGACATCATAGCCATTTATTACAAAATTTGAATAAATAAATTGAAATAAAATACTTAAAGTAGTGCTATTAAATCCTTTTTTTTTCAAAAATGGAAATCATTTTCAAAGAGCAAACTATCAACCTTTTTGGACGTCTTGCAACCAGTACCAACAAGTTTCAGAACAAATTTCAGAGCCACGTGTAACCTACATATTCCATCTCCACTTGGAGTACCTAAGAGTATCATAAGAAAATGTACACAAGAAACTCCCTATCTTTAAATAGAATATGTTTGCCTCTAAAGGTGTGATATCTTTTGGTCATTCTAGATGTGATGATTTACATGTTAATTTACTTTCCAGGGGTCTTCGAATGACATTCTCGACTAAATATATTTTAATATACATTCACCATGGCTAAAAAATTAAATAAATGGCTCGGCATCATGCGAGGACAGCTAATGCGTAGTTAGTTATTAGACTTTTCTCATTCCGTCACTAATGATTTATTTCTTTTGCTTTTCTGATACCGACGACTAATTTCCTGACTATGTTAAACTGATCTAAATAGTCAGAAAATGTTTCACACAATTTTTATTGGGGGTAAGAGTGGAGATTGAATGGACACTGACATACTGGATGTGGATGTTAGGCTTCAGATGCAGTGGGTACCAACGCGCACCCAACATATATTGGCAATAGCAAGAAACTGCCCATGCCACGGCCTATCTCTGCGCTAGGGGATTCCTTGCCTTTACACAAAACAACTTCGAGTTTTTCATTGAGACAAAAAAAATGTTATTAATTTAATAAAAATTAAATTATTAAAATATTACATTCAGTTTATTATCATTATTAATTCTTTAATTTGATAAGTGCCTTTATTTTATAGATGAAAGAGAATGAATAAAATTAATTTAAGTATTTCAAATTAGTAATGTTATATATATGGAAAATGTAATATAAAATTAAGTACCAATCATAAATTAAATATTGTCGTTAAATAATAGATGATATAACAAATTTGTAAATTGTGAAGCAAATAAAAGATTTAAAATTTAATTTTGAATCTCATTTTTGAAATTTAAAATATTTTTATTTTAAATTGATAGTTTTTATTAAAATTACTTAAATATTAATTATTATATTGTTATTCTTATTATTAAATTAGTAATATATTTTTTACCCAATTTAAAAAAAAATCTTCGCATGTGAACTTAGATTAGCATTTCTGTTCATTTCCGCTGGTGAAAGTTTAATGTGAAATATGGCAATGAGAACTGAAAACGAATGTAGTAATGTCGTCATTTTAATCGTGGCCTACTTTCAGAAAAAAGCTGAAAATTGAGTTCCTCTGAAGTTAACTGATCAAAATGAAGAGTCTGCTATGTAGAGTTTTTGAAGTTCAACGTTTAACCCTGAATTGTTTGGAAAGCAACCTCCACCCGTTGATTCAGTGTTTTTTATTTTTTATTTTTAATTTATAGTTTTTCTCCTTCCATTTTCGACCAACTGAGCGTGGAGATTAGAATAGTCTAGCTATCATGGGTATTTAGTTCTATAAATATGATGGAGCCTTGCCATGATTTTCAGGAAATTAAAGAAATTGGTGGGAAAGAAAAATATTAGAGACTCTTCTGTGGAGAAAAACTAGTTTGTCTTGTTCCTTTATCTTTCTCTTGTATTGACTTGCTCTGAATGTTCTTTAAGGGATGATTTGCAAATCCCCGCTTCCCCTTATTTCCCTATCTATGCACAAGGACAGAGGGCCAACCCCTATGGTACCGGAGAGGTTATGGAATGTCGTAAGTCAACTTTTTCGGTAAGGCACTTTTAGGTCTTGTTCCTGTTACTTGAGGCTTAATATTCAGATTTCTGATCTTTCTTTCGAGTATTAATCAAATGTTTTATGGTCTTATAGAATTATCCATCGTCGATGATGATATGGTAAACATCATGGTTGCTCAACTTCTTTATCTTGATGCCGTTGATCCTAGCAAAGTCTGCTCTTCACTTTCCCTATTATTGCCCCTATACTTCTGGAGTAGGACTCCAAAGGTCTATTTGGTTGTTTCCTCTATTTCAATATGTTTGCTACCATGATTCAACCTTTGATCTTTTCAAGTATGTGTAACGTTGTTCAAGTTTTCAAGCAATTTTTTCAGCTATCTATTCTGTGATATTTGAACAGTATATAGTCATGTATGTAAATTCTACTGGAGGATCTGTTACAGCTGGTAACGAATATCTCACGTAAGGCTCCTTTATATTTTTGAAAAATATTTTCTGTAAAAATTTTTATATATTTTTATATGGAAATAGAAGTGAAATATTGCCTTCATACCTTATTACACTAAAAAAAAATGAGTTTAATATTTAGAGTTATGATAACGGAAAAAATTATTTTCTATCAAATTCTCTATATTTAATATAAAATATATAAAATATTTTTTTATCATTTTAATCATTTCTAATTATATTATTACGGAAGATATTTTCTACTAAAATAAATGAAGCAATTCTCTCTTGTATTTCTTTTATTGTAGTCGACTTTTTTCTCTTCCCCACCCCTCCCTTTTTTTATTTTTCTCTTCAGTAATTCCTTTCTTATTTTCTGAGGGATGGAAATATTTGATACAAGGAGGCATATCCCACCTGACGGATCCTGTGTTTATGTTGGATTAGCAGCTAGGTAATTTCATTCTTATTTCCTAAAAGGATATTATTACTGTGCAGTTTTATGTTTTTTGGGTTCTGAGATTCACCATTTCTTGTTTCTTCTTTATATACACCTTGTATTCTTGTGGTTTTAGAACCAGCATTTCTAATTTTCCACAGATAGCCAGATGATTGATAGCATTCAGGCAAACTGCAGGCTTTTTATGAGTTCTGCTTGCGTGTGACCTAGCGTGATGATGGATGCAGAGTGGAGAGTGGTTGAATTCAAATTTTCAATTGTGGCTTAGGGAAAGAAAATATGTAGATCATTTTTTTTTAATATAAAGTGATGTAGATAGACACCGGGAAATTATTCATAGTAGATATTGTGCGCTTGTTATTTGTTACTTTTGGCTTTTGAATGTTAGTTTTTCTTCACCATGCATACTTGCGTAATTCTGGGCTTTCCACGGGTGGTATGGGGGCTTTCCTCGTTAGCGCAGGGACGAAAGGCAATGATTCATTTCATAACAAGTCCCTTCCTCTGTTTTGGTATTTTTTCCCCCCTCAGAAATCATTCCTTCAACTCTTATACCTGTTCCTCCCAAACTCTCAAGGAACAAGATACAGCTTACCTAATTCAAGGATAATGATTCACCAACCGCTTGGTGGAGCTCAGGGTGCGCAAACTGATATAGATAATCAGGTACAAGCTTTGTTTTCTCGAGACATTCTCCAATAGTCTGTGCAGCAGTGCTTACAACGTCATTTTGACACCAAATGTTTCATAAATAATTTCTATGGGTCCTAATACAGATTTTATGGAACCACACTACCCCTGTCGCAAATGTATTTGTGACTCGTCCATATTTCTTTACTGTCTACCTTGGTATTTCTCTATATTCTGTTACCCTATTTTTAATTCTATTAGGTTAGATACACCTCTTCTTTTGTTAATTTGTGTTTGTGATAATTCCAATATCCGTTATGAAAGAACCTCATTAAAAGCTCTAACAAGTGAGTTGCACCTATAACTTGGCCCACAGAGCGCAGATGGATTTACTAATTACATGTATTGTATTTTTGAAAAATAAAATATCCTATACTTGATTAACCATCAGATCTAATTTTCCTATCTTTTTTCCTCTCTGTATAATATATACTATTGATTTGCACCTATGACTTGTGATTGTTAGATGCATGAAAAGATAATGTTCGAAAAAGAATCATCATTTCGATTGCAGAGTCCAACTGTAGTACTGACGGACCCCGCCGAAGGAGGCTAAAGTTTTAATTTATCACTGTTTGCTAAACAAATTTTCGTTTGACCGTTTTTATGAAATATTTTACCAAAATACGTATGAAAGGGGAGAGGCACCAGATCGGATGGCACCTCTGGTACTACATAGTGGCGCCATTTTAAATGACGCTTTTAGGGTAAAGGCGCCATATGATTTGGCGCCTTCAGCCATGAGAAAAAATAGATTCCATAAACCTTAAATGCTTTATGGTATTTGGAATTAAACAAAGGAAGACCCGCTGTGATTCTTTAAAGCACAATTTTGCCTCAAAAAATTCTTTCTGCATATATATAATTTATTGTTCTTACAAGTTCAGATGAAAATTATGTACATGTCTTATGAATATAAAACGAAGATCAAAATTTTTTTATCAAAATTGATGGGACTTCACTTCCAAATGTGTTTGCTCAATTTATATGTATTAATTTCAAGTATTTTAGATGGTCCGAAGTTGCTGGTAAAGTAATATGTACTTTCTTGATTGGTATGTAATTTAAAATATGAATTTTAGTGTAACTAGAATGACCCAGAAAGAATTTGATGAAAATTCAATGGTTTGTGTTGAACTCTCAAAAATTGCATGAAAACTATCTGATCTCAAATTTTCATAACTATTTCTAGAGAGCATATAAACTGTTTTACATAAATTATAATGTGATTTCTATTTTTCAAATAATAGAAATGTTTCAATATAAATCAGTAATCGCTTTTATATGCTTAGATCACTACCAAGATAATTTGAGCTAGTCACGATTCAAGAAACCAGAGTATATTATAAAAATGTTAAGTGTAAGTTACCTGACTTTCATGTTAAACTTATGCAAAAGCTCAAATTTTACTAAGAGCATACCATAAAAGAGCCCTTTCATTTTTGGCACCATTACTATGTGATTTTTTAAATAAACTGAAATTTTGTTGTAAGTTTTTTGTTACAGACACAAGCATTGACATGTTCTTCGCTAAAGGAAAAGCCATAAAATGTTGCATCTGACTTACTGCTGCTTAGCAAACATTTTTGTAGCCTTTATTTCATGCTATCAATATATTAGATGACAATACATTTCCTACCGGCCGCCAAAGGAGCCATTTTAAATAGCCCCATAAGGGCGCCAATATTTGATGCCAAAGGCACTATCTGCTCTGGTGCCTCTCCGCTTCCATGCGTATTTTGATAAAATATTTTGTAAAAATAGTAAAAAGAAAATTTATTTAGCAAACAGCGGTAAATTGGTCCCCATCCTTGTCATGTTCTATTATTTTATTTTCATTTAAGTTCTTAAACGTCAACTTTATTGTTGTGACCATAAATATTAAATAATTGAAAATTGGCCTTTTAACCTAACCATCCATTGGGCTAATTATTTTAAATTCATTGGGCTTATGCTGCAATTTTTTTCTTTAGTCTTATTCAGAAATTGGCCTATGTTTGACTATATAATCTTATTTATATTTTAATTTATCTTTTTCAATTGTTATTTTTTTATTTATTAGGTACAAATTATACTTATTAAATTGATTAACTGTTTCAATACACTACATTTATTATTTCATGATAATTTTCTCCCTTAATACCTATTGCTAAATAGCAACCGAAAATATTTACACATTACTGTTTGTATATTTTTATGATTAGAATCATGAATTCTTTTTTACATACACTGAGTTTGTCTAATATTTATATTATAGTACCTCTTTATATATTTTAATACTTTTAGAATAAACTTATGTATAATATAATTTTTTCGCTACGTTTATTATTCTTGCATTTTTAATATCTACTATTTAAATAGAAAAATATTCATATTTTTAATAATATTATCTTAATTTTTAAAGCTTTTGTTTACATCCATATATATTAAAATTTTATTTTTATTACTTTTCTTATTATATATTAAAATTTCACATATAAAAATTCTCTAAATATAATTTTTACCTAGGTGCTAAATCCTATTTTAGGACACTTTTCTTTTTTCCGTTTGTTCTTCTTTTAACATCACAACCTATCACAGTACATATAAATTTCTACAAATTTTTCATATCATAAATCATAATTTCACATCATAAATCATAATAATCAATATAAAATAAAAATTATTATATTTTTATATCATAATACCCTAAAAAAAATTTCTTTACCACTGCAAAATATATTTTCATAATAACTAATAAAAATTATAATACAAAAAAATATTTTGATAACTATATTATGTTCAAGTCTAGATTGCTTGTTTTAGAATTATTATTACATTGATTAACTCTTTTTAATACAATACATTTAATATTACATAATAATTTTTTATATATAACAAATATATCATATAATATAATAATTTTTTCCAACCAAATAAATATTTTTTAATCCTATATAATGTTTGGCTATATAATCTTATTTATATTTTAATTTATCTTCTTCAATTGTCATTTTTTTATTTATTAGGTACAAATTATACTTATTAAATTGATTAAGTGTTTCAATACACTACATTTAATATTTCATGATAATTTTTTCCCTTCACACCTATTACTAATTAGCAACAAAAAATATTTACACATTACTGTTTGTATATTTTTATAATTAGAATCATGAATTCTTTTTTACATACGCTGAGTTCGTCTAATACTTATATTACAGTACCTCTTTATATATTTTAATACTTTTAGAATAAACTTATGTATAATATAATTTTTTCGCTACATTTATTATTCTTGCATTTTTAATATCTACTATTTAAATAGAAAAATATTCATATTTTCAATAATATTATCCTAATTTTTAAAACTTCTATTTACATCCATATATTTTAAATTTTTATTTTTATTACTTCTCTTATTATATATTAAAATTTTATATGTAAAAATTCTCTAAATATAATTTTTACCTAGGTCCTAAATCCTATTTTAGGACACCTTTCTTTATCTCGTTTGTTCTTCTTTTAATATCACAACCTATCACAATACATATAAATTTCTACAAATTTTTCATAAATCATAATTTCACATCATAAATCATAATAATCAATATAAAATAAAAATAATCATATTATTCATATCATAATATTCTAAAAAAATTTCTCTACCACTATAAAAGATATTTTCATAATGACTAATAAAAATTATAATATAAATATAAAAATTATAAAAATACTAACCGGTAAGTATTAGGAAAAGCAAACAAATAAGAGTCTCTGGATGAAATGTGGAGAAAGAGATGTTGTCGGATGAAATGTTAAAAAATGATGCCAGATAATTATATTGTGAATAAATTGAAGAAAGAATGAAAATTTGTGAGCGGGAGAATGAAGAGTGGTGCCAACATAAGGAAGTGCTGCGAAGAGGAATGCAAAGCGGTGTTGCAAATAGATGTAAGGAGGAATGCGAAGGGTTACCCAAGAGGAATGCGAAGCCGTGCTGTAGAGAGAAGAAAAAAGGAATGCGAAGGGTTGTCGAGAAGGAGGGTATTTATAAAAGGATTGGGAACGTCATTACTCTGATTTTAAAATTTGAAATCCCCGCCGAATGCGCCATTCAAAATGGCGCTCTCATTCAAATTTTGAATCCCTGCGGAAGGCGCCATTTGGAATGGCATTTGCAAGATAAGAATGCCAAGTGAGATGGCGTCTTCAAGAAAAGGACGCCAATTCATATGGCGCCTCCAAGCTGGACGAAAGAATGCCATTTTGAATGACGCCCTACAGCCAAATTATCCTGTCAATTACGCCATTCAATATGGCGCCTTTGGCTGCCGTGTGTATAATTTGATAAATTATTTCTAAACAGTTGTAAAACGATAATATATTTTCAAAAAAACCATAAATAGACAATTACCCCGCCAAAGGACTACTATACAACTTGATCATAAGTATTGTTTTGAGAGCCCAACAAACACATCCGGGTTCCACTCTTACACCAAACCTCTTCCTTGTTACTTGTAATTCAATCATCGTCATTTAATAGGTAGAAGTCACCTGCCGGCTGCTGCTGACGGAAGTAAGTAGGTTTCAGTCGCTTCGAAAATACGTACTGTTGTTGTGCATGGATGTCGCTTTCACTTAAATGGCCCTCTCAATCCAACGCCATCGGTATGGGCGATAATTTCTGGATATCCGATTGGAACGCGGTATACCTATTAGGATTTGTATTAACGTGTTAACTCATTTAAAAATTTATATTCAATTTTTAAAAATATTTTTATAAATAATTAGTAATTAAATTATATATAATTATATAAAATAAATATATAAATTTTTTATTTTAATAAAATGATAATAAAAATTTGAAATAATATTTTTATTAATAAATAAAAATATTTTTATTAATAAATAAAAATATTTTTATAAAAAATAAAAAATAATTAAATTTAATATAAATTTTATTAATTAAAATTTTTAAATAAGTTAGACAAATGATTTATTTTGATATATTTAATAAATAAGTTAATTCAAATGATATAAATTTCCATCCTTAACCATTGGTTCATCCAAAAAAAAAAAGGAAAATATAAGATTCATTTTTATATATTTTTATTTTAGAAATGATTCTCAAAAATTACTTCTCTAAAAAACCTATTTTTGAATTTAAGAAAAAAACAAAAATTGAGTATGGTTGGAAGAACAAATAAATAATAATTTCATCTCATTACAAAATTAATGTTAAAAATAGAAAAAATTATAAAAACATCTAAAATTTATTTATGTTTTTAATTTTTTAAATTATACATTCAAAATTATTATTTTTAAAAAATAGATTATAAAAATAGTTATCTAATAAAGTTTTGTATTTTCAAAAACATAAAATTAGAAAATTATTTTTTAAAAAATACCAATCAAATATATACGAAGATGCTAAAATGATGTGAACCAATGCAATATTATATCAAAACACACAAAAAAGAATTAAAAATATAATCTATCAATTATTTACTTGCACATATTTGTGTAGAAGGATCATGGGATCGCACTTATCCATTGGATGGCACAAGACATACCTACGTTGTTGTGGTTATCATGATTATTGTGGTTTAATCTATGATATATCATTGTTGGGTAATAATACATACACGTACTATATTCATTAGATTCTATTTTGTAAGCTTAGGCAACTTATATCTAAAAGAGGAGATTGAGTGTTTTGAAAACTTTTATAATTTTTTAAATTTTTTTGAAAAAGACTTTTAATTTTGGGGAGCCACTAGGGATAGTTTAATTCAAATAAATTCAAGAAAGTTTTATGAAAATGTTTGCACTTAAGATATAATAAATTAAAGAACTAATGTAAATCAACTTATTTAACTATGCATAAATAAATTATCAAGAAATAAATTGAAGATTTGCACACAGTATATAACAATTCAATGTGCTTGTGCAGAGCAACTTATTCAATTATATATAGATAAAGAATTAAAAATCCTATATATAGATGGATATCTCTTTCAATTATTTAATCATTCAAGTAACAAGATAAGCATTATAACACAATGCATCCATTAAACATCATTAACAAAAACAAAGCATGTAGTCAAATATAAAAGAAATAAGAATAGAGAGATTAAACACAAGAATTTATAGTAGTTCCCCTTTAAATATCCTTAACAAGGTATGTATCCACTTTCCAAGTTTTCTAAACTTGTCTTTTATTCTACTACCACTTCAAGTTTAAATCGAGTATTTAAAAAAAATTATGATCTTTTTTTCTCAATACAATTAATTCTTTTTAATCTTCAAGAGATACTTCACACTTAATTTCCTTGCCATTTCTCACCCAAAATATAATGAAAATAAATAAAAGATAAAGAACAACTCAAATGAACTCTTTTATAGAATAGATGAAACAAATGACACTCTTAAAATTAAAAAAAAATTCACAATGAGGAGTAATTATGATTTGGATGAAAGAAAGGACAAAATGATGCCAAAAGATGAAGGTTAAACTTTCTATATATTGTATTTGATATTTCTTAACTTATATAAAAAGTCCAAAGGGTATTATAGTCATTTGAAATACTCCAAAGTAAAAAGTAATTATTTATAGTCGTTATTCACACACTAAATTCTAATAGCTTTTTGTCTTGAAGACAGAAGTATAAACTCAACTTAAAAAGATTATAACTTTTTTATTTTAAATCCATTTTAAGCAAACAATCTTTCTTGCAAGGTATTTCAATCTGCTTTCAAATGGAATTAATTTCATACTCATGTCATTTGTGGTTTTTGAGATATAATTTAAAAAATGAGCAAATGTTAGAGAGATTAGATTGTAAAAATATGATTTTAAGACTCAAATTATAAAATTCATAATTCTTTCATATCTTGATTATTTTAAACAAATGATATGTTCATAGAAAATGATTTAAGTCTATTTTGAAATAAAAGTTTCATAACTAAAACATTTATATTTTGTGATATATGGTCAAAAGAATGACCAAATATCAAAATTGAAAACAAGCAAAAACTTACATCTCATTTATTTTTAAAATGTCCCATAAACTATTTGTAAAAACATGAATGTGAGTTATCTTTTTAAAATGTTTTAATTAATCTAAGATTTTATAAATGTATTTGAGCTCAATATTATGAAAAACTCTATTTAATAAGAAAGTTTAAGCTTAAAAAAGAAAGGTTTTATCAATGAAGTCCTCAAGTGATATTGATGCTTTTAAAATTCCAAAATTTTAATCTCTCAATTTGTCAACACTTCAAATACAACTTCTTTCTTAAATTACTTCCCTATTCCTCGTTGAGTTGAGTAAGATAATATTTTTCATTAATTTATTTTAATGCCAACTCTTCTTCTTAATTAACTTTCCTATACAGTATACATAATCTTTGCAAATCATTTGATTAGTCTAATGCATATGGAAATTAATATGCATGATTCATATATATAAAATATAACAAGTCGACACAAGAATATGGATAACAATCATATTTTATATATTGATCAAACATAGCATGTATATTGAACTTGTACAAGATATAACACTTCATATTAGTCATACATAATCAAATATTGCTATTTAAATATTTATATTCATCATTTATCATCATCAAAACTAATTATATCTAATCTTGGGGCTAACATATTTAATACTTATTTGAAGTAATCTATAAAAATGGAGTCAATGAATATGTAAAATAAACTTAGTTTAAATTTTACTAAATATGCTATAGATAAATTAAGTGAATTAAAACAAATATGACTACCAATCAACAATAAAAGATAACATCAATGATAGCTCCAAGGTAGAAAGTACGATAGATAGCTTAGAAGGTAAGCAGCTTACCTAATATTCTTATATTCATTTATATATGTATTTGTACTCTAAAATTCCATTGGTGAATTAACCCTTGAACAACCCTGCTAGATTGTGTTTTGGTAGCAAAGCATCTTCGTACTCAAGAGCCAGTTGGGAGACTCTGCGTTATTGCTCTCTTCTTTAAATTTAAATACTTGAGTTGTTGGCAATGGCAAATATGACATAATAAGCAATAAATCATTTCTTATTTTTTGTTGTGAGATGGCAATGGCAATAATAAATAATACAATACAGCGTATACTAATATAATAACTAACTATTATCTTTCCATGGCTACAGATAATTATGGAATAGTTTCATCATATATGTGCATAGTGAACAAAGATCATAGCTTAATATGCTTCCACGCTTTAAATACAATATTACAATTACATAGCTATTCTGACTTATTTAAATATTAACCTACGTTTTTGTTATACTTGATTAAAAAAAAATGGTGTATAGAAGGAGGGGAAAAAACAAAGGAAAATAGGAAGAAAAAAATCAAGGGATTTTTCTTCAATGTATAATTAAGTTTCTTGTCTATTATATTAGTCTAGGAAGAAATAGATCCATGCTTAATCACATTAAAATTAAAAATTCAGTGTTTTTTTATGCAATTTTTTCTAAGAATATTATTTTTACAGCTCATCAATCTAATTTTTATCAGTTATTAAGTTGAAAAATAATATATTTAATAAAAATTATATAAAAGTGACATTAAGTTTTCAACATATAAAGACAATGAAATGTCAAAGGGTTTTCTATTTTATTGAATGATGTTTTAAAACAATAGTTAGGATATCAATTTAATTCTTTTAAAGTGTGAAATGCACTTTAAAGGATAAAGTGAAATCTCATCATTTTTTATAAAAATATCTTGAATTAAAATTTTAATTTAATAAAAGAGTAATTTTTAAATTTATAATTATCTTTTCTTAATTTTCTTATCAAAGATTGGAATATCTTATTTTACCTTGTAAAGTACATCTTTCATTTTAGAAGAGGAATTTTGATGAATCCCATAAATAGTTAATCCTTCATAGGGGGGAACCAGCTGTTGATTTGGAGTGTTCAACATTCCAAAATGCTTGCATTCCAATCTGGCCTCAATTTTGTAGACAAACATCCTCTAATATTTGATTCTTAATGCATATTCCTTCCATTTGTACCCAGCCAACGCAAACAGATAAAATCAAGAATAAATTTCATATAATTAATGGACAAAAACGCATCCATTAACATACACTAATTATATTATTATATTATTATATTATATACATACAATATGATGGCGTCCTACAAAATTGATGTCACAAATAACAATGGACGTGGCAACCACTTTAAATTCAATTTTCCAGCAGCTAGTTGTCCAGTCACATATATAGAGACTTAATATTGAACATCCTTGGCTTCATAAATTAAAAAAACTGGTTTGTTTGAATCCCATTATTATTGCTTCGACAGAAAAGAGAAATGGGTTGGCAGACGTTGCAACAGAAATCTAAGAATTTCTTCAATTGTGCAGCATCTTCAAAGGAAATCTTCAACCTTATCACCATCACTCTTCTCAGCCTCCTCCTTCCTCTATCATTTCTGCTGCTGGTCAAGCTCTCTTGTTCTCAGTACTATATTCGAACCCTCACATGGCATTTTTCATCAGAATCAGAATCATCATTTCCTCATCTTTTCTCAGCTTTCCTACGAATCAACCTTATTGTTCTCTACGTTCTTGCTTCTATTATCGCAATAGCTACTCTTGTCCAAGGCTTGACCGGTAAAATCACCATTTTTAGCGACTGGGAGACCCCTGTTTTCCAACCAAATCTTTACACTGCCTGGATTTTACTATGTGCTTTGCAAGCTTCCGTTGGATTCGGCATTGAAGGAAGTATTAAAGCTGGATTAATTGAGGACTCTGATTCGAGTTTTCGCATCGAAGGGAATTTCTTGAGCAGAGTGATTTTTCTGTTGGGATTGCACGAGACAATGCAAAATTGGTTTAGAATGGTGGTAAAACGGGTGGTGGACGACACCCTATTTGGGGCGGCGAGAAAAGAAAGATGGGTTGAGAGGGTGGTCATTGCAGCTAGCTTAGGTGGGTTGTGGTGGTGGAAATTGAGGGATGAGGTGGAGACTTTGGTGATTATGGCGGAGGCAAGAAGAGAGGAATTGGTGGATGTAGGACCAGAAATGGCTGATTTTGTTGGATGGTGGCTGTATTATCTAACAGTGATAATTGGAATGGTAAGGATTGTAAAAGGTTTAATGTGGATTGGCATGCTTGGTCTCTGCAGAAGAAGATTAGAGATTTCTCAAGCTGATCATCCTACCGACAACGATGACAAGGTGTAAATTTGACCGATTCTTCCAGTTGCTTCTTTTTCTTTTTCTTTTCCTCTCGTTGCATTGAGCGATTTGTTTTCATTGACGTCACAATATTGTATATCTTGTGAAATTTGTGACAATGAATTCAGTATTGTATTCTATCATACTTGTTTGAAATTTTCAAAATTTCAATACGCGTTCGTCGTGATATATAATTATAAGCGTATATGTCAGTCAAGCTTATTAGTGCGTGTGCCAACTGCTGCAAGCCTGTAATACAGTTGCAATTTTAAGGCATTTCTAAAAGCTGAAGCCCAGTAAATAAATTTAAGAATGAAGTACAATATCCTCCCTTATAATTTATTGAAATTACGAGACTTTCTCTTTAAATTCAAATCTTACATTATCCTCCTTTAATTCACAATAGGCATGGCACATAACTCTTTTTTAATTGATTGTATTTAACGCTGATTAGACAATCGTTTTATTGATTTATTGATCCTTGCAATCATTTGAAACAAAACACACACACACACACACACACACACACATTACCAAACCCCTCTTCCTTGCTTGCACAGATCCAATATTGAATTGATTCTGCCTTGCTTGTGAATTCTGAAGTTTGTAGTTTGTACATTGTAGTTTGTAGTTTGTACATTGTAGTTTGTAGCTTGAATAGATACTTGCAGATGCGGAGGCGGCTTTTGAAGCAAAAATTTAATTATTGATGTGATCATTTGCTTTTAATTTTTGCTACATAGTAAAAGCTAACGTTTTTATATGCTTTGGTAGCATTTTGTGAAAAATAAGTATTTTATTTTTTAATAAACTTTCAAAAAGCTCCATTTAAACAAATGTTGTAGTAGTAGCACACAATAGGGGTGGAAAATTGCAATTGCCAATGGTGGCAGCCAACGAGCCATCAAAGGTTAACTAATTTTGATGGGGTTGCATTTGACAATTTAAATGGCGGATTTTGACCTAAGGTTAGCTTGTTAAAGTGAGTGATGACCATCTGCAGCTCATGCTACTCAAATTTTAATCTTGTGTTGTCTTGCTTTAATTGCCCTCAACACATGACGACGATGAGAGGACTATAAAATGAAACAATCATGGGGTTTGATAGAGGATGGCTGTTCCAATGGGATGTTAGAAGATGCATAGGAAGAGTTGTAGGAAAAAAGAAGAAACACAAAAGTTAATAAGGCAATACAATAGTTTTATAATTAATTTTTAAATAAAATTATAATAAATGGCATAAAAGAATCAAAATAGAATGTTCTTGACATTTTTATGTTGAATGAATTAATATATAAGATTTAAAACTATAGTGCAGGTATATATATTATGATAAACTACAAGATAGGACTGTGTATTTTACTCTAAATTTAAATCTATAATAGCATTTAAAAGAGAAATTATTTAATATTTCACTCAAAGAAATAAGTGACTTATAATTGTTAATTTTTTAAAACTTAAAAATATATAATCTTCAGTCTATGCAAAGTTCATAAATTGATATGTAGACTATAACTTATAAATGACTTATTTTATTTTTATTAAATAAAAAGAAAAAACAAATAAATGGTTGATTTAGTGGAAGTAAATTAAGTTTCAAGGCATTCTAAATCTGACAAACGACCTTCCATCCTGGGCAAGAATTGATCTCATGTCTAATAATAAAGTGTGGGGCACCTTTTTTTTGCATTATTTTGCCTTTTTGGAGGGCCAAATAGCAGTTATTTTGCATTTCCAACGCTCTTAGTGTTAAAAAAGAAGAAGGAAAGTCTATAGTGCATCGCTAGATCAAAGGCTAATATGCCATTATATAATATACAATGAGACTTGATTAATATAATATTTCATCAGACTTGATGGTATACCGATTCACCATTATGTTAATAGTGTATCATAAGTTTTTCTTAAAAAAATGGTACTAATTTGGATCATTCTTTAGTACTCCTTTGAAATAGAAAGTACCAATATAATATCTATAAATTTTTCATAAAATGTTGTAACTTTTTCGATAAAATTTGAAATTTTTCCTTAGAATTCTTGAAATTATTGTGTCACAAATGTCACTGCTCTATGTTATAAGATTTATGAAAAAAATTATAAAATTTTATCAAAATTTTGTAAGATTTATATGAAAATCGGCACTTTTAAACTTATGTCATTTATTAAAAAAAAAAAGAATAAACGTTATGTGAAAAGTAATGAATTTTGTAAAAAAGTCTTATAAAACTAACAAAAAGGTATATACATAGTGCCTTAAATTAAGATAATACTGAAGAACTACCTTACTAATTTTTGCATTACTTTGCACTGTCTTTTATGTGATTTCGTTCATTTGTTCTTTAATATATGGAATTGTCTATTTCTTAGCTTTCCATTTTCTCTTTCTTTTTTCAAAAGTATGCATTTCATTTCATCGTAACAATTAGAAGATTTTTAGATCTATTAGCACTTTAGTAAAATTATAGTGATATACGTACTCTTTTTGCCTCTGCACATTATTTTTACTTATGTCTCCTAATATTATAATAATTGTGATATTTCTCAAGGTTGATACTTCGGCAGAAAATCAGGCAATGATGCTACCGATAGCCATTTTTTCGAACGGTTGTGGTTTATGGCAGGGAAATGGAACCAGTAAGCGAAGGTTGCACATGATAATTTGTAACTAGAGGCACAAGTATGCGAAAATGAGAAGCAACCCACGACTCACTGGAAATCAGCAGTGTGTTGCAATACCCTATGGTAATGGCCACTATAGCAGACAGAGAAAGTGATAGAGGCAGCAAAGCATGGTGCTACAGACATTAGGATGAACTGTTGTAGTTGAGAAGACACATACAGTACGTCTTTAAAGTTTTTAAAGCTAGTACCATGTTTATCAACCAAACTATCCCATGTCGAATCAAATTGCAATATAATATTCCTCTCTCTGCTCGCCCAATTTTCTTTTACTATCAATAATGAAAATGGCGAAAGAGCCACTGCTGCTTATTCTCTGCTGTCATTTTCTCGTTCTTACGCCAACATTGAAGCTCACATTCTCTGCCCCGTCTCTTCCGCTCATATTCTAAATCCTTCTAATCCTTCCAACACTTAGTTGTGTTTTCCTTATTCTTTCCTAATATTAACTTCACGCACACTCTCTTTGTCTTCATACATTCTCTACATGATTTTGCAATTTGAGTTAGTTTGGATAATGCTTTGTTTTCAGTACAAACTTCGATTTTGTGAAGGTCTTTAACTATGTGATTCTGTTGCAAAGGGGGCTAGGTATATTTAGTAAAATGTGTTTATTTTAAAGAAATGTTGGATGCAAAGTTTGCTTTGTACGAATATTGCTATCTATTTAATTAAATTAAAGGATAATTTGCCTATCAAAGACACCAAACACAACAGTGCGTAATTTTAACATACACAGAAGTTGATTCAAATATTATTCGCAACACTATCACTCCAGAGAGCAAAAATCATACTTTGTTTCGCAGTTGTTGCTTCTAATTAATTACTCCCCAACTAGTCTCTAGTGCTGTCGCAACACACACAACGGCTAATCAGCAATGCGCCTGCATCTGGTATGGTACGGTGCCCTCAGTTTGTTACCTCAAATTTGCTTCAATGCAGTTGACCCAACCCTCCACGACTTAATTTGCTAAAGGGTGGAAGATTTGTAAATACAATAATTTTGGTACACCTACGTGCAATCTACCGTTTCTACTGATTCAGGAGGTGGACGGTGAACGATATTAACCATTGGATCTTCACTTCACTGAGTAGACAATGTGCATGTTGTGCCATCAGTAGTGATTGTCCCAAATTACCACTGAAGTGTTCACCATTTCTCAATTAGTAAATATCATCGATAGAATGTCTCGTATTTGTCTATACATAATCGAGCAGAATGGCCCTCCTTTTTTATTTTCCTTTTATTTTAGTTTTCATTTGGGTCTTTGAAAAAAATATTTAAATTTATTTTTATTCTTCTTCTATCCTGTTTTGAATCATCATCCAGGATATATCATCTATTCTCTCTTAATTTTTTTTCTAAAAATTCTCATTCTCATTTTCCTTTAATTCATCTTCCTCTAATTTTATATTAGTCTCTTTCTCTTTCCATAATAAATAATATTCAATTTATAGTATTTTATTTTTATGGTGCAGCAACAATATTCTATTTTAATTTTATTTTCAATAATAAAAACATTGATATTGACATTTGTTTAATTTTAAATTTTTATAAATAATATTTAAAAAATGAAGTAATCAATGAATATATAACTTAATTTCCTTGTATCAAGATTGCAATTAATTTTTTTCTCAGATTTACGTTATTATCAAATGATGAAATTTGTTATCACATATTTATATATCAAATTATTCCCATGTTTGACTTTTGATCGATCACTAAGATTTAATGTTATCATGATATTAGTAGTTACTTAACAAGTTATTTTAATATATTAACTATATTTTATAATCTTAAATATATTAAAATAAAATATTTTTATAATTTAAAACGAAAAGAAGTCCTTCCACAATGAGAATGCATATATATTGTATAATTACATGATTCATTTAAGTTTTTATTAAATTAACAATTAAAGTATATCAATTTATTTTTTTAAGACAACATTATTTGTAAACTTTATAAAAAATAGAAAGGGGATAATTTTTTTTATTATTCTGGAGACAAATGAATAATATTATATCATTCAGTATTAAATTTATGTTTAATATCCAATGTGGTATTCGGATACCGGATGGTTATATACCAAAAAAAATTTATGTTTAATAACAGTTACTTTATCTCAATTGTATAATTTATGGGTGCAAATTCATGTTTATATATTAGACACATGTATACTTCTTTCTTGAGTACCGCATATATTTTAATTGATTTTATTATTACAATACTATTTTTTATAATATATTAAATGAATACTTTTAACATAATAAATTATTTTGAATTTAAAATCACAATCTGTTTTACTTTTTTTAATTATGAACTCATGCATACTCTGGGTACTCCACCCATATGTGTGCGCACAACGTGAATGTAAAAGTGTAAAATTTAAGGTTGACAATAGTAAATGTTTTCATTGGTGCCCATAATATTTAAATAATTTATTTTATTTAATTATTTAGATCATTTATCAGATTTTTTCTTTAATATTATGAAGTTTATGTGTCATTATCTTACTCATATTTAAATTAATACATATTGTTTTAGTATAAGATTTACACTATTTATTAATTAACATTAACGTATTTTTTTTGGACATCTTCGATGTTACTAAAATTTTATATTTTCTACCTATAATCTCTCGTCTTTCCAAATTTCATTATAAGGGTTGTGTTTTATTACGTATTTAAGAAAATCGATATTTATGAATATTCTTGAAATTTTTTTTTTGAGTGATTCATATTCTTGAAACTTTAGAAGGATTTTATATCGTCGGTGATTTTTTAATAAAAGTTATGTCTATTATATCTATAAGTTTTAAAATATTATTTATCTAACTTTAGTTTGTGGTGTTGCAACTTTTTATATATTTGATATACATTAAATTTATATAAAATCATAATTTATTATAAAAAAGTTAAGATTTTATATGTACATTGTCAAAATTGTTGAAATTTTTATTTTGATCCCTCCATAATTTATAATTTATATATGGATATTAATGTTAATTTAAATTTAAAGACCCAATTAGGTGATATTATTAAGAGTTAATGTAGTATTTAAGCCTAATAATAATATAATTGGATATGAATCTTATTATGGATATGAGATCCAACTTAACTATTCATATAATTGTATTGAGATTTCCTATCTCTCTAACCAAGTGTAGTCTATATTATTTTCCTTTTAGAATACAGAGAACAAAAATTACATAGAACTAGCAGTGAGAGTGTGACCTCTTCACATTATATTTTGTCTATGTTTATTTCAAAAAACATTTAGCATCCACTTGCTCAATTGTAGATAGAATTATAAATTAACCAAATTATTCATGAACAGCTCAAATTCCACTTTTAAAATGCTTGATTTGTTTAAATGAATTGAACTTATATAATTGATGAACCAAGTTTGAGCCTCAAAATAGAAAACTTGTAATATTTGCGAGCTTAAATAAACTTGTATATATATATATATGCTAATTATGTTGTTTATGATTTTATCAAATTACAGGTTTGATTAATTACTTAATATTTTGATATAATAAAAAAATTCTGTTATTTTTATTTTACAAAATAAAAAAAATAAAAGAATTGTACCCCTAATACTTAACCCCAAAAGTTTATATTTGAGTTGTTTGAAAAAGTTAAACAAATTTTAATGATGAAAATTAAGTTTATATTATTGCTTGTATAGCTATTATGCAATGTTCAAACATTATATTTTGACCATTATATATATATTGAATTAGACTAATAATATATTTATTGTATCATTTAATTGTATCAAAAAACTATTTTAATATGTTTATTATTATTATTATTATTTACTAAGAAAAATTATGTAATATATCAAAGGTAATTTAAGCTCAATAAAGCTTGTTTAGCAATTGACCCTCAACTCAAGCTTAAGTTCAAAATTTGAATATTTGACAAGCTCAAACTCAAATTCAAATATGCTTAATTTTGTTAAACTTGAACAAGTAAGATCTTGACTCAATTTGTTTACAAGCTTAATTGTAGATGCTAAACAAATTATCTAAAATTAATAATTTGAAAAACACACATAGAAAATTTAAATTATGATGTGATACATTATTGGAAGCCAAAAAAATTTCTTGATTTCATGAAATACTAAAAAAAATTTATAAAAATTTACAAAATCATCAAATATGTATTAATATATTAATCTTATTATAATTATATTATTAAACAATAATTATTCAATAATATTACTAATAGAAATTTACTTTTGACACTTTGAGACTTAAATTTTAGCCCATTTTCCCAATGTATTGTAATACAATCACAATAAAATAATCACAAGACAATATTAGGGACAGAAAAGAGTTGATAGACCAATTCGCTTGAATTTAAATTCTTTTCTTCTCTTTTTGATTTTTTTTGGAGATAAATATAAAATTTTATCGTGCAACAGAACTTAGAATGTATTTTTTATATACACTAAATCCATAATAAATATTGTGTTTTTCTTTAACCGTAACTAGAAAATAATTAAAAAGAACCAACGGGAATCGGGATCCATTTCACATATGGTTGGTAGGCGGCGGGCTTTCCGAATGGCCAACAGGGTGTGTTGAGGGCAGGCCTTCAGTGGAAAGCCGACCGAAGCCCTGACAGGAGCCCACAACAACATCCAAACTGATTACGACTTACACAAGAAAATTCAGTCATTCACGAGACCAAAATGCAAAAATCCACAATTAGCATTGAAAGATCAGCTCTTGCGGCAGCAAAATCTCACTGCCTCACTGTAAAAACAAGAGTTAATTTTTAATTAAAAAGATATATAATTGATATGTGAGGGGAATTTGGCTCTGCTAAAGTGCAACAATGCAAAGTGCATTGTTAAAATTATTAATGAAAAAAATCAAAAAAGTTAATATTTAAAAATTATAAAATTATTTTTTATTTATTATTATTTATAAAATTATAAGTTATTATTTTTTTTTACTGAGCACTTTACTTTAGAAGAGCCTAATTCATATGTAAGTAGGGATCACTACTTGTTTTACTCAATTCTATAGATATTCGATTTAATTAGATACTTGTTTTAATTTTTTAACTTGTGAGCAGTTTAATTATAATTTTTTATTATATATATTATATAATATATAATTAAAATTTTAATTAATTATTAGTTCTAAATTTATATTATTTAAAAATATTTATAATTCATATTAAATATCATATTTTTTTAAAATATGCTTATTATTATTTGATTAATTAAAAAATATATTAATTTGAATTTCAATTGAGTTCGATTCAAACTCTATCTATTTTAAATGAGTTATCTTCAATAAAATGAAAATTTGACTTTACTTGCATGATTCCACACTTATTTGTAATAAAAATAAATAAATAGCCTTCAATAATATAATATAGAGCTCTCTCTCTCTCTCTATTTATATTGTATATTTTCTTTTAAAACACTTCCACTTATAAATTTTCTTTCCAAAATGAGAAAAATATTCCTCCAAAAACATCCTTCAAGAAGGTTTATGTCAAATAGTATTTTATGAAATGCTTATCATTTTTATATTTTTTAGATTAATTTACTTTATTTTTAAATTTAATATATTATAATTATTTAATTTTTATCCTCTTTTAAATAAATAAAAAATTTGTACAATCTACTAATAAATCATATTTAATATTTATCTTAAAAATACTAGAAATATTTATTTTTATTTAAATATATTTTTATTCTTAATGAATTATATGTATATGCTTATACTACAAATTATTATAATGCTCTTATATATTTATTTAATATTATTATAATTATAACGCTCATGTGAGCATATGTTTTATATTTTTTACCATTTTGATTTACTGAAATTAATTTAATTTTCAGTAAATATATATTTAAATTTTATATTATAAATATATTTTAAAATATTTTATTTAGAATAGTATCCTTTCGTTAAATTTAATAATTATTACAATAGATTTCTCACTATATCTTAAATTATCTTGAACTTTAAATTGTTAATTTTATAATTTCACTAATATTCTTATTAGCTAATATTTTAAACACATCAAATTTAAAATTATAGGTAGAATATTTTTTAAATATTTTTTATATTTTTAATAAATTATTTATATATACTCATATTGCAAATCATTATAATACTTATGTACAATAAGTCATAATATAGTTATTGATAAAAAGAGTGATTATTATGTTTTTAAACCAATTTTAAAATAAGTAGATTTGAGAAAATTGAGCATCGGATCTTTTGTACTTTAGTTTTTAAAATTTAATTACCAATTTCAATATCTTCCATTAAATTTTTCATAAAATATAAGTTTTTTTGTGAAAAATATAGATAAGGAGAGTATTGTGTATATTTAAATATATGTATATATTTATATTTTTAATTATATAATATTAACTTTATAATTTTTTATAATATTTATTTGTGGAATATGAAATATATACATGTATATTACTTTTGATTAAAAAAAGATTTCGTACATCACATCAGAGTTGAGTTAGTGTGTGTTTATGTATATTTTCCTTATTTTATGAATAAAATAAAACTTTCACTTTATAATTTTAAAGGAGTCAGGACATCAAGGATAAGAATAAATCCTTATACATACACATACATACATGTCAAGTAAAAAAAATGTTTTCATGTGAGAAATTAGAAAAGTGAATCACAGTTATCATATCTTGCATTGATGATTTGAATAAAACATAATTAAATATTATATAACCACTTAAAAATTTGATGATTATTATATATTTTAATATTAAATATTTAATATTAAATTTGATGATTATTATTCACTTTTTTAACTCTCATATAAAAATATTCTTTTTACTTAATATGTTCACACAGACAAACATACATACACATACATACGTACGTACGTATGTACATATATATATATATACATATATATATATATATATATATATATATATATATATATATCATTTCATGAATAAAATAATATGTCAGACATAAGTACCTTATAAATTAAAGAGAGTCCAGGACATCAAGGACAAGAACAAATCCCTTTCTATTTATGTTTATACTACTTCAAATCTTATAAATCATTTATATTTTGGATGAATCAAGAAATTATTTTTCTTTATATAAGCCTATAAATCAAGAACAAGGATGAATCAAGGTCTCCCCCCTTCCCAGACATGACTACGTTACGTTCACCCGTTTACCTTCAGGTGTGGCCCATTACTTGTCGAGAACAAATCCTTTGCTACTAATATAAGCTTTTTCAAATCTTATAAATTATTCTGGATAAATCATGGCATATTGCCAATATACCTATGATATTATTTTACTTCTTTATTTTTACATTTTTTTTTCACTTTATCTAACAAAATAAGCAAAAACTTAGGATTAGGATTCTGAAATCTTACCAAACACAAAAAAAAATGCATGTACTTTAGCGTCTAGTTTTAAATGAAGACGAGGGAGGTCATTTTTATGTTATATTTTAATCGACGGTGTCTGCTACACCGTTTTAGGGGGAAACAACAAAGGGGTTTTTGAAATCAAGGAGTTCCCTTTTTACAGACAGGGTTACTTCACCTGTTTTCTTCTTTTTTCAAGTTAATTTGGCTCATCTGCATGCATCATACAATGCTTGCGTAGTGCCATATTATTGTTTACTCTCTTGAGTCTCAAATTTACGACTATATTTTGCCTTACATTTATAACAAATGAATAATCTTCCTGAAATTTATATATTTTAAAAATTATAATTTTTACACAAACTATCCACTTAATAAATACGAGCAGAATATAACTCTATCTACAAAAGGTTGTTTCACAAGTCCTTTTCTTGACAACTGTTATTTTTTAATAAAATAATTATTTTTTGTAAACAAAATATTTTAGAAAATTCACAAAACATAAAAGCTAGACCCTTCTTCTATTCTGACATTAACCGTTATTCACTTACAAAAGCAAATTGGTGTTGGCTAGGATATCTTGCTATCTTGATGTTTTAAAATTTGGAATGATGTAATAAATTTTAAAAATTATTCATCATTCCAAATTTTAAAAATTATTCAATTATAATTATTTATTTTTTTATAAATATAATTAAAATGTTTAATTTAATAATTTCATTTTTTATTTAAATGTTAAAGACACTGTAGGATTGACTAAGCAAATTATTTATTTCTTCTCGCAAACAGCGTCATTTTGCAGTTGTTGGACTCCAATGGATTCATGGAAGCCGCTAGTACCCCATCTTTACTTAACAACCTCCATAATTCTTTGCAGCCGTCTAATCACATTTGGTTGGAATTGAGCTTCTCTAAAATGTAAAATACACTTTAGAGGGTAAAGTGCTCAATTCCATCATTAATTTTGGCTTATGATTTTATAAATAAAAAAAAAATTAATGTTGGGATTGAATAATTTACCTTCTAAAGTGCATTTTGCACTTTAGAGGAGCCCAATCCCATTTGGCTAAACCTCCTAGGAACATTAACCTGAGCAATGGGCTTTTTCTTTTCTTTTTTTTCATGAGGCTAGAAAATTTGAATGTGTACACGAGGAATGCAACTTCTATGAAAAGTAACAAAAATTAATTGTCACATTCTTATGTAAAATTATAAATTTTTGAAAAAAAAATTATGTTACAACATTATTTATTGGAGTTGTAATTATATATTCATATATGACATACGGAGTCCATAAAAAAGTTGCAACAATTTACAAAGAAAATTGTTAAAACAAATAAATAAATAAATAAAACCTCTTCAACCCTTACCATAATTACCCCAAATATTACCTCATGATCTGTTTGTATCCTGACAAATGTTTACCGCAACGACAAACAAAGAAATACTAATCCACATTGGCCTTGTCAGAGGCCTCAATAATGGTTCATTTGCTGGCTAAAGGCTGTAATGAACTTATCGAAACATCGTCATCAAAGCTACTTTGTTCATGACGTTTTCCTCTCTTTTCTATTTTATTTTTTAACTTCGTCTACCGTAGAAGTTTCCTCTGTCATATGTTCTAAATTCGAATAATTGTAATTTTGCATGACTCATGGTATTGAGGATAATTTTTAGTTTGGTGGATGTTTGTATCTAGATGAGCACTCTCGAGCCTTAACTGTAAACTGTCAAAAAAATCTTGGTTTTTTGCTCTATTCCATCATGAACATGCCAAACAACTTGATTTCTTTCGAGGATTTCAATTTAAACGGAATGAAGGCATGCTATGATTCTCCTATGCAAAAGCAGGTTCATGAGTTCCATGGGAAGCACATTTTGTCGCAAATGGAATTTCCCGTTCACCATGAAAAAGGAACTAATTTGTTCAAGGATCAAAATCAAAAGCAGCAGCAGCAGCAGCAAGAATCCAAATTTGATAACTTGATGTCAGAAGAATTCAGCGTGGATCGTCTTCTGCAACCAACCCAGGAAACTTGTGTGCTGAAAAAGTCGGGTATTGAGGAGGACAAGAAATGTTCAATATCCTCTCCTTTAGCTTCCTTGGAGCTCCTCAACAATTATGCAAGTAGGTTCAAAAGGCTAAATGTGCAAAATCTGAGCAATAAAAGCAGGGAAATTTATGTTGTTGGGCCCCAAAAGTTCTCATCTGAAGAAATAATAAGGATTGCCGGAGCAAGGTATGTGCAATTCTCGACCAACTGGTACGATGATAATTGCATGCCTATGCATCCATATGGTTTTGGTCTTGGCGTTGTATCTGATGAAGAATACAGAGACGTTGAGCTTGCTCAGTTTCTTCTAGCTGCAGCAGAGAAGGTAGGTCTCCAGCAGTTCGAACGAGCAAGCAGCTTACTCCTTCATTGTCAATGGAATTCGTCTCCGAATTCAAACACTGTGCAGAGACTCGTTTTCCATTTCGCCAGGGCGCTTCGAGACAGAATCGATAAGGAAACAGGGAGAATGGCTCCAAAGGGATATGAGAAAAATAGAGAGAACGAATTGATTCAAAAGTTGGTTCCTAGCATAGGCTTTATATACCATCAGAAAGTGCCTTTCAATCAAGTGATGCAATTCGCTGGCATACAAGCTATTGTTGAACATGTTTCATCGGAGACCAGAATCCATTTAATTGATCTTCATATCTGTAGTGGGGTTCAGTGGACAATTTTCATGCAGGCAATGGCAGACCGCCTTGAAAGGCCAATTGAGCTTCTCAAGATAACTGCTATTGGACTCACAGGCGGAAACAAACTTCAGGAGATAGGAAAAAGGCTAGCAAGTTTTGCTGAATCCTTAAAATTGCCCTTCTCATACCGCACAATTTTGGTTACAGACATTATGGAAATCAAGGAAGAGTTGTTCGAAGCTGAATACGACGAAGCTGTTGCTGTCTACTCTGGTTACGCGCTCAGGACAATGATTTCAAGGCCTGAACGCTTGGAAAAATTGATGGGGGTGATAAGAAATATAAAACCATCAATTATGGTAGTTCTTGAAGTGGAAGCAAACCATAATTCAACCTCCTTTGTGAATCGCTTCATTGAAGCATTATTTTTTTACGCTGCGTTCTTGGATAGCATTGACACCTGCCTAGGACAGGACGATGAATGTAAAATGGGAATAGAAGCAATTTCAAGTGAAAGCATAAGAGGTATTGTTGCGGATGAAGGGAGAGAAAGGACAGTTAGGAATGTGAGAATAGATGTATGGAGGAAGTTCTTTGCAAGGCACAGAATGGCAGAAGTAGGGTTAAGCGAGATATCACTGTACCAAGCGAGGATGGTGATCAAAGAGTTTGCTTCTGGGAACTACTGCACAATTGATCGAAATGGCAAGGGTCTAGCAGTTGGGTGGAAGGGGACCCCATTGTTTACCGTCTCAGTTTGGAGGTTCCTCTGAGCAGATAACTTCCCAAATAAACTTCGTTTCAGTTGTAAACTTCAGTTGTACGAAATTCTTAATTTATGCTACTGGCTTGTTATTGTGTTCATCATGTTTTCTATTGATCGGATCCTGCAGTATTGTTTCAATGCTTAAGAGTCGTGAATCCAATATGAATGCTGAGACATGTATTTAATGTCATAGTAAGGATAAAACTAATCATGGGTTTTCCCGGAGTAGCTTAAGCTTTTAATGGTAACAGGTAAGTTTAATAGCATACATAATATTCTAGAATTTAAAATTTAATATGGTAAGGATTATTATTTTCAATTATCCATACTTTAGGTTAGATTTTCACTAATAAAAATTTTAAAAGTTTAGGTATATATAAGTATCATTATAAGTTGTCAAAGAGATTTATGATATATTATGCTTTTGGAGTTGTATAGCCTATTCCATTCTTAATCTTTCTTAATTTTTTTTAAAAAAATTAAAAATTAGTTGTCAAATTGGTATATATTTGTAACATGTGAGAATCAAACTAGTAATTATAGGTCTAATCACAAACGTTTCAAATTTGTGAGAGATTTATTTCATTCAATGTGTGTGCAGCTTCCATTCAATACTTGGAGATGAATCTAGATGGATAGATAACGAGCGATCTTTTGTTTTCTGCGTCTCCAGCACGTACACGAACCATTTGCACGAGCCGCAGGGGGGATAGCAGGCCGAATCACTTCTTGCTGTCTTCGTGGAAATCAAGGCATTCATTTGCAGCAAGAGATTTTCTTATATAGTCAACCAAGGTCAATTGTGAATTTTTGTAATTTTAATGCCTTGAAAAATCCCCGCCACATTGTGAGTAAATTTCATTAGTAATTTCCACACGCGAATAACATTTTATTGATATAATCTAATGATTGTTATTGAATAGTTAGGATATATTAGGTATTGACAAAGCATAACAGAAAAATAATTAAAAGTATTCAATTAGAAGTAGAAATAATTATGGAAAACTAATTTTTAACTTTTAAATTATAAAAATTAAATGAAATTATAAAAAGGATAATAAAGTAATATAACCTTGTTTTTGTGAGATGCGTTGAAAAATAAGGTTTAAACAAGAAAATCATGAGAAACAGAGACAAGCCTCACATATCTTGGACCATCCCAAACTTTCTAAATTCTCAAATGTCACATTTCAACCTTTTTCAAAAAAATTTACATACAATCTTTCAAAAATTAAAACACTTTTATAGAAATCTTTAATAAATTGCATTTTAATTGCTTCAGAAACATGCATTTAGTGTTGCCTTTGATAAAATGTCCACTATTGTAATGTACTATTATGATACATTTTCATTTGGATTCTGTTGAGAGTAGAACTGAGAAGAAGAGTATTTCAAAAAAATCAAGTCCCACATTGCCTTGCGTGTGAAATAATACATGGTTAAGGATTGTTTTTATATAAATTTTATTAAATGGAAAAAGGTTACCTGGAAAGGTTGAAAATTTAATTTTAAATTTTAAATTATTTCCGTTGAAAATTTTATAACAGTCATATCAATACAATTAATATCATTAATACAATTATTTCTTATAAAAACCTTTTACTTTCCAACAGCTATATCAATATTATAATTACCCATAAATTGCTTTTACTCTCCAACATTGAATTTTTGCTTTACCTTTTTTAAATGGCCTAATGTAAAAAAGGAAAGAAATTATTATTATTATTATTATTATTATTATTATTATTATTATTATTATTATTATTATTATACCATTCTCGTTGCTGCCTGGGTTGACTAATTTTCCTTACTGTTCTGTGTCCCTGTTCTATTACAAGAAGAATCTGTTCTATCCTGGAAGGATATCTATGCAAGCGGAATAATTCTCAAGGACAGCGTTACTGATGAGGCTCAGATTTTAAAATAAAACAAAGCTTGCCAATTATTCCGCCAACAATCTTGAGAATTATGGATCCTGTTGCTTCTATTCCTGCTCCGACTGTTGATTTTTCCAACACTATTGCTACTGCTAGCGACTTCAATGCTAATGTTCCTGTTCAGTCTATACTAACTATCAAGCCCTTTCCTGATTGTTCAAAAATTGAACCTTTTGGAGGACAGAATTTTCGAAGATGGCAAGAGCGTGTATTTTCCACAGTGGACATGCATGGTGTCGTTGGTGCTCTCTCTAATTGGAGACTGATACGTAAAATATTTACATATTTATTTTCCCTTGTATGATGCATTTTTGGATGTTATCTTGTTAAATTTAATAAATTTAGTTGCATTTTGTGAATGGATCTTGAATTTGAAATGAAATCAAATATTTTAGATAATGCTGTATTTTGACCCTGTTTCAGGTTTTAGGCTATATCTGGAGTTCTAGATGCTGGATTGGGTTGTTCTTTATATGGTTAAAAATCTAAGAAGAAGCCCTACAACTTTCATGTTTAAAGAAAAGCCCAGTTCGGGATCTAAGGATCTCAAATTCTGCTTGAAAGATAAAACAGTGGTTCTGGCGGAATCTGACCTTTGACTACCAATCTGATCATAACTTGAGATAGAAATGTCAAAATTAGGAGTTATTTGCGGCATTTGAAAGATAAGATCCGGCTCTACAACTCCTATGTTGACAGGAAGATGTAAATCTACCATTCTGGTAGTCAAAAAATTACCAACAAGTCAGAAGAAGTGTATTGCGAAAATTAAAAAGGGTGGCTAAAGCATGTGATTGGTAGCCAATGGTCAAGATTTATGGCTTGCAGCTGATTCATTCACCTATAAATAGGTAGAAGTGGAGAGCATTTGCAGCATTCATTGATTCATGCATCTTAGATAGTAGTTCATGCATTTTTAGTTCTTGTATGCCTCCTACATGAAAGGCTAGGTTTTCCTCCTACATGGAAGGTTTTACCTCCTACATGGATGGATAGTATTTTCATTTTCATGCATTTGTAATTGTATCCTTATGTTTGTATCATGAATGTGATGATATTTTTATTCTATTTTATGTTTGTGTTTAATTTCATTATGTTCTAATTTCTCATCTTCCTAGGGTGATGGCGTAACTTGATAATAACGGATTGAATTCTAGTCTATTGAAACTAATTTCGATTTTCTTTCCTAGATTGAGTTTTAATTATTGCTCTTAATGCTTTCGATTGATTGGCCATCTTTTGAATGAACTCAATATGTGTGTTGAGACCGAAAGGAGATATATATGTATGAAACCTATAATTAAAACCGTAAATTGCATATGAAATAGGAATATATTCATATGGTTTATGTAGTCTTAATAAGTTCCATAAATCCTAATGCATGATTAGTTGTTGCAATTCACATAGGAATATAGTGAATTGGCAATTAATTATAGAATTACTTGACCTTGGAAGAGGCTAGTAATTAATTTAGGGAAACTGGACTATCAATCAAGGGAGTAAAATTGGATTAGTGTAGATAGATGATTCAATCCGAAGTTGTTAAGTGAAGTCTGATCCCTAGGTCTTTTATTCATATTTATCTTTACTCCAATTGCATTCATACTTACTTTAAATATTTTCTGCATAGATCTTTATTTAATTACTTCATTCTCCAACTAATCGATTTGCCAAATAGTGTTAGGATTATGAATTTTGGTACTTAGTGAAACAATCCTCGAGGGAACGATACTTACTTATCACTTTATTACTTGTTTACGATAGTGTGCACTTGCGCTAATTGATAAACCATTTTACACGTAACAAGTTTTTGGTGCCGTTGCCGGGGATTGTTATCATTAATATCAATACCAAGTAATCTTAATCCTAATTTGGTTTTTATTTTATATTTTTTTCTTTGGTGTTTCTTTTCTTTTTTTAGGTTTGTCGTATTGTATGACCAGATCAAAAGTTGCTGAGCCACTGCTATTTGATTTTGAGATCGAGAAAACTTGTCAAAGGAATCGAAAGATACAGAAGCAGTCAACTGTAGATCAAGGTGAAGCAATGGCAGATTTGAGAGAAGAACAAGACACCAAAACACTCCGTGACTATACCACACCAACAGTCATGGATACCATTTCTGGGATCAGGAGACCACCTATACCAGCCAACAACTTTGAGATCAAGCCAGCCATAATTCAAATGGTGCAAGCAAATCAGTTTGGAGGTTCTCCAGTAGAAGATCCAAATGCACATATAGCCAGCTTTCTGGAAATTTGTAATACATTCAAGCACAATGGCGTTTCTGATGATGCCATAAGGTTGCGACTTTTCCCTTTCTCACTTAGGGACAAGGCTAAAAGCTGGTTACACTCTTTACCAGTAGGAAGCATCACTACATGGAACATATTGGCACAAAAATTTCTAGCAAAATTCTTTCCTTTAGCTAAAACTACAAAAATGAGGAATGAGATTGCTTCATTCACCCAACATGACATGGAAAGCCTTTATGAAGCATGGGAAAGATACAAGGAGCTGCTAAGAAGATGTCCTCATCATGGGCTACCAGATTGGTTACAGTTGCAGACTTTCTATAATGGATTGTCTAATGCTACCAGAACACTTGTAGATGCTGCAGCTGGTGGATCATTAATGGGAAAAAGCATAAAAGCTGCTATGGAGCTGTTGGAAGAGATGGCAGCAAATGCTTACCAATGGCCTTCTGAACGCAACACTTCAAAGAAAACACTTGGAGTCCATGAGCTAGACATTCTAACCACTTTATCTTCTTAAGTTACCTCTTTATCCAAGCAAGTGAGTTCACTAACAGCTCAAGCAAATGCAATCAGAACTCCTGCAGATGCTTGTGATTTATGTGGAGGCCCTCACATGAGCACATAATGCCAAGAAGGAAATTAATTCATTCCTTCTCAACCTGAACAAGTCAACTATGTGGGGAATCAAAATCGTCAAAATGATCCTTTCTCAAACACATACAATCCAGGATGGAGAAACCACCCTAATTTAGGGTGGAGGAATAATCAGAATATGATCAAACCTCAAGGGAATTATCAACAACAAATTCAACAATCACCACCACAACCAAAGGCGAATTTAGAAGAAGCATTGGCTCAATTAACCATGAATACTTCCCAATTCATGGCCAGAACAGAAGCTACACTCAAGAATCATGAAGCAATCATACAAAGTCAAGCAACTTCAATCAAAAATCTGGAAGTGCAAATGGGCCAAATTGCAAGTATGCTGAATTCTAGACAACCAGGCACTTTACCCAGTGACACTGAAAGAAATCCTAAAGAGCAAGTAATGGCTGTTTCATTAAGGAGTGGGAAGCAGTTAAATGAGCCAGAAGCAAGGAAGAAAAATGAAGAAGCTCAGAAAGAAGATGAGGTGATTCCAGGAAGAATGACTTTTCCAGATAATCCTCCACCATATGTTCCCCCAGTTCCATTTCCTCAAAGATTGGTGAAAGCTAAGCTAGAAGAGTTTCTGGAGGTGTTTAAGAAGTTGCATATCAACATTCCATTTGCTGAAGCTTTAGCCCAAATGCCCAGTTATGCAAAATTTATGAAGGAGATTTTATCAAAGAAATGCAAATTGGAGGATTTTGAAACAGTAGCCTTAACTGAAGAGTGCAGTGCAATTCTCCAAAAGAAACTACCGTCAAAGCTTAAAGATCCTGGGAGTTTCTGCATACCCTGTATCATTGGAGAGTGTGGATTTGAAAAAGCCTTATGTGACCTTGGTGCAAGTGTGAATTTGATGCCATTATCCGTCTACAAGAAGCTGGGATTAGGAGAAGTGAAACCAACTACCGTGTCACTGCAGCTAGCAGATCATTCAATAAAGCATCCACGTGGAGTCCTTGAAGATGTGCTAGTAAAAGTTGATAAGTTCATCTTCCCAGCAGATTTCATAGTGCTTGACATGGAAGAAGACCAAGAAATTTCTATTATTCTTGGGAGACCATTTCTAGCAACTAGACGAGCTCTAATTGATATGCAGAAGGGAAAGCTAACTTTACAGGTTCAAAATGATCAAGTATCTTTCAATATTTTTAAAGCTTTTCCTTATGAAGATAATATCTATTATAAAGTAGACACACTGACCAATTGCATGAAAGAGGTAATGCATGAAACCTACACAGAAGAGCCATTAGTAGTAGGAATGGTTGATGCATCAAAGTCTACTAATCCTAAAATCCTGAAGCAGATTAATTGCCTTGAGAAAAATTCTCCAGTTTTCAACAAGAAACCATTCAAAGGTTTAGGAGAGAGGTCAAGTAAACCTGTTCCATTAATAGGAAAATCACCAGAATTGGAACCAAAGGCTTATGCTAAGCTCTACAAGGAGAAGATAAAAATGTGGCATGATAGGAGAATTATAAGGAAGGAGTTCACACCAGGGCAGAAAGTACTTCTTTACAACTCAAGGTTAAAACTCTTCCCAGGAAAATTAAGATCAAGGTGGTCAGGACCTTTTACTGTGGTTCAAGTTTGGCCGTATGGAACTGTGGAGATTCAAGATGGTGACAGAAAATTCAAAGTGAACGGGCAAAGATTGAAGGAATACAATGACAGTACATTCAACACCATCAAAACTATCATCACACTCAAGGAGCCAGCTGGTAAGTATTAAAAAAAAAGAAAAAAGAAAATAAAGCAATAGGTTAGGACTTTGTCTAGCTAAAGACGTTAAAGAAGGGCGGCTGCTTGGGAGGCAACCCAAGACTTCTTTCTCTACTCATTTCTTTTCTTCTAACTTATTTAAGCACACATCGCACAGCATTTTTCACTTATAGTTTCAGCTTTCATCATTTTCATCATGGAGGAATGCCTTGTAAAGCTTAAGAGCAGATTCCCTACTCTTCCCAAAGATGTGCTCAGGAAAATTTACAACTGTCGACTTGAAAGAATGAGGGCATTTAAGCGTTTGGGTCTTCCCGAGGATATACGTTGGATTATTGAAGCTAAGGTACGTTTAGCAGGTGAGTTTCATGAATCAATTGTTAGACGTATGCCAGGTATGGGAAGAAGTTCTTACTCTAAAAAGAGAAGAGCTAAAAGAATGAGAGTCTGTCATAAGTGCGCAAGGTGGAACTGTAATAGGCTCTGTAGGAGTAAAGGAATGATTTCAGTAAATCGAGAGGACAAAATTCGATTCATAAAGGATGGACTAAGTAAAGAGTCATTGGATGATATCATTCAGACTCTTGAGACGCATCCTAGTGGTGATGTTCATGCTGTTCTTCTTGATTTAATGAACTTATTCAATACAGAAAAGGAATGCTACAGTCTTGGGGATCTGACTGTAAAAGACCCTGTTTGCCAGTTTATAAGAAAATTGGATAGGAAGCAAATCCTCGGCTCATAGAAGCCGTTTAAGCCGTTACTGAACGAAAAATCAGAGGAAGATGTGAGCCACAATCACAACTACTGTACATATGTTTGTCTGCTTTACTTTTCCTTTTATCTTTACAGCTATTTTTTAACTTTCCGTACATTTATCTTCTTTTTAAGTTTACCTTTTCAGCAACTTTTTGACTTTCCTTATATTCCGTATTCTACTTTGTTCACGCCATTATTACATTTGTCAGTTTTGCACAGTATTTTTCTGATATTATCTGATTTGCGTGATTTCTTTGTTTTTGCTTTTGTATTATAAAGATGCATTTCAGCAATCACACTTTGCAAAATGTCTGAAGGAGGGAGTAAAGAGGAGGAAGAGGTTGAAAAATAATCAAAATGTGGATTTAAATCTATCTGTATTTTTGGTGAATCTTTTGCTGGAAAGAATGTAGAATTTTTGCTAGCAGCAACTGAACTTGGTCATGCATTAGCTGCTAGAAAGATTGCTTGTGTATATGGAGGAGGGCTTAATAGCTTAAAAGGAAGTGCAGCCTTTTCTGCCAACATTAGAGGAAGCAAAATACTGAGTATCCTTGTGAATGGTTTAGATGATAAGAAATACGCCATCAGTAAAACATTAAAGGTTTCAAACTTGCTTGAACGTATTGGATGTATGCTTTACAGTGCTGAAGCCTTTATTGCTTTACCTGGTGGTTTAGAAGCATTAGATGGAATTTCCAGCATTGCATATTGGATTAGCTTGAACTTTCATCAGAAGCCAGTAGGTTTATTAAATGTTAATGGTTTTTATGATAGTTTGATATCTTTTTTAGACCAAGCTGTGGAACAAGGATTCATACCCCAAGCGACTCGTCGTGCCATAATGTCTGCCTCAACTGCTGATCAGCTGATTGACCAACTACAGGACTATACACATCAACCAGATCTATTAGTAAAAAAGATAGATTGGCAATCTCCAACCAGGAGTCAGAAGCATGAGCCAGACACCACTCTCCAGTTGTAACTTTCTTTACTCTTATGGTTTTACTCCCAAAATTTTTGTTATATGTGTGTTGCTTATGCATTTCTTTTTAATAAACTCTTTTTACTAATCTACTGAAGACATTGGGGACAATGTCTACATTAAGTATGGGGGGGATTAAAAAAAAAATTATTTTTGTTTTTATTTTTTTATTTTTGTTTACTTTGTAGGATACTTTGGTAGTAGAACCATGAGATTTATGATATAAAAAGAGATGGCCGAGTAAAGAGTTATTTTCTGCTCTTGATACGCATCCTAAAAAATATATAAAAATAAAAAAATATATAAAAAAAATATTTTCCTGCTTATTAGGTTCTTTTCAATAATTTTAAAAGATTTCATAGCATAATTGAACAACTTTCTTATTTCTTAGAATTGATGGGTTTGGTAATGGATTTTGAGTTGGATTGAGTTGGAAACCTTTAACCGTGAGATTTTGAGCCTACTTAATGAATTAGTATTATATTTCTTGTGTGTGATATTCACCTGTTAAGTTGTCACTCTAGAACTTGCATAAAATCTGATTGAGATTACAATTTACATGCATACTCAGATATGATAAAGGCATTTTTTTCCTCAGTTAGAACTAAATAGCTAACCCTGCAGTTTTACCATTGATAAACCCCTTTGAGCCTGATTAACCGTTTCTTTGCTTTAACCTATTAATATGTCATTTAATGAAATATCAATTGTCTTTACTTAACCCTAGGGATTAGTAGAGCATTTGAATCTTTGAACAATGGGTTTTTGACAAAGTGTGGGGGAATATGTATTATTAACTTCAAAGTTGCAAGGGTTTTCTTTCAAAAAAAAAAAGAAAAAAAAATAATTCAAAAAAAAATAATATATATAAAAATAAAAAAAAAAGAAGAAGAGAGAAATTGATGTGTACTTGAATTTGAATCGTGGGCTGCTATGTTAAGATAAAATTATTTAGAGATTACCCATGTTTTAATTGCTCTATTAATTTCTCTCCTTACTTCAACCTTTCATATCCCTGTTTTATCTATCCTTTACCTTGGCCTTATTACAACCCTTAATAAGACCTTTTGATTTGAAGTGTGCATGTAAATTAGGTAGAGGAGATTAAGAATTTATGCAAGCCTATGGTAGTACAATCTTTAATAGGATGAATTTGAGTGAAACACTTGCCTATAAACACTTGAGAGAGGAAGAGTTCCAGTGATTATATCAATCTGATTCAATTCTTCTCAAATGAAGTTGCAATTTCTTTTTGATTTTATATGTCAAGATTTATTTATTCATGAATGCTATGATATATTTGTACTTTAATTATCTTTCTTATGTTTTTGTACTTTTTATCTCATGGGTAGATTAGATTAGTATTAGTATTAGTTTTCTTCTATTTTGTGTTTGTCCGATGACGTCCAAAAGCTAAGTGTGGGGGAATTTGATACGTAAAATATTTACATATTTATTTTCCCTTGTATGATGCATTTTTGGATGTTATCTTGTTAAATTTAATAAATTTAGTTGCATTTTGTGAATGGATCTTGAATTTGAAATGAAATCAAATATTTTAGATAATGCTGTATTTTGACCCTGTTTCAGGTTTTAGGCTATATCTGGAGTTCTAGATGCTGGATTGGGTTGTTCTTTATATGGTTAAAAATCTAAGAAGAAGCCCTACAACTTTCATGTTTAAAGAAAAGCCCAGTTCGGGATCTAAGGATCTCAAATTCTGCTTGAAAGATAAAACAGTGGTTCTGGCGGAATCTGACCTTTGACTACCAATCTGATCATAACTTGAGATAGAAATGTCAAAATTAGGAGTTATTTGCGGCATTTGAAAGATAAGATCCGGCTCTACAACTCCTATGTTGACAGGAAGATGTAAATCTACCATTCTGGTAGTCAAAAAATTACCAACAAGTCAGAAGAAGTGTGCTGCGAAAATTAAAAAGGGTGGCTAAAGCATGTAATTGGTAGCCAATGGTCAAGATTTATGGCTTGCAGCTGATTCATTCACCTATAAATAGGTAGAAGTGGAGAGCATTTGCAGCATTCATTGATTCATGCATCTTAGATAGTAGTTCATGCATTTTTAGTTCTTGTATGCCTCCTACATGGAAGGCTAGGTTTTCCTCCTACATGGAAGGTTTTACCTCCTACATGGATGGATAGTATTTTCATTTTCATGCATTTGTAATTGTATCCTTATGTTTGTATCATGAATGTGATGATATTTTTATTCTATTTTATGTTTGTGTTTAATTTCATTATGTTCTAATTTCTCATCTTCCTAGGGTGATGGCGTAACTTGATAATAACGGATTGAATTCTAGTCTATTGAAACTAATTTCGATTTTCTTTCCTAGATTGAGTTTTAATTATTGCTCTTAATGCTTTCGATTGATTGGCCATCTTTTGAATGAACTCAATATGTGTGTTGAGACCGAAAGGAGATATATATGTATGAAACCTATAATTAAAACCGTAAATTGCATATGAAATAGGAATATATTCATATGGTTTATGTAGTCTTAATAAGTTCCATAAATCCTAATGCATGATTAGTTGTTGCAATTCACATAGGAATATAGTGAATTGGCAATTAATTATAGAATTACTTGACCTTGGAAGAGGCTAGTAATTAATTTAGGGAAACTGGACTATCAATCAAGGGAGTAAAATTGGATTAGTGTAGATAGATGATTCAATCCGAAGTTGTTAAGTGAAGTCTGATCCCTAGGTCTTTTATTCATATTTATCTTTACTCCAATTGCATTCATACTTACTTTAAATATTTTCTGCATAGATCTTTATTTAATTACTTCATTCTCCAATTAATCGATTTGCCAAATAGTGTTAGGATTATGAATTTTGGTACTTAGTGAAACAATCCTCGAGGGAACGATACTTACTTATCACTTTATTACTTGTTTACGATAGTGTGCACTTGCGCTAATTGATAAACCATTTTACACGTAACAGAGACCATTGCCAACGGTAGATAAACTTCAGTTGGATGCTTGGACTTATGCCAACAAGGTATGTAGGCATACAATTCTTAGCACATTATCTAATGATCTCTTTGATGTTTACTGTACACACAAGGAGGCCAGCGAAATTTGGAAATCTTTGCTTGCAAAATACACTGCTGAGGATGTTGAAAAATAAAAGTTCGTGATAGGAAATTACTATCGATGGGAACTGACGAATGACAAAGATATTAAATTCTAGATCAATGAGTATCATAAGTTATTGGAGGACCTCCGTGCAGAAAAGATCAATCTACCTAATGAATTTATTGCAGGTATACTTATTGAGAAACTTTTATAATCTTGAAAAGAATATAAACAACAACTCAAGCATAAGCAGGAAGCATAATCAAAGGCAAATTTAGTGGAGACAAAGCCTAGCAAAAAAGGTACGATAATCATTGAGGATACAAGCAGGAAGCAACTTCAATCAACTGAAGCCAAACAGATGACTTCAAAGGCAAATTTAGTGGAGACAAAGCCTAGCAAAAAAGGTACGATAATAAAAAGTCCAATTATAAGCCTAAAGCCACTAACCCCAAGTTCAAAAAGAAAGGAATTTGTTATGTTTGTGGAAATTCAGGTCATCATGCTACACAATGCAGGAAAAGAGCTAGAAACAACAATCCTTCTAATCCAAGTGCAAAATTAGTTCAAGGAGATGATATAATTGCAACGGTTGTTTCGCAAGCTCTTCTTGTGACCAATATGAAAGAATGGGTGGTAAACTCTAGGACTACTAGATACATATGTGCAAATAGAGAAATGTTTACCTCCTACACTTCTGTGGAGGATGGAGAAGAATATGTTTATCTTAGTGATTCTAGAACTTTAAAGGTTCTAGAAGAAGGAAATATTTTTCTGACACTCACATCTGGCAAGACCTTAACTTTGAAAGATGTCCTTCATGAACCTGACATAAGAGTAAATTTGATTTCTATAACTTTATTAGGAAAAGCTAGGGTTAAAGTGTCATTTGAATCTGATAAAATTATAAAGACAAGAAACAATATTTTTATAGGCAAAGGTTATTGTAATCAAGGACTATTTGTACTTAAAATTTTTGAATTTAATAAGAATGCACCATCTTCTACTTACTTGGTTGAATCTTTTAATATGTGGCATGCTAGATTAGGACATATTAGTATATCTTATCTTAAGAAAATGTAAAATCTTAGTTTAATTTCTAGCATAAGTGCTTCACGTTTAGATAAATATAAAATTTGTGTAGAATCTAAACTAACTAAAAAATTTCACTATTCTGTACAAAGAGAAATTGAATTACTTAATTTAATTCATACTGATTTAGGTGATTTAAAACAGACTATGACTAAAGGAGGAAAAAAATATTATATAACCTTTATTGATGATTTTTCGAGATACACCAAAGTGTATTTACTTAGGAATAAAGATGAAGCTTTTCATATGTTCATTTTAAATAAGGTTGAAGTACAAAATCAATTAATTAAAAGAGTTAGATCAGACAGAGGAGGGGAATATACCTTATTTAATAATTTTGGTAAAAAAGAAGGAATAATTCATGAAATAACCCCTACCATATTCTCCTGAATCTAATGGAGTAGCAAAAAGGAAAAATAGAACATTAAAAGAAATGATAAATGCCATATTAATTAACTCATTTGCTCCTGATAATCTCTGGGGAGAAGCTTTACTATCAACTTGTTACCTTCAAAATAGAATTCCTCATGAGAAAACTGGAAAAACACTATATGAATTATGGAAAGGTTATGCTCTAAATTCAAATTATTTAAAAGTGTGGGATTGTCTTGTAAAAGTTATGTTGCCTGACCCTAAGAAAAGAAAAATTGGTTCTAAAACTTCTGATTGTATGTTTCTTGGTTATGCTGAGCATAGTGCTGCCTATAGATTTCTTGTTTTACAAAGTGATGTACTTGATCATAATACTATAGTAAAAACAAAGGATGCTGAATTCTTTGAACATATTTTTCCTCTGAAAATTAAAAATATTTCTCAAACAATAGAAAATGTTTCTTCCTTATTTGAACAAAATCATGTTGAAAACTTATCTGAAGGCTTAAGGAGAAGTAAAAGATAAAGAAAAGAAGTATCCTTTGGAAATGATTTTTATATTTACATGGTACAAGATGAACCATCAACTTATTTTAAAGCAATCACATCACCTGATGCACCATTTTGGAAAGAAGCAATTAAATCTGAGATTGATTCTATCATTAAAAATAATACATAAATCTTAGTTGATTTACCTCCAGGAATAAAACCATTAGTTGTAAATAGATTTTCAAAAGGAAATACAATCCTAATGGGACTATTGATTAATATAAAACAAGGATAGTGGCTAAAGGATTTACACAAAAATAAAATATTGATTATTTTGATACATTTTCACCTGTTGCTAGAATTTCTTCTATTCGAGTCTTGATTACTTTAGCCTCTATTTACAAACTTTATATTCATCAAATGGATGTTAAAACTACATTTTTAAATGTTGATTTAGAAGAAGAAATTTATATGGTTAACCAGAAGATTATAATATTGCTGGTTAACAAAATAAAGTTTGTAAGCTTATTAAGTCTTTATATGGCTTAAAACAAGCTCCTAAACAATAGAATGAGAAATTTGACAAAGTTTTGATAAAAGATGGGTTTTCAGCTATTGAAGTTGATAGATGTGTCTATACAAAAGTTGTGAATAATGAATGTGTTATTATTTGTTTATATGTAGATGACTTGCTCATTTTTGGAACAAGTATGAATGTTGTGCTTGAAACAAAACAATTTCTTACTTCTGAATTTGATATGAAAGATATGGGTGAGGCAAGTGTGATTTTAAGTGTTAAGATCATAGGGAAAGGTGATAGCATATTGCTATCACAAGAACATTATATTAAAAAAATTCTTAAAAAGTTTAATCATTTTGATGATAAACCTATAAGTACTCCTTATGATGCTAACACTCAACTAATTAAAATTAAAATGAACCTGTAGCTCAATCTAAATATGCAAAAATTATTGGAAGTTTGTTACATTTAATGAACTTCACCTAACCTGATGTAGCATATGTTGTGTGCAGATTGAGCAGATACACACACTGTCCAAATAGTGATCATTGGTTTGCATTAGTCAGACTAATGAAATGCTTGAAAGGTACCATGGACTATGGTATTTTGTATAGTAGATTTCCCGTTGTACTTGAAGGGTACAGTGATGTTAACTGGATATCAAATTCAGACAAGACAAAATCCATTAGCGGGTATATATTAACTTTTTGTGGTGGTGCAGTAGCCTGGAAGTCAGCCAAACAAACTATTATAGCTAGATCCACTATGGATTTAGAGTTTATAGCTCTGGAATTGGCTGGCAATGAGGCTGAGTAGTTGAAAAACTTCTTAGCAAATATTCCTTTAGGAATAAAACTTACACCATCAATATCTATACATTGTGATTGCCAAGCGTCAATAGCCATTGTAAAGAACAAACCTTTCAATAGGAAAAGCAGACATATTCGATTAAGATATAATGTGGTTAAGTAGCTACTGAAAGATTATATTATATCAATTAATTTTGTGAGGTTAGAAGTAAATTTGGTAGATCCCCTGACTAAACCCTTGGGTAGAAAATTAATTTTTAAAACATCGAGGGGAATGAGACTTAAGCCAATTTGAAATTAACAGTGATAGTAACCCAACCTTTATGATTGGAGATCCCATGAAGAAGGTTCATATGGGTAATAACAAGTCACTGCTAGTTCTGCTAGTACTTAACTCTAATCCCTTCCTATGATGTGAGAAAAAGTGCTAGTATGCATTCACTGAGAGGATGAGCATAAAACTCTTAATGATTTCGTAGTCCTTATAGGGTGGTGTATTAAATGTAGATGCACTTAATGAAATCACCTATATGAGTGTGGAGTGGTGCCGCTCCTATGAGATTGTGGCAAAATCTCTAAAGCACTCATGAAAACTAGGCATGCACATGGCCGATTAAAGTGCAAATAGCATAAACAATAGGAAATTGTGGGGGTATAAATTGATTAGTAAGACCTTTAACATACAATAAGAGTTGTTGGTTTATAGAAGTAAAAAGCTTCACTGATAGCTCTGTGTGTTAAATTTTATTAGTCTAGGTCTGGTTCATAGTCCAAAAGACACTAAATTCTAAAACATTTACATTTATACTCGCAACCCAAATGTTCTTTCTTTTCTTTTTACCTTTTGAAATATGTGGGGGATTGTTGAGAGTAGAATTAAAAAGAAGAGTATTTCAAAAGGACTAAGTCCCACATTGCCCTGCACATGAAATAATACGTGGTTAGGGATTGTTTTTATATAAATTTTATTAAATGGAAAAAGGTTACTTGGAAAGGTTGAAAATTTAATTTTGAATTTTAAATTATTTCTGTTAGAAATTTTATAACAGTCATATCAATACAATTCATACTATTAATACAATTAATTTCTCATAAAAATCTTTTACTTTCCAATAGCCACATCGATACCATTAATTACCCATAAATTACTTTTACTCCCTATAAATAGCTTTTACTCTCCAACGTTGAATTTTTGCTTTGCCTTTTTTAAATGGCCTAATGTGAAAAAGGAAAGAAATTATTATTATTATACCATTCTCATTGCTGCCTAGGTTGATTAATTTTTCTTACTGTTCTGTGCCCTTATTCTATTACGGAAAGAATCTTTTCTATCTTGGGAAGATATCCATACAGGCGGAATAATTCTCAAGGATAGCGTTACTGACGCGGCTCAAATTTTAAAATAAAATGAAGCTTACCAATTATTCCGCCAACAAATTCTACGTACCAAAATTAGAATATGTGGTCCGTTATTTAATATGGACTTTACTACTAACCCATAATGAAAAGATCGTTTGAATTTTGTATGGATTTATATATAAATACGATTATTAATTTTTTTTCTAAGTTCCTGTGAACTTAAATTTCACTGGTTGTTTAACTAATTGTCATACAAGAGATGGGGATGGAATCTCACATTATTAACGCACGATTAAGCATTAATGAGAATTTTGGATAATTTTTTAAGATTCATCTATGCAATTGATTCCTAATGGCATGAATCAAACTTATATTTTCTTCTTTATCCGACATGGATTTTATTAATTTAATTCAAAAAAGATGTTTAGTCAATTAGGTATCTAACTATATTATAAAATAATTTTTTATTTTTTTTATATAATGGAGCCTTACAAACCGAGAGAGGCAAGGTAAACAAACAAAGAGTTCATGTTACCAAGATCACTACATATAACAAAGCAAGGATTGGAAACTAAATAAACATCTTTTGTTAGCGGAAGTAAATACAGACTACAAATTATAGTTAAAGGAGATTGTCACCTTTGTCCTTTTTTGTTAAATAATCCACCAATTGGTTTGCTTCCTTATAAATACACTTGAGTGTATTATGAGGAATCATGGCCATCAACTTCCTACATTTGCTACTACAAAATTGTCAATCAACATCAATTGCTTGACACATTCTACATTAGTTATAAATCTAGATATATACAAGCATCATTTCACAACTAATGAAAAAAATACAATAATATTGGTTTTCACATGTATTAGAACCATTTTTATTTCTTCATTTTGAAGTTCTTTTTTTTTTAAGCATATTACGATATTAAGTGTCCATTGTTTATTAAAGAACCAATGTTAAATATATATATATATATATATTCAACTACAATTTTGTTTAAATAATTGATATAATATATCTTACTTATCCTTTAAAACTAAACCACTTGCAGTTTTTCCTTACCTGATCTTTTTTAATACTAATTCCTTATCACAATTTCTTTAGTAACACTACAAAATCATAATTTCAACATTTTAAAGACTGTAAGCAAAAAATAAAAATAGTAAAAGTTTATATCCAATATCTGTTAGCCAATATGTGATATTGACACTCCTTAGAAAAATACACTTAAATCCAATATTTGTAAATATAATCAACATTTATTTAAATTTAATTTATAATATTATACATTCCATATAAATAAATAATAAATAATATCACTAAATATCAAAGAATATATATGAAATTAAGTTTCTTGTTTATATAAACATGTAAAAGCTATTTCAAAATAAAAAATGGTTAATTATAAAACTAGAAACTAAATTGCAAGTATAAACAAATGTATTAAAATTAAAAAAATATTTAATATTTTGCACTTTTCAAATGAGTACACAAACATACAAATTTAATAATGAGCTAGCAGATCTTCATCACTAGAAAATAATTGGTAAGTTTAAACATAAAATTAAATTGAATCATCTTAAAATTGAAAGGTGAACATATACTACTATAAAATTACATTTCTATGTCAATCAATGAACATTGATTATAGAATAAATCGACGATATATAAATGCATTGTCTTTTATTTTTTGAAATTATTAAAACCCAAAAGATTGTAATTGTAAAAAAAATGACATTTATTTTTAAATGATGACATTTTTGAAATTTTATAAAAACTTAAGATTGCGATTAACTTAATAACTAATATCTATTTGTCAAGGTCAATATGTTTGAAAATAGAATTAAAATTAAGACATCAATTTATGTATAATTGATATCTAAAGTGAATGTGAATCATTATATTTTAAAGGGTAAAAGAACTTAAAACATCAGTTATTCAAAAAATCAATGTTAAAGTTGTATGTTTGATGATATTTTTGTAAATATTATCTTAATTTTATATGTCTATTTTCTACCAATTCAATATCATTTATTTAAGACATCAGTTATCAATAAAGAAACTAACATGTTATTATTTTGTTTATATACTTTCATTTGGTCCTCTATTTCCTATTATTTTTGCTTTTTAAAACTTACTTTCTTTGCATCACCTCTACCATCAAAATTTCTCTAATGAGTTCCAAATCCCTTCCACATTCTTTGCTGCACTTAAAGTTAGTTTTATGGTCATTTTTAGTTATCAACAAATTTTTCCAATGCATTTTCCTTTCTTGTTTTCATTGTATCTATGAATATTAAAAGCTTAAATTTTCCTTTTTCTTATTGGCATGTATATATATGTATATAGTGACATCATGACAATTTCATTTATTACTATATTTAAAATTATATTATATGTTGTATTAAGTGATGCTTTAAGGGTTTAGTTACCCTAAAAATGTATAGTTATGGTTATAGTTATGCTTTATTCAATGATGATGTTTCTATCATTTTAACTTGTTTCCTTTTTTTATAGCATGTTATTATGTCTTTTTTAAAATGTCAAATATATTATATATTACTTCAAGATTCTTATTTGCTCTATGATTATGTAGACTGGTATAGAAGTTTATAAAGCATAATAACTGATGTAATCTTATTTAAGTTATTTGTCATACAAGTTATGTGTTTTGATATGTAATTTAGTACAACATTTGTTATGAAAACCAATCTTATATTTGTTAATTTGTTCATCATTAAGTAATGTCAACCTATAACTCTTCCTATATATTATTATACATGATTAACACTAAATTTTTTTAACTAAATTCAAAATATAAATCATTCTGGAAAAGTAGTTGCCCCATAAAAGAAAAAAAATAAAAGGTCCTATAATCTTGAAGAACATTTCTACAATGTAGTCTAAAGGTGAGAAGTTATATGTTGAATTTAATAAGAAATAGCAGTCAAAAGGAAAAAATGGATTGACATATACCAGTTAGGTTAAAGTGGTTGTATGATCCAAGATATCAATAACTTATATTTATTTGAAGAAAGCTCCCTATGGAATTAAAAGATAACATTTAAGAATGAAGTCTTAATATGTACATTTGATTTGGATAACTTTGTATTACAAATATAAAAAATTATATTTGTAATATACTCACATATAATTTCATCTTTTATGTGTATTTTTTTCTTATAAAGTTCCTTTCACATTCCAAACACTCCATAAATGTGAAAAAGATATTGTTGTATATAGCAATCTTATGAAAGGATATAGCAATCTTATGAAAGGACTTCAAGACAATGCTAAGACAAGACTACATCATTCCTAAGGCTGTAACAAAAATAAACTCGACTTAATAATGAAACTACATTAACTAGGAATCATAAGACAAGTTCCAAGAATAATACATAAATATGATTTCAAGGTAAAATTTTTACATTCTAATATTTAGTTCATCTCAAAATCTTATTTGTATATCATATATACTTATAAGCTAATATATTTTTTGGTTAATATAAGTTAAATAAGTTTAACCAAAAGTAAATAAATAATACATATCTACACAAGCTTTCTCAAGGAAGCTATAAAAAGTTAGAGAATGAGTTATTGGCTAAAAAGTGTGCTAAAGCTAAAAAGGGCAAGGATGCTAATGAAGCAACTTTTATTTCTCATATGGAGTTATGAAAGCAAGATAAAGGAAACAAGTAAGGGTAGTATATAACTCCAAAGAGTTAGGTTGTTACGAAAAGAATTATAAATGTTAAGATTTGTACCAAAATGTGTTGTTCAATTTTGAAGCTCCTATTTTACTCAAGTTAATTTTAATCATCTATTCTTTGTTAATTATTACATGATACTCTCATATAACAAGCCTTTTAAAGTAAGTTTAAGCTAGCTGGAAAAAATAATATCTTAATTGTAACTTTAGAAATTGAAGAGCATCATGGCTATGTTAGGATTATCGGATTTGATATTGGCCATATGGAGTGCCTTGGCCTATCAAAGTGCCATTTAGTAGGACATTTAAGCATTGAGTTAGCGAACCTAAAAATAAGTATCATCAAAGATATAGAACAAAAACTTAATATAGATTAGGAGACAAGGCTATAGCAAATAGAGGAGTAGCACTTGTAGGTATAATAACTTATCCAGAAGTAGTTGTAATAATAACTAAATCTACTTAACTCTTTATAGAAATAGATAGCTAACCAACATACTATACATCCGAGTTTCATAGCATTTATCCAGCTAGCTTATAAGTCCATTATTTCAATGGATAAGTTGGCCCTTACAATTAATGCCCAACTAGTTAAGCAAACTTTTAATCAAGAAAGGGTACTGACCCCTTTTGCAATTGGTCGAGAGGATGTGCTAGCATTTATAGCACTGATCCCTATCACCACAGCCACTCTGACAATCATATTCAAGGTAAATGTCACTTTTAACCTTTAACATATATATCTATGCATAAATTGAATTTCTTATAATGGGGTTCATATTACACAGGATAAAACTTAGTACACTTTAATGGTAAAGGGACCACTTGTGTGCAAGGTTATAGATTAGTAGATTTGGGCAAGCTATGAGCTATATTATTGACCATTACTAGATAATTAAGTCAAGGTAATGGTTGACAAGCCCTTAGTCCATAAGATTGAGGTGTTGAGATTCAAGAAACTTAATATAGCTTGTATCTAACATTGGATCATGTTAGTTTGTATTATCTTCTTTAACCAAACACAAATTAAATGGGTTACTATTTAAATATAAGTTTAGCTTACATTAATTCTTCCATATACATTGCTATAACTTATTTCTATCAATGAATGTTATATAAGAATTCCTAAACCCATATTAACTTGATAAGGTGTCTTTGTCAATTAAAAAGTCAAAGTAGCAATATATTGTTAAGGCTTTACTTTATGAGTTCAAGAAAACTCGTTACTTCATGTTGTACCATAAGGGCTAAGTCTCATTTATATGTTAGTTGTCATATTTTTTTCATAAATAGATTATGATAGCTTAATTATACCATTGTATTGTAGTCATTATTAAATGTTTACCATGATGTTATTGAGGAGGAAACTTATCTACTAGTTGGACCTTTTGTTAAGAGAGCTGCCATCCAAGTTACAATTTTTTTGGAAAAAGCTTTAATCATAACTTACGTGAAATGCATGCAACTAAAGGTGGACGAACCTTCCAATAAGTAAAAATGAAGGTATATTCCTAATAATAAGATTGTATTACATTTTTAATGAGATCAAATCAAGCTCTTGTTTTATTATAATACCCAAGACAACCTAGAAGTCTGGACGTGGCTCCTACATCATGCTTGCACAATTTATTATTTACTCGTAAACCCCATAATAAGGTAATTATTTGCTTATTTACAACTTATCACATGCTAACTTAATTAATTAAATTAATCTTAATGATAATATATTAATTGTATACAAATTATAGTACTTTAAGAACAAGCTTAAATTATACACTCAACTTCAACTCAACAAGGTTAAAGAGATTTAAGAAAGATATTTCATAAGAATTGAATCTTAACCAGAATGAATGGCTTTTGATATTTTTGAATATGACTAGTAGTTGTAATTAACTTGTTATAAATAAGTTGTTAACAGTTAGTTTGATTGTAAATAATTTATTATAACTTATATTTTAATATGTAAATAGAAGTTCAAAAACTTTGCATAAAAGTTCCCATAATTAGTTGTATTATTATCAATTTCTATCTCATTTTACATTTATTATGAATTGTAATCTATTTCTGCAAGTTCCAATTAGTCATTTTTAAGTGTATTATCAATCGATTGTTCCTAATAAGTGTTTACTTTAAAAAAAAAATTAGCGCATAAAAGAATGTCGATTTTCTATTTAAGACCAACATTTTTAAATTTACAATATCAATTATTTATATATGAATGAACAACATTTTGTGTACTAGTAAGATAATGTCATTATATTATATAAATTAATTTGTTACAAATAAGCGTAACACAAGTTAAAAGTAAAAAAAAGAGTGAAATGATTGTGCAATTTATAAATTTCATCTTAAAATTTTTCTAATTTTAAAATAATTCTCTCTCTAATAAAATATGCTCTCCTTTTAACCTAGAAATGATTTTATTCGATTTTATATTTTTGCTTACTAAAATTTTTTTGCTAGAATGAATTTCTATTAGTCCATTTCTAAATTTATAAGGTTGCATACTCACTAGAAAATGTAGAATTGAAAAATAAGAATTTTTTTAATTTTGTATTTTTATTTTTACAATTTACTTTTTAATCTTATAATCTATAATATTTTATTATCTTTTATTTTGATGTAACTTTTATAAGTTTGTACATATAAAAAATTTGATTTTATTTATTTTTTAATATTTAATTTCATTATTTAATATCTATTAATATGAAATGTGTACCATTATTTTTTAAAAATTTAACAAATACTTATCATATTTGTAAAGATTGGATTCAACCATACTATTTTAGAGATTACGAACATCATATATTAGGTAACAAGTATCAAGATAGTATTTAGGGCATCAATCATCTATGATTCAGGTATTCGAAATAAGTTTTCACAATTTTTAAACTTTTATTAAAAATTTATTATTTAAAATTCCTATTATTGAGATTATATAATGTTATATAAGATATTGTTTCTTATTTTTGAGTCTTTTAAAAGACACAATACAAGAGAAATAAGAAGGATCTAGGAAAGAAGAATTGGCAAAAGAGATTAAGGTTGGAAGGAAAAAACCAAAACAGTGAGAGTAAAGATAGGCAGAGTAAGGTAAGTAACTGGTAAAATATATCATGTCGATTATTTATATAAATCGAAGTGATATATCTACATTAACTATTGATTATTTATTAAAAAATAACATTGAATGTCATCTCTTACAACACTAGCAAATGATAAGATGTCGATTTTTTATATATATTAATTAATATTATTATCATTTTTTAGGACAATTTTACAATAAACATTAAATTTGATACAGAATGTCAGACGATTAAACATCAATCATAAGCCAATGTCTAATCCTTCAAACATATGGTGTTAAGTACATATTTTGTAATAATGATATTTTAATAAAGAAAGAATCATATTAAGATTGAAAGAGTTTCATAAAGAAATTTACAAATTGTGTCATGATTTCACTCTTTTTATTCTTAACTTACATCTTAATTTAAGTTTCTACATTGGTTAATTCATAAAAAATTAACATTTATAATAAAATAACATCATTTTCCTATAGAATTTTGCATATCGATTGTCAATTAATAACTGACGTCATAAAGTAATTTTTTGGCTAAATTTTTTCATTATTTTTCAAGAAATAATTTTATAATTTAAGCATCAATCTTGTAAGAATTAATATCATTTTATGAATTAATATATTTTATTTTTAATTCAACTTAGTTTAAGTGAAATCAATAGCATTAAAATTATTTTTTGCATTATGATATTTTTCTTATATAATTAAATAAATATGAATAACAATAAATTTAAAAAAATAAATTAGAAACTATAATTTAATCTAATTTATAATGAACAGTAAACTTTAAATAAAAGAAAAAATAAGATACCTCTTCTCATAATTTCTTTATGTTGCTCATGGACTTCTAAGTTAGAGAATATAAATGGTTATAAACTAATGATAAATTATAGTGAGAGAAAATATCATAACTATTTTTGTAATAAACTCAAGCCGTTCAATACAAAAATAAGCATACTACTTTTTTTTTTACTATAATTTCTCATCAATTTGCCTATCTTTACATTTTTTTAATATTTTTCTTAAGATAAAACCCAGATATTATATTTTACAATGAACAATAAAGATAACTTTAGAGGGTTTAGATAGTAGCAAACTAATGACAAATTATAATGAGAAGAAATAACATATTTGATATTGCAATAAACTCAGGCATTCTCAAGAATTATCATATTACTTCATCTTACTATAATTTCTTATCAATTTATACATTTTTGCATTTTCTTAACATTATTCTTGAGATGAAACCCAAATGTTATGATTTATAATGAATAATAAAAATGGTTTTGGAAGGTGTAAATGGTTGTAAATTAATAAAAATTATATTGAAAAGAAGCAACATATCTAATCTAGCAATGAATGCAAGCCTTCCAATGCATAAACGAACATGTTAAATCTTCTAACTAAAATTTCTCATAAATTTTCTCTCATCATTGATAAGACACTTCTTCTTATTATAATTTCTTATCAATCTATACATTTTTTGCATTTTCTTAACATTATTCTTGAGATGAAACCCAAATGCTATAATTTATAATGAATAATAAAAATGGTTTTGGAAAGTATAAATGGTTGCAAATTAATAAAAATTATATTGAAAAGAAGCAACATATATAATTTAACAATGAACTCAAGCCTACCAATGCATAAACGAACATGTTAAATTTTCTAACTAAAATTTCTCATAAATTTTCTCTCATCATTGATAAGACATTACTTATTTCAAAAAAATCGTAGAAATAAAATGCATAGGCAACATGTACATCTTTAGATATTAGTCATTAATCAACACCAATGTATTACATATGTAAAATATCATATACCTTAATCATTAGTATGCCTTAAAACATCATAATTTTTATTATTTTTCGATATGTATTATTGTTAAATGCACATCATATTTAATACATATTTAAATGTTGCTTATACAAAAAATTAACATGGTGTCTACTTTCATCCATCTTCTCATCTCCTAACACATGTTTAGTATTATTTCTAATCTCTTCATCTCTTAATACAACTTTTGTCAATTTTAGAAAATAATCAATGTTGTTTACCTTTCTTAAATACAACTTATGCATCCTAACATTTTTTAAAAATAATGACCTACACAAAAAATTATTAGATCATCAATATAGTTTACAATATAATCATTATATAATTCTAAATTAAAATTGATATAGTTCACAATATAGCCAACTCACAAAATAAATATCGAGTGAAATATAAAGACAATACACTCATCAATGTTACATACCTAGAAATGTTTCAAATTTTATAATCATGACAATCATATCAAACCATGAATATTTTTTGCTCATAAACATCTATTTAAGGGCAAAAAATAATAGTGTTTTGATGTGATGCTCTTAATCATAAGATTTAAAGCTTTTCCAAATGTGCAATAAGACTGAATGTTTCATCCTCTTAAACTACCTAAATAAAAAATAAAGTAAAAGAGAAATATATAGATAGAATAATAAACAATATAATATAATTATAAAACCAAAATCGACATCCTTACTTAGTTGAATCACATCTTAAGTTTTAGTAATTTTTTAATATCTCGTAAATGCCATCCTTTATAAATACTTACCATTTATTAGAAATTAGGTGGTTGATACTATCTTTATATGTCAATTAAGTCAAAAATTGATGTGGTAACTTCGTCACAAATTTTCTAATAAATTACATCAATTTTTTATTAAATAACTAACGTGATTTGTTCCTTTTTATACAATGGATAATAATTTTCTTAAATAATATTTTTAAAATTTTCCATCTTGATATTTTTCTAACAATAGATATCAATTATAAATTATTTTCTAATAATATTATCAATATTAATTATTAAACATTGTGCATTAACTTTACGATTAATCATTTGATGTAACTTAAAAATAATCATACAGTATATGTTTCCTATAAAACAATGACTTATACAAAATTATAATATATCATTAATACAATTTATAATATAAAATGTTTAAAATATTAAAACTTTTATTATAGATTTTTATTAGTTAAAGAAATTTGATATGTTTTCCTCGTGTCAAAGTGTTCTTCGAATTCTATAAGTATTAAACATTCATTCCTTGTAATACCAAGTGGAATATAAAGACAACACACATGATTGATATTACAAAGTTAGAGATACTTTGAATTTTATGATCACAATTTTTTCACCAAACTATGAATATCTTATGATAGCATCCCAACTCAATAAAAAACAATTGTGATTTGATGAGAAACTTGTAATCATAAGCTTTAAAGCATTTCTAACTACGTAATAAGGATGGTGTATTCCTTTTATACTACCTAAATAAAAAATAAAGTGAAATAGAAATTTATAAATAGTGAAAATAATAATATATGTCAGTTATTAAAGAAAAATCACTATGTAATCATTTTATATTTCTTAGAAAGATGATTCAAATCCTTTTTATTTGATGACTATACAAAATCAACATTCAAACGTATTAATGAATGATTGTTGATATCGATCCTTTATAATAATAGATGTGGTAAGCTACTTTTAATTTTAGAAATATTACCATGCTAATTTATCACGTTAGTTTCCCATTATAGCGAACATTATAAGCTAATTATAGTTGTAAAAATGTTGTCATACTATTATATATATTGATTTTCAACATAACTAATGTTAATGTAATGGCATTGTTAGGAAAATCTATAATAATGATTCGTTCAACAAATTATCAATAAGGATATTATTAGTCAACATAAACACCTACAAAGGTTGCTAATTTTTAGCTTAACAACAATTTTTAAGCCTTTCATAAGGCCTTAAACCTCAGTTATAATGCTAGTAGCTCTTTTTAGCTCTTTATAGAGACATCTAACCTAGTGTCAATTACTATCTTGCATGAGATTGAGCTAACTCTAACCATCCCTAGGTTAGCATTAACAAAATAATAGATGTCAGTTATTAAAGAAAAATCACTATATAATCATTTTATATTTCTTAGAAAGATGATTCAAATCCTTTTTATATGATGGTTATAGGAAATCGACATTCAAACTCATCAATGAATGATTGTTGATGTGGATCCTCTATAATAATTGATGTGGTAAGTTACTTTTAATTTCAAAAATGTTACTATGGTAATTTATCACATTAATTTCTCATTAGAGTGAACATTACAAGTTAATTATAATTGTAAAAATGTCATCATACCATTATATACATTGGTTTTCAACATAACCAATGTCATCATACCATTATATACATTGGTTTTCAACATAACCAATGTTAATTTAATGACATTGTTGGGCAAATCTATAGTAATGATTCATTTAACAAATTGTCAATAAGGATATTATTAGTCAACTAAAAATCCACAAATGTATATATATACACACACAAAAAGTTGCTAATTTTTAACTTAATAACAATTTTTAAGCCTTTCATAAGGCTTCAAACCTCAGTTTTAATGCTAGTAGCTCTTTCTAACTCTTTATAAAAACTTCTAACCTAGTGTTAATTACTATCTTGCATGAGATTGAGCCAACTCTAACTATCCCTAGGTTAGCATTAGTAAATCTATCAATAGTTAATGTCATCCAACCTTCTTTCAAGATCCACTTGTCAAGATTCATTATGATTCTCTTAGGTACTGCAATAATTTGATTTAGTTTTAACTACAAAATATATCATATGCATTTATTATATACCCAATTGTCATATTAAAATTTAATTTGATGTTGAAAAAATTTAAATTATTTAGTCCTTTTATTTTTTGTTTCTAATAAATATAACTAATCCAAACTGGTGGAGTGATGGAAAAAGTATATTAAATTAAATTTAGATTCTTTTGTCCTTTTATAGTTAAATTTAAGTAGTTAATGGATATAAAATTAATTATAGTTTATGCCTTGTTTGAAAGTAGAAGAAATGAAAGAATAAATAGAATTAAATTCTTTGTCACACCCTTTAATTTAAAATATTTTATGTGAAGAAATATTATATATTATAGTGAAAATTGAAATAAAAACTTTTATGTAAAATATTTAATAAAAGAATAATTTGAAATATTTTAAAGTTAAAATTAATTAAATGTGAGTAAAATAGTGTAAAGGAGACTCATTTGATAAACTTTTCTAATTATGCCCTTACCTTATCCTCTTTTTATCTCCCCATTTCAACCATCCATTCCTAAATTTTCTTAAAATCATCCACTCCTCATCATCATTTTTTTCTTCTTCTTCTTCCTATCTTCCTCTCTTTCTAAAAAGCAAAAGAAGAAATAATGTCCATCGATCTTCTATACTTTTCTATTTAAATAAAGTAAAGCTTCTTAAACCTCAATTCTAGTTAAACTTTTATTTCATTCTCCTCAAATGGGATTTTGAAGCCTTAAATTAAAATTTGCAATTTTTAAATGATTAGAAGGCAAGCAAACCACAATATCTTTTACTTAATATCTCCTTTATAGAAGGTGAATAAATATTCTATTTAAGTTTGAATGCTTTGAATGACTTAAGTTAGGTTTTGCATTTTTCTAATAGTTAAATAAAATTTTAAAAATTAATGCTATGAATTCATGTTTGAGATGTGATTCTTCTTAGATTTAGAGTAAAAGATCTAATTTATACATTTTATGTTAGATTGGTTGAGTGATTTGCCTTAAAAAAGAAGGCTTATGTAAAAATCCTTTAAATAAATAATTTTTTATTAAAAATATGTAGAAAATCATACTATAGTCAATTACATAATTGATTATACCCTAGGAATTTGCTTTCTGGAAGGTTATAATCAATTACATAATCGATTATACCTCTAAAAATTGGTTCTTTGGAAGCCTATAATTGATTATACATGAGAGCTCTACTTTTTAGAATAACATAATCAATTATATACCAAAGCCATACCTTTTGGATCCCTTATAATCAATTACATTTACACAAAGTTGCTCTTTGAACTAGCATAATCATTACATAATTAATTATGCCCTTTGCATTTCTAGTTATTACTTATCCTAGGAGTCCCAATCATTCACATAGTTATTCTATATTGTTAATATGTGTTAGTATTTACTAATTAGTATTAATTAAGTATCTTGAGGCCATACAAAAAAGCATAATGATATTGTAATATGTGAATAGATGTTATGATTTAATTTTGTAATGGATAAGCTTGAATTGTATTATTGAATTTGAGAAGTAAAATGAGGTTAAACTAATGATATTGTAACTTAAATGTCAAATTCAGTATATGCTTGTGAAAGACAAAGATAACTTAGAAGGATAAGAATATACTTGTGAGGGACAAGGATGGAAAGGAGTTATAAGGATACTTATTTATTTTTCATTGTATATACTTTTGAGAAAATATTAAATTGTTATTCTTGAATTAAGTGCATTATGAAATTTTGCTATTATTATGCATATAAGAATTAGAATGTTATATTCTCTAATTATTTGGTAGTGAAGATTTGTAAGAGATAAAAAGTGAGTAAAAAATGCTAAATCCAATTGTTAAGGTTTCACCTTTTTTATGATTCATTTGCTTTAGAATATTTACTTACTAAGTCTCAAACTTACCGCTTTGTGTTTAAAATTACATATTCTCATATTAAGGTGCTTTCACTACTATTACAATAAAGATAAATCCTTTAGGATTTCCCATGGTTATAAGCAAAAATTAAATATTTTGCTTATAGATAGATATATCTCTTGAGAATTTCCTTAAAAGGCTTTAGTTCATAGAAGTTGGGTAAAGATTCTTTTGTCTACAAGGATTAGTTAGGTTAGCTTATTCTTAAAACTATTAACGATTATAAGTAGGCCTAACTTTCCTTATTTTATAGAAATTAATCCAATGAATATTATTACTCCTATTTATTAATAGCATTCTTATTTCTAAATCATTAACAAGGAAATATGGTATGAAAAATTAATAAAAGAATTCACCAATGAGTTAACAATCCTTTCATTTTACAGTAAGATGAACTCTTTCACAAAGATATTTCAAGTGGCCAAGAATGTTTGAAAAGTTCTAAGAATGGGTGGCTTAGAAAAATACAGATGGAATATATTTTAGTAGTGTTCAAGTAATTGCATATAGAATTATTCGAGACTCAAAATGCTAATGGATGTGAAATTTTACTAAGAGTATTAATGTTGGAAGTGTGTTATCAGTTGAGCTAAATAGCATATACAATGGTCTGATATTGGTTGGGAGATGAGGCTTTATAAAATTTGCTTGGAATTAGATTATGTAAAGGTGTTAGCACTAGTAGAACATGGTTGTCCAATGTAATATCAATGCTATTACTAGTTGATCAGCAGTATTATGTATTATAGATACTCTAACTGTAAAGGCCAAAAACATGGGCCAATTCATAAAACTTGATAAAACCTAGCACTAAAATGCACCTTAAAAGAGGACTAAAAGGTAAACTAAAGCTTAAAAGAATCCAAATTATATTAACCTAAAATGTGGGTCTAAAAGTGATCGAAGGCACTAAAAGCACATGAAATATTGTATAGGTCTAAACAAATAGGGTCTCACAAAGGCCTAGAGTTATCCAATTGTCATTCAGTTTAAGGTATAAGCTATCTTGGCTACGGAGAGCAGAGATCTCCTTCTCCACCTTATTGAGAACTCATTTAAAGGTGGCTTGGTTTGATTAGAATGAAAGCCTTATTTACAATACATTGAGGTGTCGAGGATATCATGCCCAGACTTCCTCACCCTAGGTCTTCTACATTGAAGTAAGCAAGAAAGATGCAATGATTCTTACCCCTTCACCCAAATAACCTTAACCTCTCATAGCCTTACAAAATCTCCTATATGAATTAATATCCATTACCATAACTCTTGTTACAATTATCTAAGATCTCATATCAATTATCCTTCTATTATAATTATCTTAAATATTCTTCATATTAAATATATATATCCTATGAGATGATAAACTTAAATCCAAACTAAAGGTTTATTGTATGTTGTCTATGCCATATTTTTCCTTTTCCTACCTATAAAAACCTTACTTGCATCTGTCTAAAGGCAATTAAGAATCATTGTATAACAGGATTTTTTTACCCTAGCAAACCCTAAGAATCAATATTGATATATTGGCAAAATATTGAGAGGTGCATCTATAGCATGCTTATAAAAAAAGCAATAACTATTATTACAACATCCATTACAATAACTCTTGTTACAATATCATGCTTAATAATATCCCTTACCATAACTCTTGTTACAATTATCTAATATCTCATATCAGTTATCCTTCTATTATAATTATCCTAAATATTATTTATATTAAATATATATATATATATATATATATCCCATGAGATGATAAACCTTAATCCGAACTAAAGGTTTATTGTATGTTGTCTACGCCATATTTTTCCTTTTCCTACCTATAAAAACCCTACTTGCATCTGTCTAAAGGCAATTAAGAATCATTGCATAGCAGATTTTTTTTGCCCTAGCAAAATACTTCACTAAAAGTGCTCATTATTTTTCCCCTTTAAACCATTCTTAGCAAAATACTTATACTTCTAACCTTAAAACCCTAAGGATCAATATTGATATATTGGCAAAAGATTAGGAGGTGCATTTGTAGCATGCTTATAAAAAAAGCAATAAAATAGTCGATTTCCATGCAAAGTCAACACTAAAAGGAGGTCAAACTATCTCTAGCATTTTTTTTATTTTTAGATTTGAATATATTCAATTAAATATTGAAGTAATACTTTTAAATATATTTTTATTTCTTATACTATTTATAACATATTTTTATTTTTAGAAGGCGTGAAACTAATAAAATTTCACAAAAAACTTTCCTTCATATATATTTTAAAATTTTTTGAAAATTCATGGCCCTTTAAACCTATGGAGGCTAAGCCCCTAGGAGATATTTAAGTAAAGCAACTCAACTACTTATTCGACTCAACTCAATAAATGCTTAATCCATTAGGTACTTGCTTAATACATTTAGCTTGTAATCAATTTGATTATAATTTTTTATTATATCTATATGATTAAAATTTAATTTATATTTTAATTTTAAATTCATATTATTTAATTAATTAAAAATATATAACTTTGTGTTCAAATCAAACTTAAGATCAGCTTAAACTGCTTCTATTTTAAACAAGTCATATTCAATAAGATCATAATTTAACTTCGCTTGATTTGATTCCATCCTAAGTAGAAAATAAATAGCCTTCAATAATATAATATAATATAAAGCTCTCCACACACACACACACACACACACACACACACACACACACACACACATATATATATATATATATATATATATATATATATATATATATATATATATATATATATTCTTTATTTTTTAAAATAAATATTTCCTTTATTTCATGAATAAAATAAAATATCATATGTGAGCACATTAAAAACTAAGGAGATTCTAGGATAACAAAGATAAGAACAAACCCCTCTTTATATTTAAGGGTGCAAACAAATCAAACTACTCATAAGTAGCTTGAAATTGACTTACAAAAGATTTAATTCAAGTTTAACTTTAAATAAGTTAAACCTAAATAAGTTAAGCTCAATTAATATACAAGCCTAGTCTAAGGTTCATATTAGTCGATTTAAATTGTTCATGAGCTTAAAGAAACTTAATAATTTATTTTATATTTTTATTTTGATACTATATATAAATGACATAATACAAGAAAAAAATTTAATCACATTAGTAATTGCTAAGGTTGTATAAAGAAGTATGATACTTTAGTTGAAATAATTAATTTTCACTAAATGTAATTATTGGCATTTTATGGAAATTGTATAGATGTTTTTTAATAAATTTAATCGTTACAAAAAAATTATATTAATAAGTAAAATAAAATTAAAAAAATTGATATTCGGTTTATTTGTAAATGATATTATTTCATATGATCAAAATTTAGGTGAGAAACAAACTATTCAAATAAAATTATAAATTTGTTTAGGTTTATATTTATTAAAGGTTTAAATTTAAATTCAAATATTTCCAGTTCGATGAGAAATTAAGGTTTTATAATATAGTTTACTAAAATAAACTCATGCTTGACTCAAGCTTGAAGTTAAATTAGAATTATTCAAATCTAATGATATTCAACTTGAGTTTAAATTTGTTTATTTCTTGTGAGTTCAAGTTTAGATACATCCACTCGACTCAATTTATTTGTACTCCTAATTATATTTATACTATTTCAAATCTTACAAGGTCCCACTATCCTAACTTCGGTACAAAATTGGGCAATGGTGCTATAGATAACCATTTTTTTTTTGGATAATTTTGATTTGTAAAGGGGAATAATGAAATTGGAAGATGAGGATTGCACGAGAAACTTGCAATATGTAACCTAAAATTTTCATAAATTAGAAATATTCCATTCTTTAAATGACCGGTGAATATTGGACTTCATAGTTTCACTGACGGTGAAGAAGATTGGGATATCCAATTCCATTTAAATGCAAATAGAAAATTAATTTAGTTTTGAATGACTCTTATTGGAAGATCAAAAGCACAAATAGTTTGCTTCTGTTTAATTTAGGGGAAGCAAATGCAAAGGAGTTTCTAAACTCACTTAACTTTCTATCTTTGCTACTCTACATCTCAATCGGTAGCAATGATCGTGTGAAGAATAGGATTAGCAATTTTTAAATTTTTTATTGTGTTTCTAAATTTCAATTATTCAAAAAATATTTTCCAAAATAAATGCGATTCAGATTTATTAGTCTAGTCCGGTCCTAGACCATTATCAAGAAAAGATCCAAAGAAAAAAATTAGAGAAGGCGATGATGGTAAAAGATGAAGCTTTGTTCAAGGAAATCATTTTTAATCACTACAAAGCCACGTATCCATTGATCCGCTAAGAATTAGTGATGGAAGATTTGTCTTTTCTTCCTTAATTATCCATCCGACGGTGGCAGCAAGCTTGTCATGAAAGCCTTTCCATGGTGGTGGCAGGTTTGGAACTTATCCGACAGTGGCAGCAAGCCCATTATGAAAGCCTCACTACGCTTCACTTCCTTCTACCTTTGATATGCTCCAATTCCTTCTAAGATTTTCTCATTTTACCCTAATTAGATCGCAAATCTACTTTACATTTTCGTATTTTCCCCGAGTCAAACCGCAACAATAATGATTAAATGTTTTCAAACGAAGCAAAATGATGCTTCTTCACCCTCCAGCCTGATATGCTTATTCCATTTATCTAGTAAAGGGATTAGGACATTGTGGGACAAATTTATTTTTATCAAATGATTTTAAAGCCAAATGGGATCTCAAAGGCCCTCCTTCGACGCAACTGCCAACTTGCAATCCAAAGGGTGTCGGGATTCTTAGGGAGGGATTTAACTTTTGATATACTTAAGTGCAGCCTGTTATTTTTAGTGGGGCAGGGGTGGACGGTGGATGATATTAACCTTTTGATCTTCATCTTGCCGGATGAACGACTTTCGTATGGTACTACCAGTAGCAATTCTTTATTGCAACCGTAAGTGTTGACCATCTCATTAATCATTTTTGGATGAATCATGATATCTATTTCTAATATATCAGCGATTTGATTCTGAATTCTTTATTTTTCTATTGACATTCACTTTATCTCACAAATAAGTAAAACATATGCTCTCTGTTTCTGATGATAATTTTGAAATATTAAAATTAAAACAAGAAGGGTCCGGGTGACTGCGACACAATGAATTTAAGAGGTCTTTCAAATCAAGATGTTCCCCTTTCCCAGACATGATTACGTTACGTGCACCGGTTTTCTTTCATGTTTGGCCCGTTCTACGTCAAGAACGAGAACAAATCCTTTCCTACTTACATGAGCTTTTTCAAATCTTATAATTTGTTTTGGACAAATCATAGGATATTGCTTATACATCTATGATGTTCTTTTACCTCTTTATTTTTTTCATTTTTATTCACTTTATCTAACAAATAAGTAAAAATTTAGCATCAGGAGTTGTTTTGCTAGAAAATTTTAATTTTTTATATATAAATGAAAGAGTACTGTATATTTTTATAATTTATGATTTAACAATATAATAATAAAAGGAAATTTCTTCTTAAAAAAATAAAAATTATCTCTTATTAATTTTTTTATATTTATCATTAAATATTTAAATATTTTTTATAATTTTTATATTTTATAATTATATTTATTTAAAAGATATTTTTTACTAAAACATTCGGAGGCCAAGTATTAGGATTCTGAAATCTTACCAAAACACACACACCACACACCAAAAAAAAAAAAAAGGCATGTACTTTTATGTTTACTTTTAAACGAAGATGCGAGGAGTCATTTTTGTGTTATATTTTAATCGAGGGTGTCTGCTACACCATTTTAAAGGGAAACACAAGATGGATTTTTCAAATCAAGGAGTTCCCATCTCACAGACAAGATTACTTCATCTGTTTTCTTCCTTTTTCAAGTTAATTTGGCCCATCAGCATGCGTCAAACAGTGCTTGCGTAGTGCCATATTATTGTTTACTCTCCCACAGCGGCGGGCCCGGAAATTTCGGCTTGGAGGACTAGATTAATCATAAGTGACATTTGATTTAGTTGCATATTAAAAAAACTAATTATAATTTTTTTATAATTTTAATTTAAGGTATTTTAATTTTTTAAAAAATAAATATAAAAATTATGAAACATTAAATAAAATTATTAAAAAAAATTATGAGAAAAATTGTTGAAACTTATTTGTAAAGGCTATAATATATAAATTATTTATACTTTTACAAGGAAAGTTACAATGAAAATTTTTGCAAATATAATTAATTTATTAAAATTCATATGTATGAAATAGAAGTAAGTGGCAATTCAATTAATATTATATTATATGTATAATGTAAATAAAAGTATAACATGAAAATTATAATATTTTTAACACATATATAAGTTATTCAAAATTTTATAAAAAAATTACAACAAAAATCTATCAAATTTGCAAAAAAAATATAATTACTTTAATAAAGTTTATAAGTATATATGTATTTTTTTACATATATAAAGGTTTCGTTCTAAAAGCTTAGAATGATAAAATCAAAATAGATAGCAAGTAAAATAAGTGATGAATCTAGTGTAATTATATTGTAAATTTTAGTGCACATAATGTATTTTTAAAAATAAAATTAGAGAAAATAGAAGTTAAAAAAATGTTTTGTAAACCATTTAAGTTTTTAGTTTCAACTAATTATATGTTTTTATAAAAAAAATTTTAAGGTATAATATAATAAAAATATTCATATTTAACAAAAATAGAAAGATAAAAAGAATTATTATATATATTATTTATTTTCTTTTATTAGAAAAGAATCATAATTTTGAGTTTCATATTTATATCTTTATATTATTTATAAAATTTATTATTATTATTATTATTATTATTATTATAATTATATAAGTGCATAATTTTTTTTATCATGATTGTATGTGTTTTAAAATTTGGGGGACGGAATGTATTATAATACATATATGTAAGAGAAAATATTGATCTTTGAGGTTAAGGCCACCCCTAGTTCCCTAAATCCACAGTTGCTCTCTCAAGTCCCAAATTTACGAGTATATTTGTTCTTAAATTTATAACAAATGAATAATCTTCTTGAAATTTATATTTTTAAAATTATAATTTTTACACAAACTATACATTTAATAAATATAAACATAATATAACCCTTTCTAGAAAATATTTTCTTACAAGTCCTTTTCTTGACAACTGTTATTTTTTATTAAAATAATTATATTTGTACCAAAAAAACATTTTGGAAAATTCACATAACAAAAAAGCAAGACCCTTCTTCTATTAATCTAACTATCCCATATTGCACTTACAAATGCAAATTGGTGTTAGTTATGGCATACTAAAATTTAAAACAATGTAATAAATCTTAAAATCATTAAATTGAAATTATTCAATGATAATTATTTTTTAATAAATATATGATTAAATAATTTTAATTTAACAATTTTTAAAACCATTACATTATTTAAAATTTTAAAACATGTAAGGTATCGTAAAATTCACCAAGCAACTTATTTATTTCTCCTCGTAGATAAAGTCATTTTGCGGTTGTTGTACTCCCATGGATTCATAGAAGCTGCTAAAACCCCATCTTTACTTAATACCCTCCGTCATTTTCTTCTGCCGTCTAATTAATCACCTCTGCCTCAACTTCTTAGGAACATTCACCAACCCAATGGGCTTTCTTTTTCGAAAGGGTAGAAATTTTGAAGGTGGACATACACGAGGAATGCAACTTTTTATGAATAATTGTGGTCATATGTTCTCAATTTTTTTAAATTATTTTCAAAAAATATTTTTAAAAGCTTTTTATCCTCAAAAATTATTTTCAAATTTAAAGAAAAATAATAAATAGACAAGCCCTATATATTTTTTTAACAAAAATTAACTGCAACATTCTTATGTAAAATTATAAATTTTTGAAAATTTTTTTATGTTACAGCTTTTTTAATGGAGTTGTAATTTTTTATTCATCTATTACATACAAAATCCCATACAAAATTGCAAAAACTTATAAAGAAAATTGTAAAAAAAAAAATCAAATTTTTTCAGCCATTACCATAATTACCCCAAACGTTACTTCTTGATCTGTTTGTATCCTGACAACGCTCAACATAACGACAAACAAAGAAATACTAATCTACATCGGCCATGTCAGACCTCAACAATTGTTCAATTAAAATCACGGCCTAATTCAATTGCTGGCTAAACGCTGTAACGCGCTTATCGAAATATCGCCATCAAAGCTACGTTGTTAATGACGTTTACCTCCCTTTTTTTTATTTTATTTTTTAACTTCGTCTATCGTAAGAAGTTTCCTCTGTCAAAATAATTGTTATGTTGCTTGACTCATGGTATTGCAGGTAATTTTCAGTTTGGTGGATGTTTATATCTACATAAGCACATTGTCTTGAGCCTTAACTGTAAACTGCCAAAAAAACTTCCATAGCTTTCTGCTCTAATCCATCATGAACATGCCAAACAACCTTATTTCTTTCGAAGCTTTCAACGTAAACGGAATTAAGGCATGCTATGATTCTCTTATGCAAGAGCAGCTTCATGAGTTCCATGGGAAGAACATTTTGTCGCAAATGGAATTTCCTGTCAACCACGAAAAAGGAAAAAAAAATTTCAAAAATCGAAATCATCAGCAACAGCTGCAGCAAGAGCAAGAATCCAAATTTGATAACTTGATGTCAGAAGAATTCAGTGTGGATCGTCTTATGCAACCAACACAGGAAACTTGTTTGCTGAAGAAGTCGGGTGTTGAGGACAACAAGAAATGTTCAATATCCTCTCCTTTAGCTTCCTTGGAGCTCCTCAACAATTATGCAAGTAGGTTCAAAAAGCTAAATGTGCAAAATCTGAGCAATAAAAGCAGAGAAATTTATGTTGTTGGGCCGCAAAAGTTCTCACCTGAAGAAATAATAAGGATTGCCGGAGCAAGGTATGTGCAATTCTCGACCAACTGGTACGATGATTATTGCATGCCCATGCATCCATATGGTTTTGGTCTCGGCGTTGTATCTGATGAAGAATACAGAGACGTTGAGCTTGCTCAGTTTCTTCTAGCTGCAGCAGAGAAGGTAGGTCTCCAGCAGTTCGAACGAGCAAGCAGCTTACTCCTTCATTGTCAATGGAATTCATCTCCGAATTCAAACACTGTGCAGAGACTCATTTTCCATTTCGCCAGGGCGCTTCGAGACAGAATCGATAAGGAAACAGGGAGGATGGCTCCAAAGGGATATGAGAAAAACGGGGAAAACGAATTGATTCAGAAGTTGGCTCCTAGCATAGGCTTTATATGCCACCAGAAAGTGCCTTTCAATCAAGTGATGCAATTCGCTGGCATACAAGCTATTGTTGAACATGTTTCATCGGAGACCAGAATCCATTTAATTGATCTTCAAATCATGAGTGGGGTCCAGTGGACAATTTTCATGCAGGCACTGGCAGACCGCCTTGAAAGGCCAATTGAGCTTCTCAAGATAACTGCTCTTGGAATTACAGGCGTAAACAAGCTTGAGGAGATAGGGAGAAGGCTAGCAAGTTTTGCCGAATCCTTGGAATTGCCCTTCTCATACCACACAATTTATGTCACAGACATCATCGAAATCAAGGAAGAGTTGTTCGAAGCTGAATACGATGAAGCTGTTGCCGTCTACTCTGGTTACGTGCTCAGGACTATGATATCAAGGCCTGAACGCTTGGAAAAATTGATGGGGGTGATAAGAAATATAAAACCATCAATTATGGTAGTTCTTGAAGTGGAAGCAAGCCATAATTCAACATCATTTGTGAATCGCTTCATTGAAGCATTGTTTTTTTACGCTGCGTTCTTTGATTGCATTGACACTTGCCTGCGACATGACGATGAGTGTAAAATGGGAATGGAAGCAATTTCAAGTGAAGGCATAAGAAGTATTGTTGCTGATGAAGGGAGAGAAAGGACAGTTAGGAATGTGAGAATAGATGTATGGAGGAAATTCTTTGCGAGGTACCGAATGGCAGAAGTAGGGTTAAGCGAGACATCACTGTACCAAGCGAGGATGGTGATCAAAGAGTTTGCTTCTGGGAACTATTGCACAATTGATCGAAATGGCAAGGGTCTGGCAGTTGGGTGGAAAGGGACCCCAATGTCTACCGTTTCAGTTTGGAGGTTCCTCTGAGCAGGTAGCTTCCGTAATAAGCTTTGTTTCAGATGTAAACCTACAGTTGTACGAAATCCCTTTATGTTAATGTAAGAAAAATTAAAATTACAACTTACATTGGATTTACAACAGCATAATAAGATTAGTACAGAATTGTTTATAGATAAAAATCTTCCTTTCCTTCTTATAGATGCATGCTTCTCAATGGAATAAACAAATAATTATATTAGATTAAAAGTGGAGATGGACCTATAAGATTACACTTTAACCACTAAATATATTAATTCATAATTAGGTATCCATAAATTCAAGTAATAAATTTCTTTAACAAATTGAACTTTAAAAAATAAAAACATCTTAAATTATTGTTTAGCTAGTTTTATCAAAAATAAAATACAAATAATTAATAGTAACTTAAATGAAAATTCTAACATTCTTTTGCACTTGAGAACATTGTAAAGATTTTATTTTAAAATATTTTATATGAAAATAACTTTTAAGTTAAATATAAAATTTAGGACACATGATAATGATTTTTTTTTTGCTAATCAAAATATATTTTATTAAACTAAAATATGCAAGAGATCATAAAGTACTACCTTATCCAAACAAGGAGCAACCTGAGATAAACTACCCATCCTACCCTCAATCACATTTTTTACTCACTAGGTTGCCTCATGAGTTACTCTGTTACATCCTATAGGAAACTGCATTATAGAGATATAATTAACATTTTCGATAAATCAAAAATTGACTCAAACACTACTTTACCCTACCATGGACATTCAGAGACACCTAATAAAGCATCCATAGCTAATTTGGAATCACTCTTTACTATCACTTGACAATGGCAAAAATTAAGAGTCAGAGAGATTCCTTCATGAATGGCCAATAGTTTTGCATTCAAGACTAACAATTACTCGAAAGTTTCATACCATATACCTATAATACGCCCTTCCCAGTTTCAAGCAATCATAGCTATTGCGAAATTCCCCTTAGTGCATGTAACATCTATATTAATTTTTATCTTTTCATAACTTGGGGCCAATTAATATTGCCTTGGATTACTTACATAATTTGGCCCAATCAACCTACTTGAGCTACTAATCCAAAAAATGATACCTAAAATAAGACTCACTCTTAAGTAACCAATAATATCAAATCATAGCTGTATATAATTGTATTAATTATCAATGTAAGATCCTCTATGATTACATATATTATCAACTACTTAAACATGAGTCATTAATATGAAAGTGTAACAAAAAAATAGTATTAAAAGTGTAATTTAACAAAATATGCTATTTTTCAAGTCATATTATCAACAATTTTTCTATAATAAATTCAATATAAGGTAGAGAAATTTTTTAGTAATAATAAAGTTAATTGTCTTAAAATTTTAAAATAGTATGAATTAAGAGACAAACATTGACATAGAAGCTAGTGACTAATATTTAGTCTTAGTTCTCAGAATTTATTCACTAAAACATCTTTAAATTTTAAAATAATATCAATTGAGAGACAGATATATAACTCAAGAACTAATTATTGATATCAAATCTTAACCCTTATAAATTTATTATCAAAATGTCTTAATATTTAAAAATAGTGTCAACTAAGAGATAAACACATAAACTAGGAACTAATAATAAATACTAACTCTTCATTATGATAAAATATCATACAAAATAATATATTAGACATGATATCTAATATTTATTAAGATAAATCTCATTATTCTAATATAGTACTCATAACAGATCACATATACAAGTCCAGGAGCTAATGATTGATACCAAGTCTTACTCCTCATAATTACAATAATTGGTACATTTCATAATATAGAGATACATATATTGAACAAGAAATCAAAAATTGCATATTTAAATGTAAATTAATGTACCATTATGACGAAGAACAAATATGATAATAACACATAAAATAAAGATTCGTGAATTGTGTAATAATATATATGACAAATTTGCACCTTATATAACAATAAACATATTATGATTATCAACTTAAATAAAAAGTTTTATAATATATAATGTGGAACTTCTATTAACTAAGTATATTATAGGAAAATAAAATTTCATATTCATATCTTCACAAGCTTCTAAAACATCTTATAAAACTAAAAACCTTAGTTTTGAAAAATCAACATTTAAATTTCATGTACATATTCTAGTAGTATTTATAATTATGATTTCTCAAATTGTCAACTTTAAAATTAATGATATAATATAAATAAAATAAATCAATAAACAAAAGAAATTAATCATATAATTAAATTCAGCATATCAAACAAATAGTTTGCATGGTTATCAAAACTAGATACTAATATTGATACCAAGTTAATTAAACAACGTATGAATAAAAGTTTTAAGCCTTAAATTTGTTTTATAACAATTTGAAAAACTCTTATGGCAATAATATACACTAATTAACAAAAGAGCATCTCATAAAAAATTTAGAAAAAAAAAAGACTCACAACACGTATGCCAAAAATTTTATAAGTTATTTTATATTCTACCTAAGGGCAAATAAACCTATATCAAAATCATTACTATTAGTTGGAAATATGCTTCATAAAAAAGGTCCTTCACAATATATATATATATATATATATATATATATATATATATATATATATATATATATAAAGAAGACATAATGAAATTTTCACCTCATTATCATACATATTTTCCAACAAATAAATGTATGTATATATAACTTATTACAAACTGAAATTATATAGATAAATTTTGATATTTAAAAGTAATTTTATAAAATAAATCAATTTCATATATCATTAAATTATTTTTAATTAAAATAATCTTTCAAACATAGGTATCACATTTTTCAATGCAAGCAAAATTTCATAACATTAAATTAAACTCCTACTAATATGAAGATTTGATGTAATTCTCAAAAACTATACACCATTGCAAAATATAAATCAAATATTATCAATAAATTCATCATATTTAAAAAATTATAATATTAATAATATTTTTCATAATCAAATAATTATAAATTTATTATTTACACTAATTAATCAAATATAATTTTTTAAAAAAATTATATATAATTCTATCCTAAAGAAGAGAAGGAAAAGATTATATTTTGCAACTATTGTGCCATAAAATCATATAACAATATAAAAATTTAACTTAACATGTAACTAAAGTTACACAATAATATATGTCATTCTTAAAATTGATTCATCTAATAGTAATTCTTTAAACTATAAGAAAATTAAATTTAATGGCATAAATTATCTTACAACACATAATAAATAAAAAAAATTATACATTAACAAGGTCCACACAAGAGTTCATGATATATAATTATAAATTCTCTTTTAGGCAAAATATATAATATGTGTTAAGTTTTCTCACAATATATTAATTTGTAATCAAGTATCTATAAATTTAGATAATAAATCATTTTAATAAATTAGATTTCAAAAAATAAAAATATTTTAAATCATTGTTCAATTAATTTTTATTAAAAATGAAATACCTAAAATTAATGATAATTTACATAAAAATTCTAACAATTAATGGCTTGTTGTTGTACTCATCATGTTTTCTATTGTCCCTGTAATATTTTGCTGCTTAAAGATGTAAACCCTATATGGAAGCCAAAACATGTATTTATTGTTAGAATAATAATAAAATTAATTGTAAATCTTCTTTTAATAGTTTAAGCTTTTAGAAATGGCACTCGTATTATTTTAGAATTTAGAAGTTAATTGCTAAATTAGTATTTGTTACATTTAATAATCAAACTAGTGACTATAGGCCTAATCACAAACATTTTAAATTTTTGGAATAGTTATTTCATTTGACATGTGCAGCTTGATTTAATACTTGGGGATGAATCTAGTTGGATTCATAACAAGAGCATCTTCTATTTTCTACATTTGCAACATGTACACTAACCATTTGCATAAGACACGCAGGCTTGTTAGCCGAATCGCTTCTTGCTAACTTCATGAAAATAAAGGCATTGAGGAGTTGTTTGATTTGCATAGGAAATAATTTTTTATAAAAAATTAAATTTCTTAGAAAATAACTTTCAATATGAATTTCTTAAGAAGTATTTAAAGTTATTTGATTAATACATAGAAAGTGATCCTTCTTGAGAAATAATTTATTATATTTTATTTAGTTCAACTTTGAATATTCTAGAAAATATTAATAAAATAACTACTATATCCTAGTATTATTATAATATAAAGTAATAAATTTTAATTGTCATTAATTAAATTTAATGAAGATAATTTTATCATTATATCTATAAATAGCATAAGAAATAAAACTTACCTAAGAGATGCGGATAAACAACTTCTCATATTTTATGCAAAGTAAGACTTTTCAAAAAGTTCTATTTCTTCTAATTTATAAGATAACAGTTAACTAAGCAACTCATCGATTTTCTACTTCCCAAAAAATAAAATTTTTCATATTATTGAAACGAACCAAACAATCTCTAAATTATGTTAGGGTATTGTAAGTACTCTTGAAGTTTTCTTTCATATTTATATATAACACCTACCCCTTTCTTAATAAATATAGAATAATTTAACAATTTTTTCTTAGGTCATCTGTTAGAATCCTAACGTTAGCTGATTCTCCTACATTGTTTTAATATCAATGTTAATTGTTTTATTGAACTTTCTAAACAAAAATTCACTTAAAAGTTAAGATTTTTACTCACATTTGTATACTAATATCTAACCCCTTATAAAATAATCCAACAAATTGTAAGCTGAAATTTTCTTATATGGTCAACCAAGATCAATTATGAATTTTTGTAATTTTAATGCCTTGAATAATTCCCATCATATTGTGAATAAATTTCATTAGTAATCTCCACATGTGAATAATATTTTGTTGATATAGTTTAGTAATCCAACAAAGTATAAGCTGAGATTATGGTCAACCAAAGTCAATTGTGAAATTTTTGTAATTTTAATGTTTTGAATAATTCCCGCCACATTATGAGTAAATTTTCCACACGTGAAAAACATTTTGTTGATATAATTTAATGATCTTCCTTAACTTGTTAGTATATACTAAAGCATTGGCAAAATATAATAGAAAGATAGCAAAAAGTATTCAATTATGAACAACTGATTTTTAAAATTTTAAGTTATAAAAATTTAATTAAAAATTTAATGAAATTATAAAAAGTAATAAAGTAATTTAACCTTATTTGTTTTTAAGATTTGTTGAAGAATATAGTTTAAACAAAAGAATCATGAGAAGCAGAGACAAACCTCGCGTATCCTTGGACCATCCCAAACATTTTAAATTGTCAAATTCTACATTTCAAACTTTTACAAAAAAAATTTACATATAGTCTTTCAAAAATTAAAACACTTTTATAAAAATCTTTAACAAATTGTATTTTAATTGTTTCAAAAACGTGTTTTTGATGTTGCCTTTGATAAAAGGTCCACTATTGTAACGTACTATTGTGATACAATTTCATTTGGATTTCATGCACCTAAATTAGAATATAGGGTTAGTTAATGTACGCTTTAGTATTAAATAACAGCCCATGATGAAAAGCTTATTTGAATCGTGTATGAATTATATGGAAATACAATTAGTTTTTCTTCTTGACTCCTATGAACTCAAATTTCACTCATTGGCCGACTAATTATTGTACGTACAGGAGATTAAGATCGAATCTCACATTATTAATGCACAATTATGCATTAGTGAGAAATTTGAATTATTTTTAAAACTTCATTTATGCAATTAATTCCTAATGTCATGAATCAAACTTATATTTTCTTCTATGGATTTAATTAATTTAATTCAAAAAAATGTTTACATTAATTGAATATCTAATTATATTATAATTTAATTTAATTTATTTTTCTTATACAATGGAGCTTCTCAAACCAAGATGGACAAGGCAAATAAACCAAGAGTTCATATTACAAATATCACTATAAACAATTAAGTGAGAATAAAAAATTGAAGAAGCATCCTCTTCTAGCAAAGGAAAAACGTGTGGACTATAAAGTATAGTTAATAGAGATTGCAAACTTTGTTCCCCTTTTGTCATATGATCCATCACTTGATTTACTTCTCTATAAATATGTTTGAGTGTATTATGGGGAATCTTGACCACCAACTTCTTGCATTCATTCAGTAAATAGTCAATAAGGATATTATCACATACATTATTATTAATTAAGCTAACAATTAGTTAGGAATCCATTTATATATGAAAGCTACTAATTTTTAATGTAACATCAATTTTTAAGCCATTTATAGGGCTTTAGACTTCAGCCATAACACTAGTAGCTCTTCCTAGTCCTTTATAGAAACCCTAAACCCTACACCCATTGGTATTTCGGTTGAAACTATGCCAACTCCAATTATCCCCAAGTTAGTACTAGAAATTCCAACAATGTTCATTTTCATCCAACCTTCTTTTGAGATTTTTCATTTGCCAGGTGCCATTATGGTTCTCTTAGGTATTGCAATAATTTGATTCAATTTCAAGTTGAAAATATATCATATGCATTTATTATATATTAGTTGGCATATTAAAATTTAATTTCATGTTGAAACTTAAATTATATGGTCCTTGTGTTTTTTAATTTCTAATAGACATAACCAATTCAAATTAAAGGAGTGATGCAAAGAGTTTGTTAAACTAAGTTTAGATTCTTTTTCTCCTTCATAGTTAGAGATTCAATTAGAAATTCAAGTAGTTAATGGATGCAAAATTAATTGTAGTTTATGTTTTGTTTGAAAGTAGAAGAAATGAAAAAATAAATAGAATTGAATGCTTTATTACACCTCCCTAATTTAAAATGTTTTATGTGAAGAAATATTTAGTTATTATAGTGAAAATTAAAATAAAATTCTTTTGTAAAATAATTAATAAAAGAATAACTTGAAAAGTTTTAAAGTTGAAATTGATTAAAGGTGAATAAAAAAGAGTGAAGAAGATCTATTTGGAAGAAATTTTCAATTTTACCCTTAGCTTCATCCCTCTTTTATTTCCCTATTTTAACTACCTTTTTCTCGTATTTCCTTAGAACCCTCTGCTCCTTATCATCACATATTATTCTTCCTTTCCTCTTCCTCCTTTTCTAGCAAGCAAAAAAGGCATCTATTTCTATTAGTCTTTTATAGTTTTTCCATTCAAATAAGACAAAGCTTCCTAAACTTCAATTCTTATAGAGTTTTTCTTTCATTCTCCTATGAATTTAAAAAGCTTGAAAGTTTTACCTTTAAATGGAAATTTTGAAGCCTTAACCTTAAACTTGCAATTTTTAAATGATTAGTGGTAAGCAACCACAACCTCATTCACCTAATATTTTCTCTATATAAGGTGAATAAATATTTCGCCTGGATTTGAATGTTTTGAATGATTTGAGTTAGGTTTTAAATTTTGCTTATAATTGAATGAAATTTAAGAAATTAATGCTATGGATTTATGTTTGAAATGTGATTCTTGTTGGATCTAGAGCATAAGATGTGGTTTTTAAATTTTACGATGGATTGGTTAAGTGATTTGCTTTTAAAAAGGAGATTTCTATAAGAATTCTTTAGATAAATATTTTTTTTAGTTTCAAAATATGTAAAAAATTATGTTATAATCAATTATATAATTGATTATGCCTTAGAAAAATATTTTTTGAAAGGTCATAATAAATTATATAATTGATTATGCATTTAAAAATATATTCTTTAAAAACTTATAATTGATTACTTAATTGATTATACATGAAAACCTTACAAGAGGAATGGCATAATTAATTATATATCAAATCCTACCTTCTGGACCCCTTACAATCAATTATATCTACACTAAGTTACTCTCTAGACTAACATGATCGATTATACCATATGCATTTCTAGTTATTACTTATCCTAAGAGTTCTAGTCACTTACATATTTGTTCTATGTTATTGATATGTATTAGTATATACTAATCATTGACTAAGTATTTTGAGGTCATGCAAAAAGACATGGCAATATTGCAATATATGAATAAGTGTTGTGAATTAATTTTACAATGGATAAGCTTCAATTGTATTATTGAATATAAAAAAAGAGATAGGGCCAAACTAATGACACTATAACTTAAACACTAGATCCAATATATATTTATGAAGGATAAAGATATAAGGGAGTCATAAGGAGATTTGCTTATTTTTCATTATATATGATCCTGAGATAATTTTGAATTGTTATTCTTAAATTAAGTGGATTATGAAATTTTGCTATTATTATGCATATGAGAATGTTATATTCACTAATGACTTAGTTATGGAAATGTGTAAGAAATAAGTAATGAGTAAAGCAGGGTAAATGCAGTCAGTAAGATTTTACCTATTTTATGATTCATTTGCTTTAGGATGTTTACTTGTTGATCTCCAAACTTACCCTTCTATGTTTAAAATTGTATATTCTCATATTGATGTGCCCTCCACCACCACAATGAAAATAAATCCTTCAGGATTCCCTTTGGCACAGTTACACACAAAAATTAAATATATTGCTTGGAGATAGATAAGTTTCTTGAACCTTTCCTTGGAGGGCCTTGGTCTATAGAAGCTGGTAGTTAGGTAAAGATTCTTTCATCTACCAGAACTAGTTAGGTTAACTTATCTTTAAAATCATTAAGGATTATAAGCAAGTGTAATTTTTTTTTATTTTTTAGACATTCACCCAATGAATATTATTACTCGTATTTACTAATGTCATTCTTCTTTCCAAATTGTCAATAAGAAAATATGGTATGGAAAATTAATAAGAGAATTAAAGAGTGTATTAAAAGTCCTCTCATTTTATAATAAGCTGGACTTTTTCCCAAAGATTATTCAAATGGTCAAGAATGTTGGAGAACCGTGGGTTACAAAAATATAGATGAAGCATGTTTTGTTAGTGGTCAAGTAACTGCATATAAAGGAGTTGTTCAGGACTTAAAAGGGTAATAAATGGAAAGTTTTTCTAAAAGTATTGGTACTGAAATTGTGTTATCTATTAAGTTGAATGGCATATCCAATGGCCTAATGTTGACCTAGGAGATGAGACTTTGTAAAATTTGCTTGAAATTAGACTATGTAAAGGTATTGTTACTAGTGGAACATCGCTATCCTCTGCAACACCAGTGCTACTAGTTAATCGACTTTATTGTTAATATAATGGCAAAAGATTGAAAGGTGCTTTCTGTAGCATGCTCATACAAAAAGCAATAAGCTTACTAATTTCCTTGTAAAGTTAGCATTGAAAGGAGAAGTAGCTAACCATTACATAAGAAGGCCACCTAATAATGTTTATTTCTACATAGAGTTGATATGAGTTCTGCTAGCACTAGTATGTAGTGGTTTTTGTTTCATTTCTTTGCTCCTAGACTTATGCTTTATTCCATCTGAAAGAAATTTATATTAATATTATGTTTGACAAGAAAAAAAATCCTATACATTACATAAAAATTTAACTAGTTTAACCTAGTTTGTAATATGTATGGAAAAACATAGTTTAAAAAGAAGAATATGAGAGACAGAAACAAAGCCTCACATATCGTTGCCCTCCCAACTTTTTAAATTGTCAAATATTTCCTTACAATTTCAAACCTTTTCAAGGACATTTACATATAATTTTTCAAAAATTAAAATGTTTTTGCAAAATTCCTTGACATAATGGACATTTATCTCTTTTAAAAATATATATTTAGAGTCAACTTTGATTATAAAAAAATGGCCTCAATCATAATGTTCTATTATGATCATGCATTTTTGTTTGAATTTTGCAAACCTAAATTAGGATATGCGGATGATTATTTAAATATGGGTTTTCGTACAAAATAATAGCTAATAGTGGAAAGCACAACTGAATTGTGTATAAATATGATTAGGTTTTCATTTTAGTTGTTGTGAATCAAAATTTAACTCATCTACCGACTATCTATCTATAAGAGATGAAGCTCAAATCTTGTGTTCCTAGTGCATAAGTAAGCATCGGTAAGAAACTCAAGTTATGTTCAAAGGTACATTTATGCAATTAATCAATTAATTATATCTTGATTCAAACTTATCTTTTCTCCCTTAGAGATATATGAACTTTATCAATTTAGTTCGAAAAAGATTTATATCAACTAGCTATCTAATTATAGTGTAATATCATTTAGTTTCAAGTTGAAAATATATCATATGCATTAATTAAATACCTAGTTGGCATATTAAGATTTTGACATTGAAACCTAAATTATTTGGTACAAAATCAATCTGAATTGATGGAGTGATGAAAAGAGTTTATTACATTAAAATTTAAATTCTTTTATCCTTTCATAGTATAGACTCAAATAGTTAGTTAATGGATATGATTATAATTATTATTTGTGATTTGTTTGAAAGTAGAAAAAAGGAAAGAATAAATAAAATTCAATGCTCTCTTTCCAATTTTTAGTTTCTTTGGAAGGGTAGCATGCCTCTCTTCTATTTTCCCCCAACCAAACTAATAATTAGTTGTAAGAAATTGCTATTTACTTAATGATAAGAATATTATAAAATTTAGTATCTGGCTCATAAATGCCCCCAAAGACCCTTAGCAACCACTGATTTTCCTTGGAGTTGCTTGCCTCTACACTCAAGTATAGTTTTACCAAAACAGAAGGCAAGAATAGTTTATCCAAAATTTAAGTTTGTTTTAATGGCTTGTCTTTCTCTTGCAACAAAAGGGGAAAGTTTGCCTTAGCTCATGAGGGGGGAAAAGGCCCTTTTCGGGGAAAGCAAAGCAAACATAGCATTGGGCTTGTATCAAAAATGATATAGCCTTCGGTATTGTCTACCTAGAGTTGATAGTGATACAACATCCATAACGCAGTGTCTACCTACATATTCTAGTCTTCCTCCATTCTTATTCACTCCTTAATCAAGCTTCGGAGCAGAGCAGCCATGGTGTCCATAGCAACCGACTCAGCCACCAAACTTGGAGTCAATTTCTCTGTAAACACCACCTGCTATTCTGCCCAGAGCAACATTCATTGTTCATTTGATTGCTTTATTTGGTATTCTGATTGCTTAATCTAATTCACATAATTATCTCAAGATCTAAATTTACACACGTATGAAAGAGCTGAAATTCATGACTACACATGAATAGTTTTTCAGTTTTGTTAACGAATAGGGTCTTCCCATAGCTTCAGTTTTGAATTTCCAGTTGCGTTTTGTTGCCATGAAAGTAGCCGGATTTTCCTCTGCTACATCGCATCAGAATGCAACTTTACAATCGACACATGCAATTTTGGCTCAGTTAAATAGGATATGGTTGAGACAAACCAACAGACTGGACCCTTTTTTTTTTTTAACCTTTCCATTTTGTATGTATTTTGTTTTTTCATATGACGCCATAACTGTGATATCTTGCAGCATACATGGACAGAAACAACACGGAAAACTGGCAGATGATGTAATTGGAACCTTGCTAAGCAAGATAAATCATCTGAAAAAGCAAATTCTGGCGGAGAGACATCAATCAGTCGGAGTAAATTTCCAATTGGGGTTACATTAGCCTGAAAGCATCCAATGTAGCTCATTCGCTTTGTCTATATGCTTGCGTTCTTGTCTGATACCTTGTTCGTTCTTTTACTGTTGGTTAGTAAAATCACATTGTTTAGGAGTTTTTTTTTTTTTTTTTGTGGGTGAAAACTCAGGGTTGTAGAATAATAAATGATGTTATTCTGAAATTGGATTCTATGATAGCCAAAAGCTACTAATCAGATCAAAATTAGAAAATTTACTATGGGGGTGCCAAAAGGGAATGTTGCAATTAATTTTGGTTGTATTTTGCATGGGAAAAAATTCTAGAGAATGGGAAGAAGCTGCGGTGTTATGTTATGCAGTCCATCTCAACAAATTCAAGAAGGGAATCTTTACGTGCTGATGAGCATGGCAAAATGCTTTCTTCTAGAATTAACCAACCTATATTTAGATTTGGTGCTTCATCTCAATCTCCAGGAGGGAAAGACAACATTCAAAACCATGAAGCAACATTGTAAGCATTAGTCATCATGCTTCCTTTTATTGAGAATTTAGCAACATATACCTCCTGGATTTTTGTGGATAGGCAAGTTTTACTAAGCACCTAATTATTTGGTCTCCTACTGTGGCTGATACTGAGCAAAAATATTATATACTTGTTTCTTATGCAATTTTAAAATCTTTTACGCACAAAACAGAAATCAGATAATGGCCAAAGACCAGTCGGTAATTGGGACAAGACGTACCTACAATGATCGGCACTGTACTGAAGCAATGGTATGTAGTGGCAGTGAAGAGGAGTTGGTAGAAGCAGAGGAAGAGAAATATGAATTCCCTGAGACTGAAGATCTAATTTTGTGGTAAGTCAAAATGGAGATGCTATGACTGTATAAAAAAATTATTCATTATGCACAAGGACATGAACAACTGATCTTGTTTGCAACAACTGAGACTGTCTTACTAAAGTAAATCCTTAATCAACTTATTTAATGTCAGGTAAGATATGGCTGCTTTGTTTTTTAATCCATGCTGCTGCTTCAGGGGCTCGGGAACTAATACCATGACCATAAAATATGTTTAATACTGAGAGTGTGTGTGTGTGTGTGTGTGTGTGTGTATAGTAAAAAGATTCAAAGTCTCCTTTCTGGGATTATTGTCTTCCTTGACTCTTGAATTTACTAGGATGGCATTTGAGGAGCATGGTTTAAATGAGGAAGTACTGGATATTGTGAAACCGTTTGTTTGAGGTACCAACTTGGAAATCCAGGTAATCTTGAATAATATATGGCACAATTGTATGCTTGATGATTACTGTCTTCTTGACCTTGACTAATTACTAAAAAAATTGATTGCAATCAGCAACCATATATATATTATTTCTGAGAAATATTTTCCCTGAGTGCAGGAGCGATACAAAAGTCGCAAGGAAAAGAATATGGGGAAGCAAGACCAGGTTTCTGAAGGTTATGGAGATGATGATTGATGAATCAAATACTGGCATATGTTTAGACCAAAGCCTGAGTGCTGCTTTAGATTTTGAAAATTGCTTGCAGGAATAGGTTGTCAAATTATATACTTGCTTCTTGGCATTCTGAAAGCAGTCACTCATATCCAGCCTAGATAAATATATTCCCAATTGTAATTATCATGTAAATGCAAAATGTCACAGTGCTGGATGTACCCGTCCAGATTAGCATCTGACTGTTAATAATATCGCCGTTGGTATCAGTATTCTCACAGTATTATAGTTTATTTCCTTTTTATATCTATTTTAAGTCAATCATATTGTTATAATCTTTCCTATCCACAAGTCCCTGCATTTCTGCCCGCAACGATATTGTCGGTGCATCCAGTGCTAAGAGGGGCCGTGGTTACTGAGATAAAAGAAGAAAGAGATATTATCCATCTCTTGCTTTCAGTACTGCAATAAATTCAATTCTATTGACTGCCATAAACTTTACTATAAATTGAAGGTTAAATCAGAATGAATGTATTATAATACTTCTATCATTGTTAAAGCGAAGTTTCTGTATGCTTCAGTCAATTCCTCTATTTAGCAAGGATTTGGATCCAATGCATTTTCATGGAAATGGATTTGGATTCAGAGTAAATTTCATACAAAAATAGATATATAATTTATTTTTTTTGAAACTATGGGTTCCACAATAAAAATTATGTCTTTATCTTTTCGAAAATAACGAGAAAATGATATAGAGAAAAGGAGAAGATCCAAATCCTTATTCATAAGATTAATTTTCATTTCTAAATTTATAATGTTATTCTAATGGAAACCTACCATGACTGCCAACTTCATTCATAACATTTTTCCGTATGAAGTGAGAAGTATCAAACTCATACTCTGCACTTTGGAAATAAGGCTAAAGCCAGTCTGGTTTCTGCAATACAACATTTGATTCTATTTAAGCTTCAGGCGGAATGATTCAAAATTTTATCCCTTACTCACTAGCACGCTTCAATGTTGTATTGGCATAATTATTGGCATAATGGGTGTGTTGAATAGGTGTTGCTGGTTGCTGGGGATCATCGAGTAGGCATCTTCGCCAAGGAAAACATTGGCGCTGATGAAGAGCTCTTCTATATTATTCTTATCAGCCGGATGCAACACCCAAATGGGCCCGTAAACCTGGGACTTCCCAGCGAGGAGGATCATCAGTTCCTCGAGGCAGAGCAAAGAAACACCAGCCTCATTGATCATGAGCCATTGCCATGTTTCTGGATGTACTTAGTTTTGGGTTATAGCGGTTACTTTCTCTCCAGAGATTCTTGATATGTTATCGGAAATTATCGAATGAGCTAATGTGATTGGAAAACTTGTAATTTGATATCAAGATACTGAAAGGCCTAAAATTGTGGTTGTGGTATAGCCAAACAACGAAGTGGGCAATAAGCTATAGAAATTATCCCAGCTTGTTGGCCCGAAATTACATGTTTTTTGATGATTGAGGGCCATCTATGGGAGGTGCTCGTGCTAATTATTAGAATTGGATTTCTTCTTTTTTTTATTTTTTTGTGATGAAGGTTAGAATTGGATTCTTGATTCTAAGATGGTGTGTTTCTCAGACATTCATAAATCTTGCCTGCTGTAACACATTCTCATTTTCTTATTTCTTTTGATTCTTTCATTCTCTTTTCTCTGTTAATTGATCTTCGTTTTACGTCAAGCGATGTCACACTATGCCTGAATGGCATATAGGCAAGCTCTAAATTTCCAAAAGTAAAAAAAAGGTTGTTCGTTGTGAAAATTGGAGTATTGTGAAAAGTAGCAAGACTAGAAGATGTGCATGTCTGATGGCAAAACTACAAGCTAACTCCAAAGAGGTCAACCTTCATGAAATTCCATAGATATGATTTGATCGACATTGGAGAAAATAATCAAAATAGCGATGCTATCCAATCATTCAGATCAAAGTTTGAGGTGAATTTTCAATTTTGGGATGGCGTAATATTATAGCAGAAGTTCTTATGTTATTTCCAATGACAAGAAAACAAGTAGAACAAGAACCGATCACACCAAAACTGGAAGTTTCAGTTTGTCGCTAATAAGGTGAATTACGGTGATCGTAGCTCCTTTTTTGAAACGTATATGAAAAGGAATGGGAGAGAAGGACTTTACAAGACAGGTAGCTGCTTTACATGCTATGATGAGAAAAAAAATTTTGAAGGAGCAATTTAGCTTGAACTGTTCACTCTCGAGCCTGATCTGCTTAGCAGATGGAAGTATAACAGCTCATTCCATGTGTCTGGGACCCCAGGAAGACACCAATGGCTGCAATCTTGAATGGTTGAGGATTTACTCCTTCCTCCATAAATAGATGGATGACCATCTATCCTATATTCTGATAAACTGGTTATATTCAAAAATGTCACTGGAATTCTCATCTTCCTTATGACCTCTTCAACGATTATATTCTTCTCAGGGTAAGCAGTGCTAAAGGTTTCATTAAGAGGCTGACTGGCTTCCTTACAATGCCCGCCAGAATTCCATTGACCTCCCCTGTTAAAAAAGGACCAAATTCAAATACATCACTTATCAATTATCATGAAAATAATTGATTTTACAGGCCAAAAACCGAAAAGGATAATGTTATTAGCACCAGCTGTCTCACACACTTAAACTGATCGTTTAATTTGAGTGATTATGGCCACCTATTTAAAATACATGGACTCAGATTTACTCAGCTGTGTGATTTGTGTTAGTTTAAGGAACAGTGTGAGGCAGTAACGTGTATGAAGCATTTTTTTTTTTCAAGCCAAAAAGAACAAACCTGAAATGAGAAGGTGCTGAACTCCGAAAGAAAACTCGTGTTCTTCTGGGATTGATGTGTTTGTCAACCCACAGAGCCCAAGTCGTCAAAGCTTTCCTAAAGGCTGCCGAGACATTTAGCTGGGGATAAACTTGGCTTCCTTCCTGATAGTAATTAATCCTGTCATAGGATCACCGGACCTTATAAATTCTGCTGATGGAAAAAACTTCTACAACCTCAAATAATTATTTGCAATAATAAAACTTTCATGTTTAACAACTTGCACATATTGTTCTTCACATTTAGACAATGATATAATTTGAGTCAAACTAAGCCACCCTATTTAACTGGGGTGTAGCCGCATAGCTATATGTGTGGGTGTGGAGATAATACCAAGGAGTTATATGTACAAGTGACATTTTTTTCTTCATCCTTTCTCCAACAAAATTAGATACTGAAATGCGCAGCCTTTCATGTAAAAGCAAAACTAAGCATAAATTGCCAGCATCAGGGAAAAAAATTGTTCTAACCCAGCTTTTGTTTTATAATGAGACCACCAATGTGCTGTGTTGAAAACCAAAATATCAGCTCCTCGCCATCTTGATGAACCGTGATCAATGGCATCAATTCTTAAGGTTGGTCTTCGTTTCTGCCCTATTCTTGCCTTGCTTTCGTGGACTAAGAAATGGGTGACATAGTATTCCACTGTGCACTGATAATCCTGCCAGGTGAGAGGCACAAAGTTCAAGTTTATATTCCAACCATGAGGATGCAAAAACAAAGTAAAAGTGTTGCAGAATTACCATAAACCTGATACGATAATTCCCTCTCTCTTTGGTAATTCTCCGCCCATGGGTCTCATACACTCTCTTTGGATCTCTGATAGCACTCATTAACATACACAACATAGATTCCCATTGATTCCTATTGATCGAATCCCCGACAAAAACTAACCTTTTCCCTCTTATCAACTCCAGCATTTTTGTTGCATTGAACCTACGACAAAATCACAGTGCTTAAAATACTGCTTCCCTTTTGCTGCTAACAATGGCTTTGATAAAAATGAAGTAGTTTGCTTGAATCTGAATAAAACCCTTAAAAAGTTTGAAGATTGAATTGAGATGGTACCTTGGAAGTTCACAGCCTTGCGGTTGCCACCTCCACTTTGAGTAGTTTCTATCTAATCTTCCATTTCCCTCGCAATCAAAGCCCTCGTCTATGAACGGACACGAATTTTTGGAGTACAGAGGATAGCTTTCATCAAATACCCATTTCCCTTTTGTTAAATCACAGTCTTTTACTGCCTTTTGCTCAGTCTTCTTCCCAATCGGAGCTTCAATCCTTGTCGATGAAGTTGCTATAATCTTCTTCACTTCCTCCCTGTCGCTTTCTGGGTGTTCAGTTTTTCCAACTAATCCAGCTATTATCTTTTTCTTTTCGTTGCTAAATTCGCCAAATGAAGTTACGTGCACAACATTCTTTTGCATTACTGTAAGATTACCACCAGAATCATCAACTTTGCGTATCCCGTCAGCGAGAACTTCAGACTTGAACGCGAAAAAGTGGTCAAATCCAGAGGAATCCTCTGGCTTGGTTAAATTGTTTAAACGTAAAGCAGCTATTTTTATAGCAGATGCTGAGAAGTTTCTACTAAAACCGGTCAAAGATTGAACAGTTACAGGCCTGAGACCCACATTGAGTGAAGATCTATCATTGAACTGAAAATGAGTCTGCTGGGGAACTGAAGTTGTGGACTTCAGGATCCATATGGTAAAAGTCGATAGGAAGACGACAGAGGAGAAGATGGTGAATGAAAAAACCAAAAGTCTAGTGGGTTTGAAGGAGAAACTTCTCTGCCTCTCCATGGATATGAAGCTATTACGCTTTAGAGTAATGACGCTTTAGAGTAATGAGTCAAGGAGGGACAGTTGGGGTTTGGTATTGTGGTGGACTCATACACGATTTGATAATGGAAGATAATGATAATTTTGAAAAAAAAACGGAGGTCGAAATAAAGAAAAATGGAAAAATATATATATAGACTCCGATGGTGAATGGTAACAGACTCTGGTTATCAAAGGTATAGCATACAGGAGAGTGGTTGAAAATAAATTCTCATATATTGCCGTACTAGCAGATAAATTTATGGTGGAAATGGAAGAACCCTGTTTGCTGGCAATTCATATTGGTCGGGCATTTGGTAGGTTCAGGGCGCATCGGATGACCCAAATGGAATCTCATTATTTCGATTTCCCTATGAGATTTTATAACCCGAAGATTATGGTCCTAGCTGGAATGTCTGAACTTGCTTGTTTCTGATTAATCAGTACCTTCTTTTATGTTTTTCCTCGGGTACCACGAAAAGCAGTCCCATTTTAAAAAGTTCCATAACATGGTATCAAGTTGTTCTGCTGGTGTAAACTTTACTCTCCATCCTCTTATCTTAACCAAAACTTTATCACGGAATTTTTCTAAATTACACAGGGTGCGTTTGGCAATCGGCTGTTTCTCCAGCATTTAACTGTGTCAATCCGCTGTTTTAAAATACTGGAGAAGCCAGCGTTTTGCGATCAAACAGCTGTTTGACTGCAAAACGCTGGTAGCCAAACGTCCCCACAGTCTGCTGTGACAGAGAAACCAAAAAAATAAAATAAAATACATAACCCAGAGGATTCAAATTAGTGTTCTCCCACCATTTTTTTTCTTAATTACGAGATGCGAATAGCGTATGCTCCAAGTATACATTTGTGTAAATTATTATGCTGTCTCCGCTCTTTCATTTTCTATTTTACATTATCCCAATTTTCTCTCACTGTGACCACAAAGTTACAACTACAATCTCGTTTGCTTAGCTTGGAAGCTGGGCACAAGATTTTCTGGAAGTAGAGTGGGTATCTGTCTTTCGCGTATGGAAACAGACCGCAGAAGAAAATTTTGCATCAGCGATTGAGGGAAAGAGAGTTTAGTGCAACATTAAGCAAGAAATTAATCCCATCATAAGTCTTCACCCAAAAATATAACATCACAAGTGACTCCAAAGTGTTGTTCCTTTCATATTAGTTTTTTGTGAACTCCATGTCGAACATTCTGCAGTCTAGCCGTATGCTCATGACACAGCTTACTTCAAAATGTCACATATTTCTCCAATTAAATTATTATTCTCTTGTACTTTAATCCTTCCTCTGTTTGTAGTTACACAAATTTTTTTCTTGATAAATTTATCTGGCTGTTGATTTTTTAAGTTATTCACGTGCACTTTTGTAATAAAGCCTACAGAAAAAAATTAATAACCCAAGAAGATTATGTGAAGAATCACATGAATCGAATTACTATGCAATTGACATTTGTTGTCTTGTATCTCACCCTGCAAGTGGCAAAACCGCTTGCAGAGTACGAAGCCTCCATACAGTGGATGATCCATAAAACGGGTGAAGACTCCATCTCTAAGAAATTCTATTAACACTATATTTATCTTTCTAACTTACAAAACTCAAATAAAACAGCATTTGGACCTCCTCGAGCGGATATAAGTTTCGGAATAAGAGATGGCGTTAGTTAGGCCAAGATTATATGTAAGTAGACTTAAAATGGATTAGCACCTAAAGGCCATGAATTTGAAAGGTGTTAATTGATGCACACTCTTACATTGTTTTCAAGACTATTATCTAAAAGTATTAGAATGATATTACTTTTATTATCTTATACTCACTTCATGCTTTTCATTCTCTTCTCACAAACTATAAAATTTACAGTTTTATAGACCTTACTATCTATTATAGGAGAGTGAATAATCACTCTTTTTTTAATGAAAGTAATAAGTAATTTTCAAAGAGAAATAAATAATCACTCCTTTTAAACAGATAAAAAGATTCACAACTATGTGAATCCTACAATCTAAAAGAAGAGAATGAGCATGGAATGAGTACAGTAAATTAGAAATAACACTATTATTTCTTATAATATTAATATTACCCTTACTTTCATAAATTCACTTTTTACTCAATTTTTTCATAAGCTATGAAATTCACAATTTTGCATTCTTCTTCGTCTGCTAGAATGGAGTGTGTGATATATTCTCAAAATGTTATACTTAAAAACATGTTTACTCACGTTTGAATTGAATGTGAGTTTGGTGTGGATTCAAAGTGAAGTTCAATTTAAATGTGAGTGAGAAAGCAGAAATAAGAAAGGAAGAGTAGCATCCCTGGGATTGGGTAAATGATATACTCTGCAACTCCCTTCACGGATCGTATGTCCGAACTCTGGATTCTGATTCTCCGTTTGCAATCAATGTTACGTTCAAATTTAGTGTACGTAGTTAAAAATGTCAGTCAGAAACACCCCCAAAAGAATCAATAGCAACCACCCAAAAGAGTCTGCTGTGCCTCTTTAACGATACAACATACATTACAAAACCACATTCCGCAGACAACATAAATTATCTAATACAGAAGATTTCAACCATATTTTTATGCCCTCTAAAACCAAAAATGCTACTCTCCTACTAATTTTCCACACATTCTTCTTATTTGCACACGTTAGTCTGCATTAAACCGCTCTTACCCCTTTTTTTTTTCCTTCTAAGAAAAATGAAACCAGTTTGATCCAGACTATGATATGCTCAGAAAATGGGTGAAAAATAATGTGTTCAAGTAGCATTAATCCTCTGTCCTTCCCTTCTCCGTTCTGGCTTAGATTTGGAAATCGGCCTCAACAAAAGCATGCTTCTTTTTGGGATATCCAATTCCAAGCAAGTGATTAAGATACACCTTACCATCCTTGACAGTTGCTGCAGTGGCCACGCGATGCCTAGGCCCTGAGAATTTTGCCACAACAGAAGCTGTTTTCCACCCATCAGAGCTCTCCACTAATCTCCCTGAAGGATGGCTCCCTGCAACTACCAGCTTAGTCGGAGACAGCAGTTCTAAACCATCACCAAAATAAAGCGGTCCCCCAGCCACCTTTATCAATTTTACTTCCTCTCCTTTTGCTAAATCAATCTTGAACAAATTGCCACTCAGAGTGTGAATGACTACGAGGAAGCCATCTGGGTGGTAAACAATCCCATTTAGGCCAATGAAGGATTTGTACCACTCTCTTGGAGTAAAGAGTGGGTTTTTAATGGTAGATAGGAGCTGTCCGTCCGCCCCAACCTTCCAGATTTTATTGCCACTGCAATCAGTTACATAAGCATTGCCTTCCGCATCAACTGCAACATCATCTGCGAAACTTTTCCCTTCACCTGCAACATCGTTGGGCATTAAAATAACCGATTATTGAATTCTTTGCGCATTCATTATTTTGAAAAATAAAATGGGCTGTAATCACATTCCAATAATAAAATTCCAATAGCAAATATTGGATGGTCTGACAAAATTTTAGTTGTTAACATCATAAATTAGTCCTGAGACTACAAATGCAAATGCAGACACTTCTACCACATGCAAGAACACGACAAAATCTATAAATAAACTCTATGAAAAAGTTCCACATTTTTCTCAAAACAAAAAGGGAAAAAGCCATCAAAAGGTGAGCAATTTGGCCATCAAAATGCTAAAGGCACAAACATCCAAAGGTTAGCGACAGAAGCAGGCCATAAGTGCGTAATATTTTAACGATAAAAAAGACAAGATCCTTCGTGGAAGTCGCCAATTACATTCTTCTATATATATTATTGCATGATTCTTCTCTACATTACATCTACCTGGCTCTAAACTTAAAACTTGAGTAAAACTTTAAAAAGTTCAACCCATTAATGATATGTTGAATTGTTGAAACTAGATATTTGGTGTTGTTTACCGAAGAATTCAGTTTTGTATCTCATTTGGAAAAGTTAAAATCTTATTTTGAAGCCTTTGTTATTATTTGTTTAATAAATGGTATAAATAATCAGGACTTTTTCGATACACCTTTAATATAAAATATATGGGTATAATTATTACAAATTTTATATGATTTTCTTATAAAATACATATCATGTTTGTAATTTTTTAAATAAAATTTTGCAACAACTCATTAATTTTTTATATTGTAAGATTATTATTTCATATTACAAAATTTATAAATAAAATCACAAGATTTTATTAAAGAAATTATGAGTTATATAAAAACAATTACACCGTGTGACTTTGCGTGATATGAAAAAATTGTGAAATTTTATAAAAAAAAAAATCGAATTTTAAAAGTCTTTATCGTAAAATTTAGGTACCTGCCTTTTTTTTTTCTCTTTCCAACAGGCTATACCAAAGCAAATTTCGATTAATTAATATCAAACGATTAAAAAAATAAAAAAAAGTGTTCACTGTTAAGTCACTTACCTGGGCCACTGAGTTGGGTTAGAAAGAGGCGGTTCCACGTCGACAAATCGTACGCTGATAACGCACCGTACCTATTTCCAATCACGTCGGCGTTGACTACTAGAAGGCGATTCCGGGGTTGGTCGACAACGATACCGAGAGAAGCATTTCCGGCCACGTCAATATCTTTGACAACCGTAACCTCTTCCAAGACGGCCAACGAAGATTCGCCCTCCATCTCCGGCACCGAAATTTGACCGATGCCACCTTCCATGTGAGAGACAAGAAACCGACCGTGGCGACCATCCCACTTGCCACACTCTCTTAAGAAACCGGCGCTTTGATAGTGATAGACGTGAGTGGCGGGTTGAGCTCGCTCGAGCGAGATGATGATTCCGATAGGTACAGCTGAGAGGAGCAGAAGAAAGAGAAGGAATCTCGGAGAGCAGAACCACGAGAAAGCCATTAGGGAGAAAGGGAGGAAGGTTAGGGACGAAGTCGAAGAGAGGAAGTTGGCGTATCATATTTGTGAAATGGAAGAGACTCTGATGTTAAATGGACTTCACGGCCCACGGCCTTGGACTTTTCTATTTCAGCAAAAATATTAATTAAATAATAGATTTCTTTATTGATGCAAATATTTTTGGCGTAAGGTAACTTATTGTTATCGATAAATTTTTTTCCTAAATAGTTTTAAATTTATATGGAACGTTATTTTCTTTCTTTCTCTTCATTTGTCAAGAAAAATTATTTCCTTTCATTTGTGACTTTATTCCTTTTTTTTGTTACAATTTTTTCCATTTATTTTTATTTTTCACTTTTAAATTGTAAATAATACATTTATTATCCCTTTCTAATAGTGATCTTATTAATTTTAATAAATATTCAACAACAACACATAATAATAGACTTTAAATAAAATAAAATTAGTAATTTTTAAAAAATTGATATTATCTAATCATTTTCTTAATTTTTATGAATTAATTTGAATAAGAAACAAAATATTTTATATATATCAACTCATACTCACACTCATACTATGGAAGAAAAAAATTTTAGTATTATATTAATACTGAGAATTTAGTATTATTTTTAGTTAATTTTTATCAAAAATACTTTTTATAAAAATGAATCATAAAATACAACTCAAGGTATTTTAAAAAATAAAAATCAGATTTATATTGAAAATCAATAAATAACAATATATTTAATAAAAATAATATTAAATTTTCAGTACTATTGTAACATTAAAAAATTTTCACACTCACATATAATTTAAATACATAATCAGATTTTTATTTTTTTTTGAGCTAATCATAAATTATTTAAAAAGATTACTAAAACAAAATTAAATAAATTATAGTAGAAATATTTTTGATGAATTTTTTATAATTATAAAAATATATCATTTTCTTGAGGCATTTCGAGTTACAAATTGACGTGGCAGTTGAATTTGATTAAAATGAAGTTTAATTGTTTAAAGCAATAGCATTTACGTGGGAATCCACTGCCTCTGCCAGGGACTATAAGCAAGCATCGGCGACTTGCGCCAGTTAGCTCATCAACCGCACTACATTTCAGAATATTTCTGATGGGAACAAGCCAACTATCTTTGAATAATTTAATTTGCTCGTGGAAAACGAGGTTTTGTAATTATTTTATTTGGGTTTGTTTTTTCTTTATTGCGATTGGTACACCAAAATTCAGTAATCAACCGCATTAGTCCCCTCCCCCCATCTACTTAAAAACAAACAGGAGACATTCATGATATAATATTAAGATGAAAAATATAATTTCATCTCAAAAATTATTAAGTGCAGATAAAATTAATTTTTAAGATATATAAAATTATAATTATAATTCTATTTTTAAATAATAATTTATACGAATAATTTTATTTTTGAATTACTATATAAAAAAATTAAATTATTTGGAAGAAGAGATAAAATTATTTATATAAATTATTATCTAGAAATAAAATTATAATTTCATGAACAAAATTATTAATTTTATATATTATTAAATTAGCATGCAATGATAGCATTCATTTCTTAATTAAAACAATGAAGAGCCATTTATTTGTTTCCTTCTTCGCCTGTAATAACGTAAAACTCTTTCAAGATGTTGAATTTCTTAATTTCTTATTTCAAATAAAACTCTTTCAATTTTATCATCCAATGTTTCAATTTGAAGCAACTGAATCGTAACGTTAATTAGCATAATAAATAATAAATTAGTACTAAAAAGAGAAACATGACCAAGAGAATTATGCAAAGGAGATTTAAATTTACTGACCTCCACCATATATCACCAAAGTTTCTGGTTGATAGTTATTAACCCACAACCTAATTGTTCAAAAAGAATTACAGTGTCATTTTGATATTAACCCATCACACATATACAAGGATTGCTAACTTCTAAGCTTTCATATTAACATCCTTTACATTTTTATTTGAATGAAAATATCCAATTTTTTTAAAATAATTTTTAAATGATGAATATTTTAATAATTAATAAAAATCTCAATAATTAAAAAAAATAATTATAATTTTAAGATAATTAGACTTTTTCTCTTATTAATTATTAAAACTTTGTAGATCATTAAAATACTCACTACTTAAAAATTATTTTTAAGGAAAGTGAGTGGACATTTTCATGTGCTTCTACCATTTCATAATAAAAATGATGAAACAATCAATTTATCATTTATGTAATAAATTTTTTACACCTATGTCCTTCAAATTATTCATATATTTCAATACTATCTTTTATTAATAAATAATAAAATAATATTAATTTTTTATATTTTTATTAAAATATTTCAATAATTATAGTTTAATAAATTTTAAAATAAAATACTTTTCTATCCTTTAAATAAAAGTATTTAATATAATAATTTGATAGATTAAATTTTTTATTCTTTTAATATAAAAAATTTTTAATTATAATTTTAATAATAAATTTTAAAATATGATAATTTTCTATTATTGATCATATTATATGATTTTTATTTAATATATATTACTATTTTACTATTTAAGATGCTTGACTGCACATTATACATATATATATTCGGTTATATAAATATATATATTACTATTACTATTATATATATATATATATATATATATATATCCTAGAGGCTTAGCATCCCTGTAAAACCACTTACCTCACATATCACGAATAATACTGTCGCATTGTATTTTAGAAGATTTCATTTTGGAAGTACTATCAAAGTCTAATTTCACCTAATCTTAAAATGTAAAATTATATTTTAATCCTGATAATATTTAAATTTGAACAGTTTTAATTTTGCACTCTAATTCCCATTAAGTTAATAAGACAAATGCTAGTAATTTTTCTATCAAGGTGGAGTTTAAAAAAATCATTTTTATTGCATTCTTTGCCTATTTCCTAGTAATTTTTAATTCTTCTCCTTCTCCTTTTCTCATATACTCTGGAATCCATCTTTCCCTGTCCTTGTCATATAATAATATTCGAAGAGTTTTACAGATCATCATGCTCAAGTTTATTTATTATTTTATTTTTCTCACACAACAATGCAAAGGTTCAACATATTTTCTTACACAATTATTTCTATTTTATTTTATGAAATATAGGAGTAACAATCAAAGGTGGCTTCAGTTCTCTTTTATTTACCCGTGAACTCTCAGTATGGGAACATATTCTGTTTTTCGCTTTAATAAATTTTTTACTCTTCCACTATCTGTTCCTTAATCATCTCATGTATCATAATAATTTTTTTTAAATACATTATGCAGTAGATGCTGAGTTTTTTTTTTTTTAATTATTTTTAAATAGATGCTGAGTTTCTTTTTGATATACCAATACATATCGGTTATGACCACCCCTGATTTAAAAAAATATGCTCAAAAGATATTTGTTTTATGAATTAAAAATTCCCAGAAATATTTTCTCTTTTCGTTGTTTTGCAATCACCTTAGTAGTTATTCTGGTGCTATATTTTTTAAACTGGATTATTATAATGCTAATTTTGTTGTGAACGTCGTCACCATTCTCATAAATATTTAAGCGTTTTTGGTTTTATTTCTCTAATTATAGTGGCATATAGACTACGGATCCAACTTAATCTTATTTATGAAATGTTTTACGATCTTTCTTGTTGGAAGAAGTGGTGACCAAGTTAATCTTGTACAGTGACAGCAACAGCATACCATGAAAATCGTTTTTGCCCTTTTGGGTACGGAATGTTGGATTCAGAGTATGTACATGAGCAACGAAAAAAAAATTATAATTGAAACGGAAGAGGAATAATAAAAGATACTGAGAATTTAATGTGGAAAACTCCCTCTTAATTTTAGAGGAAAAAATCACAGGACAAACTCCAAAAAATATTCACTAAATGATAAAATTGGTATAAAAGATACTGTAATACTTCTCTTACACTCAATATTCTCTCTCCCAAATTTGTAATACAGTCCTTATAATTTTATCATTTTAGTACTCTTATTTAGAGTACTAAAATTTTCTTATACTATATTTAATATGATGCCCACAATTGATTTTAAGAGAAATTGTGAGAATTAAGCCTTTTATCCCATAAAAAACAAACTCTCACAATTTTATTTTATTTTTCTCTCACTCAGTTGCACCCTATCTTTTCTTGTGTGATTATTATGTTTTTCTATGTTTTTCAATTTGAAAAGTGGAGTTCTATTTATAAACCATTTTCTGAATTGCTTAGCAAGTATTTTCAAATTTTCAATCACTTGTCAACTTTTATTTAATTATTTGTTTGACTTCCACTTCCTTTCGAGTACTTTCTACTACGGTTGTGGCTATTCCTTTTATGTGTTGGGCTCCTACACAAAATTAGGCAAAAACATATTGAAATTAGGTGAGAATTTATAGGGAATTCCAAGTCAAAAAAGTACCGTAAAGTATCTTTGCTAGAGATGATTTGGTCTTTTCTCCCATGTTATGTTGAAAAAATAAATATTTGTGGTGCACTACTAAAATAGATAGCATGGATTTATTCATGAGAAAAATTATGATAAATTATTGATTAAGTAATATATTAATACATCATTAAATTTGATTGTATATAATTACTTTTTTCAAAAATAAAATTTTGTTTAATTTTATAATAATACATCAATAATCAGATCTAATAATATATTAATAGACTACTTAATCAATAATGTATTATAAAATTTTCTTTTATTCTTCCATATAAGTTGAACATTTTGATTGTGCACTATTGTGCTTGGTGCACCATAATTTTTTTTCTTTGAATATTATAGGAACCAAAGTAAGTAAAATTTCATAATTTAAGGAGACTAAATGTGTTCAAAGTTGATACTAAAAGAACCAAAATGAAATTAAAGCTAATTTTAAAGGCATTATTATCTTCATTCCATTTTTATATTATTTTATTGTATCAAATAAAATTATGAAAGAAAATTTCTTTTATTCCTAATCATAAATGATTATTCCATTTCATTATATTATATTAAATGCAACATTAATCTAAACTTTTGAGAAAATGAAAGTAATTTATCCTAAATAAGACAATAATTTCAGTTTTTCAATTTTTACTATAAAATATTTTGATAATTATAGTTTTAATGATAGAATTTAAAATAAGATATTTTATATTATTTATAAAAGATTTCTCAATATAAAAAATTAGTAAATTATGCTTATACTATAATTCTTTTTTTAAAAGATAATTGTGATAATGGAATTTAAAATATGATAATTGTTTTTATTGATCATTTCATATATTTTTATTATATAAAATTATAAATATCCAACATATATCATTAAATTGAATAAATATTCATTATTGTTTTTGGTAGTAAAATATTTATTATTTTTACAATAAGAATATTATATCCCTCATTTATAAAAATGATGAGTATTACATCCTTAGTTTTCAAAATTAAAATATGAGTCTTTTATTGTTATTTTTGTGATAATTATTTTTTCCTCCATTCACTTGCAATATTAAAATAAAATATCAATAGTACTAATTATAAAATTTGAGCAATACAATAACTATCATCTTTAAAATGAAAAGATAATTGTTGTATCTACTTTGTCATGAACTACTCTTTTTCATTTTATTTTTATATTACTTTAATTTACCAGACATAAAGATAGAATAGAATATTCATTTTATTTTTTTGTCATACCAAATATAATTATAAAACTCTTATTCTATTTTCATACAAATTTTCATTTCATATCATTTCATCCAATGAAATGAGTCACTTATGTCTATTGACTGTTACTAATAATGTACCAGAGGCAAAATCCTCTATGTTTTTTATGGAAAAACTATTCCTGAACCCTAATCTTCTCATTTTTTCTTAGTTTGGTCAACCTGAAGTTTTTATATTCTATTAGCAAGCTGGGCTTGCTTACTAGGACTAGTTAGTAGTTTGTTGTCTAAGCCTATTATACTTTTCTAGAAAAAGTTTAGCATGGAAATTAAAGTAGGAGTTTGTGTTAAAAAAAGGTGCTCAAACTTGAAAGGAATAAGAAATGTAACTCACAATTATGATTAATAAGCATTTGACAAATATAGAGGAAGGAAGGAATTTTTAATCTTAAACTAACTTCAATTTCTTCAATTTCATCTTTTTTTGTTTTCCTATTTTATTGTTATGTATTAAATCTACTTAGAATATTTCGTTCTATTTCCCACTTCTAATGTTGTCTTAGTTTCCTTTTATTTATTACTAATCTTGATCTGGGTTAGTTTCTTTCAAAAAAATTTTCTTGATTTAGATTTTGTCTTCATAAATATAGTCAATTTTTTTGAAATCTTTAGAATATTCGTATTCCTCTTCCATTTTGGATCTTTTGTTAGGAGACTCAAAATTTTTCAATTTTATCAATTGGATTGAAATGACATATTGTTTCTTAACTATATGCATTGCACTCATAGCCTATAAGACTTGATAATATAGTATGTTCAATAGATTAAAGACAACTTCATTGCTTTAATGTTTTAGTTCATAAAAACTGAAACACATGGGATAAAACTAATATTTAATAATACATAGTTATGACAATTTTTGTAATTGTGTACTTTTAATGACAATAACTTATATGGATCTATTATAATGCTCGTTCGATATGGTGTGTCTGATTTTATTGATTATGCAATTCTTATTATGTATCATTAAGGTAATAGTTTATCTTAACAAATAGCAAATTTTCTAAAATTGTCATTTTTATTTATATTAATTGTCATATAAATTTAGTCTTTACAATCGGTTTGCATGTTTGAACCTTCATTTGATATTTATTCTTATGAATATTTACCTAATCATTAGCTTTGGTTTGTTATCTATAGGAATCCAAAACATCAAGTTTGAGAAGTAGACCTAAGATTATGCATGGCACTTAAAGGGACCTAGTGTTGTGAAAGAAATATGCATGATCTTTGCTCTCACGATTGCTGTTGGTAGTTTTTGAAAGATGCATCATTCAAATGAACAAAGAAGAGTTAAGATCTTCCATGATTTAATAAAAAAAAGGTAAGATTAGCTTTGTTGTGGATGGAAAGTAAATATTTTATAATTTTATAACTATGACATCCTTTTATTAACTATTTTTACACTATATCTAGTTGGCTCTTTAAATATAGATGAGCTAACACACTTTAAGATTAAAAAACATTAATTTCTTGCTATAACTTGTAAAACATATTATTGGCTTGTAGAAATGTTCTAAAACTTTGTTTTATTTTGATTGTTGCTTGTGTTACTTTGTTCATGTTTTTTAACTCCAAAAATGTCTAACTTGATTTTTTCAATAAAAGAAATTGATTGACAAGCTTGTAAGGTTGATTTCAAGATGCCTAGAGAATCCCTTTCTTTATTTTTCTCCTACATAATTTTTGCAATCACTAAATGCTAGTTATCTATGTTTCTCTCCATAATTTTTACTAGTTTGTGTCCAGTGCCAATGCACAAATACCTATTATTTTGCTACAATATGAAAACATAATATAATACAAAATTTATAATACAATTTAAATTGTTTTAATGAAATTTGAAATATTTGCCTTTCAATTATTTATATAACTTGTAAAATAATAAGTTCTGAAAATCAAAAGTAGCTAAAGTAGTAGTAAACATGGTAATTGACTCTTTCCTAAAATCATTACAATTGTAACTTATAGTCCATTAGGTGTTGTCTCTCATTAAAAATTATACTACATTTTTACAATTACGAAGCATTGGGATCATATATAAATATAATAAAATTAAAACTAAATAGTTAGAAAACTTATATAGCAATTGAAATATTCTACAACCTTATAATCATTAACTAAATAAGTATCAAGGGTGCACTATGGATTGTCATTAGTTAGGGAGATATTTCCCTATTAATAGCAAAATATATAACCAAAAATATTGAAAGAGTGACCAATTTCAATTTTAAGTGTTATGTAAATAGTACATAAAGTTACAATGATAGGAATTGCTTAATGCCTACTTTTTCTAAATAAGTAATTTCAATTTAAAGAAGATATTATGGGTAAAAGGAACTTCTTTGCATTTAATGAAGAAAACTTCTTGTTTAGTTTAGTAATGAAGAACATGACATACCTATAAAAAAATCAATAAAAAATAACATAACACAGGCAAAGTGAAAGCTTTTCAACCTATGAGAGCAAATGTTCAATAATTGTAAGCTATGTCAAAGAATATAAGTCCATATGAGTGCAGCAAAGTGATGAAATAATACAATTGAAATTCCTTACCAATGAAAAAAAATATACAAGAAAAATTATTGACATGCCTAAAAAAATAACAAATTTACTTACATTCATCCTAATATTATAAGCTTTAAAATCAATTGTGTTTTTCCAAAAGCCCCTATATACGAATTATAATCCCTCATATGCTTCCAAATTACTCTCCAATTCTTCCTTGGCACTTGAACAAAACAAAGTATAACCACATAACTTCTTATTTCAAAAAATATCATAATATGATAAACAATCTGCTTTATATTTAGAGTTTCTTAAAAGCAAAAGTTAATAATTTAAATCAATCCAATTTTAAAAAATGACAAATTAAATAAAAAGGACATATAATTTCTCTTCAATTGTTGTTAATAGTCAGACTGAATCTTTATAAAAGTATTGTCAAAACCACATAACTTTGAAATATAATGTAAAAGTCTTTCAATGAGTTTCTCAATTACAAATTAATAGCATATTAGTCATATTCATCGTTTAAATTTGAATTGAGATTTGACATGCCATGAAAACAAAGTATATGAAAAAAATATAAAAATCATGCATTTTAAAGTGCTAAAATGAAACTATAATATTTGTATTGATGTTATGTATACAACTTCAAAAATAATAAGTTTATAAAATAAAAGTTAGCAAAGTAGTAGTAAACATAGCAAATGACTTCATAATATACACAAATTATAATCAAATATCAACTATGTTGTACTATTACATGAATTTACTAAACTTATAATTCTTACTTTTTATGCTTTTCAACTAAATAATACTTATAAAAATTATTTTTACCTATTATTGTACATATATATGCACAAATTTGTTTTCACCTACTATTTTACATATATATATATATATATATATATATATATATATATATATATATATATATATATATATATATATATATATATATATATATATATATGTGCAAAATTGTTTACAACTTCAATTACTTATTTTTTTTTTGGCATAATCATACATGAGTACCTTATTAACTTCACACCTTTGGAGTATTTCATTGACTTAACACCTTTTAGGTGTTTCTTCACTTTATAAGTAAATTTAAACTTTGCATTTTTATCCAAATTAATCTTTTCTCTTTTCCTTTTGATCAATAATCATCATTATACAACTTCAAGATCCTCAATAATTATTGTTTTTTGATAATTTTGAGTATTATATTATATATAAGAGTAAACATTATTGATAACTATTTTCCTTTTGATCTCATCTTTCTTATTTGATATATGATTAATTGAAATTTCTTTAATTTCATAAATTACACGAACTTGAACTTCTTTTAGAAATTCATCATTATGTCTCAATTTTCTTTAAGAATATTTAATTTTTCAATAAAGTGATTTTATTTATTTGCTCATTTCTTATTTTAAGGATATTTGTATTTGGAACCTAATATGTTTATCATACTTCAAGCATGTTCAAAAATTAATTGTTATTGAAAAACAATTTGCAGTACTTAAGCATCAATTTGAAGAGAAGTATTTGCAATTGACATTTAATATTTATTTATTCTCTTTTGGTTAGTAATATATTTAATAATTTTTCTATATTCTATAAATCAATCATCTTATAAACTTTTAGTTCATATCGCTTTATGTGAGGATTAAGATAACTGTATATTATATTACTTCTATAGTTACATATTTTCTTTTTTTAACTTAACTTTTTAGCTTGATACGTATAAGTATTGCAACATGTAATGTTACACATAGCAATGACAACTAATAACTTTGAACATCAAAATTATTCTAGTAAAATCTTTTTATATATAAATATATTTTAAGATATTCAACAATTATTCCTAATGGCACCTGATATCGTTAAAAACTTCGGATATAAACATAACATTATTATCAAAATATATTATATTAATTGTACAATTAAAAATTATGTTTAAAGTCAAATTATTTGATAAGTAATTTCATAAATACTAGGTCATGGATTGATAATAAATCTATATGTGACTAAAATCATAAAATATACAAATAATTTGCATATGTCACCTTGTCTTCATTCCAAAAATATTAGAGATCCAAACTTAACTTTAGTTAGTAATGACCTTAAAGCCTTATAATTCAATTGCCTTAAAAATAAGTAATATATGAAAATTTATCAAATTGAACTAAATTTATATTCTATCAAATATAATTGTCAATAAAAAGAAAAGATACATGCCCTCCCTTCAATAACAATAAAAATAATAATTTACCAAAAAAATGATGATAATAATAGTAATAATAATTAATAAATAAATATACAGTATTTTTTTGTTTGTATGATTTTTTTTTCGCAAAGAAAACCCTTTCTCTCACAATGATGAAAACTTGTGATAGAGAAAAAGGCAAGTCCGGCAAGCTGGGCTTCCTTACGCTAGTTAGTAGTTTCTCTTAAGCCCAATGAGAAGGCTTAGCGGGGAAATTTTTTGTGGGACTAGAAAAATAAATAAATTAGGGATGTTGAACATACACGGCAGAACTTCGGAAGCAACTCAGATCTGCGATTTGCAGGACAAACAAGAGAGGTATTTTGAAATTCAGTTCCTCGGTCTCATCTCTCTGTGTTTTCTTCTTGTGTAGTTCTGCTTTGTGATTTTCCTGAATATTTCTTTCAGTTCCTTGCTTTTGATTTTGGTTTTGTTTCTTTCGTTATATTTTTCTTGATTTGGGTTTGGTCTCCATGGATGCGGGGTAGCTTATCGCTGCATCCAGTCCGATACTTAGCTGTTTCTTCGAAATCTTTGGAATATTAATTTTACTCCTCCATTTCATATCCTTTAAGGGAACCGAAAAACTTTGGTTGTATCAACTGAATCGAAACGACTTTCTGTTCCGTGGTTACGCGGATTGCACTTGTAGAATTTTTTTATGCGAACTTGATCGCATAAATGGTTTAATATAACAAAGGCAGCTTCGCTGAGCTAATATCTTGGCTTACAGCAATTATTGCATATAGGATAAAGCTCATGTTTGAGGATGCCTAGCCGTGACATTTATTGCATTTGTAGTTTTAAAGGCAGCAGCCTAGATATGGATTTATTCTGATGCCTGTCTGATACAGTGTTTGATTTTATTGATCATGCAATTGCCATCGTGTAAGTTATTAGTTTATCTCAAGAAATAGCTTCTCTTTTGAGTTCGTCAATTTATCTAGATTAGTTGCTGTATAAGTTCAGTTGTTAGGATAAGTTTGCATGTTTGAATGTTATCCTATATTTATAGTTGTGAATATTAACCTAATCAAAGGGTTCTGGTTTGTTACCCATAGAAATTCAAAGCATCAAGTTTGAGAAGTAAATGGCTGGACCTAGGATTGCTCATGCTACCCTGAAGGGACCAAGTGTTGTGAAGGAGATCTGCATTGGCTTCGTTCTTGCGGTTGCTGCTGGTAGTTTATGGAAGATGCATCACTGGAATGAACAGAGAAGAGTCAGGACCTTCTATGATTTACTGGAAAAGGGTGAGATTAGTGTTGTTGCAGAGGAAGAGTAAATATCTTCGGGCTTTGTGACTATGTCATCCTTTTGTCAATCATTTTTCCGCTGCATTCAGTTCGCTCTTTAGATGTAGATGAGCTGACGCACTTTAAGATTCAAAAAGAATAAGTTTCTTGCCATGACTTGTGGACTATATTGTTGGATTGTGGAAACTTTCTAAAGCTTTGCTTTGCTTCTATTCTTGCTTATGTTATCTTGATCGTGTTTTTGACCCTGAAAATGTTTGGCTTGATTTTATCAATAAAAGAAATGCCTGGCAAGTATTAAATAATAAGATTGTTTAACTAATAGTATTCTAATTGTCATTCGATTTTTGTTGAAACTCAAAAGGAATAGCAATTGTTCAACCCATGATATCTTATTATTTGATGGGAAATTTGAGGATTTTGTTATATAAGAAACCTCTTGTGGATGCCACTTAGGGGATAGATGATGGTTAGAGTCCCTGGAGGGGTTTCCATGAATTCATCAACTTTGTGTATATTCAAACCTATTTATAATGTTTAAGGGGTCAAATGAGTAGAATATGTAACCATTGGCATTAACAAATGGTTATTAAGTATTCATCCAATGTAGCTTAATATCCGTTCAACTTAATGTTTTTTATTTAATGACTAAAATATATATTTAACAAAATGATTATTATCTACCCATGATTTGTATTGCCTTTTTAATATCTTGTGATTTAAATAGTATAAGTTTCATGGTAAAATTTAAAGAGAAAAGTTAAAGTTGTGGTGGTGAAAAAATGATGACAATTAAAATGATAAAATAAAATAATACAAAAATTAGATAGTTAAAATTAATAAATAGATTGATTGGGTTTCATAATTTATGCATAAGTTATGAGTTAATTTATATCTTGTGTTGTTTGATGGGAGATTTTAAGAGAAATGTTCTAAAGCTTTGTTTTGTTTCTATTCTTGCTTGAGTTATCTTGTTTCTGTTTTTACCTCAATGCTTGGCTTGATTTTATCAATAAAGGAAATGCATGACAAGCATGAAATAGTAAGATTGTTCCACTAATAGTGCATTCTAATAGTCATTCGATTTCTGTTGAAACTCAAAGGAATAGTAATCGTTCAACCCATTATATCCGGCGTTATTTGATGGGAAATTTGAGGATTGGCTTTAAGAACCTCTCGTGGATGCCACCTAGGGGATAGACGATGGTTAGCGTCCCTGGAGAGGGTTGGGGTTAGAACCCCTGCCTCCGGAAAAATTCATCCTCATTCATAACGGGTCAAATGAATTAATAGAATATTTATCTTAATTCACAAAAGATTATTATTAAGCATTCATTCATGATTGCTCATTATTCATTCATCTTGATGTTTTTTATTTAATGATTAAAATATATATTTAAGAAAGTGATTATTAAATATCTATCCATATTTTGCATTGCATTATTAATATCTTGTCATTTTAATAGTGTAAATCTTCATGGAAAAGTTTTAGGAGAATAGTTGAAATATAATAACAATGTTAGAAGTTATAGTGGTGAAAAAATAATGATAATAAAAGTGATAAAATAAAATAATATAAAAAACAACGATAGTTAAAATTAGTAAACATGTTGATTGGATTTCATAATTTATGCAAGGATTATGAATTCCCTCAGTTATGGTTGCGAGTGATAATGGAATGTGTCGCCACGCCCGCATTCAGAGTCATTATTAATGGGGAATTAACTGATTCCATATCCTCTAACTCCGGCATAAGGCAAGAGGATCCATTATTTCCGTATCTGTCATTCTTTGCACTAGCATCCAGTCCTTGTCCCTTGAAAATGCTGATGAGAATAACACCATTCAAGGCATAAAGCCAGCTAGGCTTGCCCCTCGCATTAACCATGTTGGCTACGCTGCTGACCTTATTCTTTTCTTTAGAGCAAGCCCCAATTCCTATGTCGCATTTAAACAGTTATTCCAATGATTTGGTCGTCTGTCCGGCCTCCTGTTAAATCCAACCAAATCCATGATTAAATTCAGGGCTAACACTCCTAGACGTTTCAAACATATTTTTAGAAATATCGTTGGGGTGAAGCAAGGCACCACGATAGGAAAATATCTGGGAAGCTATATTGATTTGATGAACCCAAGGACGGGAAGCTTACTGAGCAGGATCTCATTTCAAAATTCTACTCTAAGCTTCAGGGTTGTAAGGCTAAGTGTTTGTCTCGGGTTGGTAGATTGGTTCTGCGCAGGCAGGTCCTTTCTTCCTTACCTGTTTATCACATGTCCACAGTCCAATTATCGAAGAAATGCCATGATAAAATTGACTCCATCATCAATAAATTCTGGGCTCATGGTAATTCTGTTGCCGGGAAACTGCACATTGTGTCTTGGAAGCACATCACTAAATCCAAGTCAGAAGGTGGACTTGGTTTAAGGAGAAGCTCTGAGTTCAATTCGGCTCTAGTCTGTAAGGAGCTTTGGAATATAATCCACAAGCCAGTTTCCCTGATTAGCAAGGTTATGGTTGCCAAATATGGCAAGGGCAAGCTCGAGTCTATTTTTCCTAAAAATCAGAGGGCCTTTTGGAGATGGAAAAGGATTATGAAGGCTTTTCCTCTTCTAGTGGACAACTTAAAATGGCAGGTTGGTAATGGTGAGTGTATTAATCTTACTAGTAAGTTTTGGTGGCCTGCAACGCAGGGCATTTCTTTAGTTAAGGATCTTATCTCCCAATCCTCATGCTCATGGGGTTCTCAAAAGATCCTTGCAAACTATAATAAGCATGCTGCTCAGATGATCCTTAAAACCCTCTCTATTTGAGGGACCGAGGATTGGATAGCTTGGACTGCGGCTTCAGATGGATGTTACTCAGTGAAAAGAGGTTATGCCAAGCTAATCCAATCTTATCAGACAACCCCTGCACACCAGTTTCTGTTGGATGAGCTCTGGAAGCTCAAAGTGCCTCCTAGAGTGTTCACTTACCTTTGGAAGCTTTGTATTCACTTGCTTCCAACACCAGACATACTAAATAGCAGAAATGTTTGAGTTCCAAGTACCTGTATGCTATGTATGGGTGCTGAGGAAGGTGAACGACATCTTTTCCTCCAATTTGAGTTTGCTCATGCTATCTGGTATGGCTCTAACCTGTCCATCAGGCCTCAATTCCTGCATCAACAAGTCATTCTCCACTGGATTAAATCTTGTTTAATCAATGGTGTTCAACATACTCACGTTAACAATGAGCTTACCATCCAGAAAGTTACCATCCTCTGTGTTATCTCATGGTTCCGTGATTTGGTTAGTTTTCAGAACAAACCTCCTGATCCTCTGGAGGCTATTCGCACCATGAAATCTATGCTTCTTCGACGAAACGCAGGATGTTCTCAGATTCATCACCAACAATCACCTGCTGTGCGGGTAAGGCAGCGTGACTCAAACCAAGCAGATTGGATAGTGATTCTTCACAGAAAACACGGGTAGGGAATATACTGTTACATATGCCGAGATGAAAGGGCAACAGGGGTAACCGTGGATGCTGTCTTCATATGTCCAGTTCACCTTCCCAACCAAAACTTTAATTTCCCAATCCAAACACAAGGTCCTACACTCGCAATGTCAATTATCTAATTCGGAAACTATAATGCTTGTCACAACCAAAACTTCCCTCTTTCATTCGTTGATGTGCGTAGTCCTTCACTTCCTGCTCAAAATTGCAGAGTTAAGAAGAGCACAGTCTTTAGTTTCGTTGAGTTGATGCTTACCATGGAACCAAATTTAATTGCGTCTTTCCAAAGGACATGGCCCAGACATTCGTTTGTATTGTTTTGTGGCAAATGTTAACTAAGCCCATCTGGTTGGCTAAAACACTAACTTGTTAATGGCTCCAAAATATCAAAGATTTTTGTAATAATATTTCCCCATTCAGTTCCAAAATTCTATAATTCTCTCCCCAAGAAAAATTCAAATTGCATTCTTCATGTGCAAACAAAGAGGAGGGGTGATTTTTCTGACATAAATATCTTTGCCTTTGTTCGACGTGTAAGGTTATAATTAGAAGCCATCAGATAAGTTGGTGTGTGTACGCAATTCTTCGGCACCCTCAATTATATATCTTCTCAAATCCCATCCCCCTTACACTTTATCCACGTAACTCTGAAGAAAGAGGAGAAAAGGCTAGAAGGAGAAACAAGAAGCAAGAATAAGAAAGTAATTATGGCAACAATAGCTGGTGTCAGCCTTTCAAGCCCTGGGGTTCTGGCCAAGGCTTCAGGCTTGCCACTAAAGACCCAAACCGTCAAGTTCCCGGTGCTGCCCAACCAAAGGTGGCCGGTTAAGGTTGGTTGGGGACGGATGATGATTGCCCGACCCGTTCGTGCAGTACCGGAAGGAATATCAGAGAAGGTTGAAGAGAGCGTAAAGAAAGCGGAAGAGACCTGCTCCGATGACCCGGCTAGCGGTGAGTGCGTGGCGGCGTGGGATGAAGTGGAGGAGCTGAGCGCGGCGGCGAGCCATGCAAGGGACAAGAAGAAGACGTCCGACCCGCTGGAGAATTACTGCAAGGACAATCCCGAAGTTGATGAGTGCCGCACTTATGATAACTGAGATTGATTTCCGCTAGCATTATCTGTTGCATGATAAGAACAGGCTTGTATTAATCATAGAAACTTTATTTTGTCAATAACTTCTCTTCATAATGGAAGAAGTATTAGTATATAATACTTACCTGCATAAATGTGATTATGCTTAAGGATAGGAAATGAAAGGAATAATTTCTGAACTTCTCCAAGCCATATTCTTTGCCTCTAGGATTTCATGATTTTATGATTTTCACAATGCCCTGTGACTTAGGGTAATTTGGGTTTTGAATTAGATACCTCCGCAGTTACTGCTTGTTAGCTTTGTGTAGTTCTCCTTGTAAAGAAGAAAAGAGTAAGGACCAATTATAATATTATATATACTTCATTTTTTCAGAGTGAAAAATTGAGAAAGTGAAGAGTGAGAGCATATAATTCAAGTTAAGAACCGGTGATAAATATAAGCTGTATGATAAAAAATAACGTGGTAGTGTTAGGGACTGCTTAGATAATTTGTCTCTCTCTCTCTGTTTTATTATGAGCATAAGCAATCCATCAAAGAGGGTTACACATGAGGTGGGTAAAAATCAAATGGGGCAGGTTGTGGTGCGACTGGCATAAATATTAAAATATTTTTATTTAGTTTAGTTCAAAATTTTAACATACTTTCATGCTTAATTCTAGTCTTTTTGGAATAAAGAGGCCAAAGTTCAATTCGGTTTAAATTCGATTTTAAAATTTTAATTTTAATATATATAATACTATTGAAACTTATAAATAGGAACAAAAGCAGCCTATGCAGCCTATAGACCCTAATGGCATTATTTCTAATCTATCCTGTTTGTAAACGAAACTGATTTGAACAAAATTTAGGAGGTTTCTCTGGTACTAATTGTTACCAATACTCTTAGATACTCTTTGTACGGAAGAGTAACACGTGTTGGTCTGATTGTTATAATCAATTGCAAGTTTTAATAAATAGTCTGTTTTACCCTTCGATTGAACTTGTCTTCTTAAACATGAGAATAGACAGACAGTTTATTTTTATAATTTAAGCAACGTACAAACACCTTGTTTTATTATATTATATTTATAATGTTAGCTTCTCAGTTAAATCACTTTGTTCTCTTTACCTATTTTTTATTTTACTTTTGGATATTTTTTCTTTCTAATCATATTTTCTAACTTTTATTACTTATATCTCATATATCATATTTCTCTACCTTTTGTATTATTTATTTCATTACATTTTTTCTACACAATTATGTTATTTACTATTCGTCTATAAATATTATCAAATAATATAAATATAATATAATATATTCTATTTTTATTATAGTAATATTTTTAATAATTAAAATTTTTAATTTAATTACATGTTAAATTTTTAACTTTTATTACTTTACAGTTTGTGCATTGTTTCTTTTTTTTATTTACTTAGATCATTGCATTTATTTTCATATCAAATTTTATTATTTATAATTTAAATACAAATATCATCATAAAATATAAGTATAGCATGATATTTTTTATTATGAATATATTTTTAATAGGTTAAATATTTAATCTAATTAAATTACATAAATACATATTTTATTTTGAACTATTATCACTTTCAAGAGCTGGTACATTATTTTTCATTTTTTAATTTGCTTAATTGCATGTTTTTCTCTTATTTCCTTTTTATATATCTCCACCTTTTATTTATAATTCAAACATTAATATCACTAAATAATAAATTTTAATTTTATTATCAAATATTCTAAATAAATTAAAACTTTATAGATAAAATGTTAATATTATTAAATATTAAAGATATAACTGATATAATTTACTTTCATTTTGAATTTATTTTTAATAAGTTAAAAGTTTAATATAAAATTCATTAATTGAATTAATTAATTGTATTTTAGAAAAAGTGTAGTTGAATATTAAAACAAAAATTTATTTCCTTAAAATTTATCAATATTTTCTTAATATACTATATTTAAAATTAAACATAAATCAATTGAAATTTTATTAAAATTTTATAACTCACATGCTCTATTTCTGTCACTTTTATTTACAATATTACATTTTTTTTCATATTCAGTTTTATTGTTTATAGTTCATATAATAATATTACTAACTACTATAAATATAATAAAATATATTTTATTTCTATTATAAAACTATTTTAAATAAGTTTTAACTTTTAATATAGAAAGCACTAATTGGATTAATTAATTTAATGTTTTATTTTTATATAAAATATTTAAAAATTAAAAGTAAAATTATATATTCATTTAAAATTTATTAATATTTTTATATCAATTTCAAGTATTATATTTAGATTAAAAATAAAATAATTAAAAATTTATCAAAATTTTATAATTCACTCTAAAGGATTGTTTTGTTCAACTAGGGAAAAGGAAATGAATAGTGGAAATAAGGAGAAAGGGAATGTATATCTCATGAATACATACTTTGTTTAATTCAAAAGAAAAGAAATTAAATTCTTCTAATTTACTTTACTAATAATTATTATGTTGAAAAAATAACTCACTTCTCATTTTTATTAAAATAAATATATAATTATTATTCTATTATTATAATTATTATCCTATTTTTTATTTATTGTTATTATTTTACTAATATTATTATTTATTAGCATTCATTTATTTAATAATAACAGTATTTTTAATTATTAATATTTTTATTACTATATTAGCATTTATGAATATTATTTTATTAATATTGTTAATTATTTTTATATTGTTAAATATTTTATTATCTTTATGATTATAATTATTATAAGATTATTTATTTCTATTTAATTGATATTATAATCAATATTATTTTTTAGTGTTTATTATTATTATTTTATTATTTATTAATACTTTTACTATTATTTTTTAGGGGTGATATTATTAATGATGATGTTTAATAATTCTTTTTATTTTAAAAATTTATGATTATTATTATTGTTATTATTGTTATTGAATATTATAAAATTAAAATTCAAAATAAGATAATAGGAATCCTTGATAAATTAAGAGAAATTATTATTTTCTCATTTGGAATAATTTCATTAAGGAAAAATGAAGATAAGGAATGAATTTTTTCTTAATTAGTCACATATAAAGGGAAGAAAGATATATAATTTTCTTTCTTTTTTTATTACCTTTGATTAAACAATTCCTAATATATAAAATATTAAAAGCTTGTTATTTATAAAATTGAATATTTGAATGTAAAAAAATTACAATAAGTTAAATTTTAATATTATTATAAAATATTTTTATAATTCATACATATAAATTAATTCCATTTGAAAGAATATTAAAATCATCGTATTAGTAAAAATTGCTAATTAAAAATTTTAAGTCATTATTTATAAAGTAATTCTTGAAGTTAGTCACTCAATTAACGAGAGGGTAAAATTAACAAATTACAACTTCATTCTCTTTCTTCCTTTATTATTTCAATAAACAACAAGGTTTTCCAATCAACAGTTAAGATGAATTCCTCATATTTGTAATGGTTGAGATTATATATGATTATGGTACTCGAGATTTTGCTATGAGTACGATAGAATTCTCCAATTTTTTTATTCGTTCTATAAAATTGGTCAGATTATATTATATAAAGTTTAGTCTATTAGCCTACTAAGCTTACTCTTATTTTTCTCTATGTTAAATTATACATATATAAATATATATAAATATATATATATATATAATATTTAGAAGAAATTTTATATACATTTAAAAAAATGTTTGAAAATTTTTAATACATCATCATTCTCTTAGTTTTAAATTACATTAAAATATTATATTATAATCATTTAAATAATTTATTTATAATTAATATTGTAATATTTATATTTATTTTGAGATTGAATCAATTTCAAATTAAGTTGAACCTTGAACTTTATAATTTTTTTTTGTAGACACAAGTTCAAATTAAAATATTATAATTAGTTCAAACTTAAGAAACTTTCTTTTTGTGTTGATTAAGTTAAATTTGATAATATTAAAATTCAACTCAACTTAATCTAATTCTACTTTACTCCTTATAGTATTTTTTTGCAAAATACCTCCTAATTATTTAAAGGTGCTAACATGCTAGGCCAAGCATTGAAAAATTTATGTATGAGTCAAGTTAAATCAAATTTTAGGTTAATTACAAGCTTATAGATAAGGTTAAGCTAATTTTTTATGCTAATATAGCATATTTTAAACAATGTTTAACTCAATCTAACTTACTTCCAATCCTATTTATAAATATATAAATGTATTTTTATTGAGGTATATATTATCTCTAATAAATATAAAAGATTAAAATAGTTGAAAAAATAATTATATGAATACATTAACTCTTTATTATTAAAATTTGTATCGTATATGTAAAATATATAATATAACAAAAATAATTAATATATAAATATAAAATAATTTTAATATGTGGAAGGAAAACTTATCTAAAGATTATGTAAAAGTAGAGGTGAAAAATGAACGGGTTGAATTAGCTTAAGTGGATCAAGCCAAATCCATCAATTTTTTTCACGAGTCCTCAATACGAAGGTCTTAATTTGGTCTTTGTGGATTCAAGCTAGCTAGCAAGTATTTTTTATTTTTTAAAAAATTTTAACTTTTAAATAATAAAAAATTAAAATCATTAAAAAATGCTATATATTTATTCATAAATTAGCCATAATATATTTTAAATTTATATATATTCATTAAAAATGTTATATATATATATATATATATATATATATATATATATATATATATAATAAGTCATTAAATACCTATGAAATAAAAAAAACATTTATAAATTATTCATAACAGAATTCTATATAATTAAAAATAAAAAATAGGAGTATAATTTTATATAAATTGAAAATATAAGCTTATCCAAAATTTAAAAATATAAAAAAAAACTTTCCAAGCCATCTAGCTTGTCCACAAGCTAATCTGCACGAACCGTGGACTTTCATAAATTGAATTAATTATAACTCGTGACTTTTAATGCCTCCAAAATGAAGGCCCTAATTTTTTTAATTTGACAAGGTAATGGATCAATCTGTGAACTTCAACTCATTTTAATAGTTCTATATAAAAAATTATGTTCTTACATGTTTAGGGGTGTTTAACAACTGCATGGCCAGCCTGTAAGCTAGTTGGTGCAGGCCGAAGTCGTTTAGGCCCAATTTGCTAAAATTCGCATTTTATGCCAACTTATTTTAATCAATCTAATCCATATAAAAACTTGCAAACTTTGCCTTATAAATAAATTTGACCTATGGCCCGTACAGATTCAGTTCGATAGACTAAGCCCGTTTAGGCTTGCATTTTTGCAAGCTTATTTTTTACAAACTTAATCCATAAAAAGCTCAGAGGCCTATTAAACACCCCTATGCATATCAAGATACAAGAATTGTTATTAGGCACTAGACTAGGTTAGTTATCTCCTTTAGTAAAATACTTTCAAAGAATTGAGTCACATTTAAATGGTATTTTAAGTATCAACATACAAAAGACACTAAATACCACTTGCCACTTGAATAAAATGGCCGTTGGTAAAAAAAATTTATTATAGTTGATGGTAGTCTTCTCTCTCATATTAGTAAGAAATTTTACAAATATAACCTAAAAATTCAATTTAGTGAAGTAGATTCTTCAACAGTACCGACAAAATTTCATGGAAAAATTTGAGAAGCATTTATCTAATATTAAATATAAAAAAAATTAACAAAAACAACTTTCTCTTTTTAGAAAATGAATATTAATATATATGTGTAACTGATATTTTCTTATGATAAATACTTTTTGACAAGATTTCATTTGTTTCAATGAAAAACATTTTTTGTAAGAATATTTATAAATTGTTGAGATTAAGAAATATATTTTATATATTCTACACTAAATATAGAAAATTTAGTAAAAGTTAATTTTCTATTTTTTTTAAAAAAGGTTATTTTCAAACAAGAAACTATTTTCCTCTTTTATCATGAATTTAGATCTCAGCTTTTTTTAATATAATATAATACTAATATATCTCTCTTTTATCTGTACAGGAACATATCAAATTTATCTAAAAAAATATCTTCCGTGAACCAGTGCAAAATGAACACTAAACATCAAGTAAAACACTATAGACAAGGACTCCCTCCCTCCCCTCCCCAGCTAGTGCAAGGGAGGGAGCCATAATGATTTACATTTTCACACAAACGACGGACTTTGGTAGGACATTTCTGTTCGGTTTGAGAGAAAAGAATCCATCGCCGGGTTACAATGATCCATTGAAAACCAACCAACGTCATCACTTGATTCAACGGGCATTTTGACAGGTAGATAAACCAATCATGAACATCTTGCAACGATAAAAAATTTCAGCTATTCTTTATCCAGAACTGTTGTCCCACCAATATTAAAAGTACAAATACTGTGTTTTGAATTCCATCCAATTATAATTTCAAATCGTACAACTAGCAATGTATTAAGTGACATTCAGACCGACAATATTGACCACGAGGTCAAATATACTTATCAACTTCGCCCACCTTGATCTTGTGGATGGCGTCGTAGTTCATGAATGGCATCGTGTGTCAAAAGGACAACGCGTTTGGTATAGGTAAATCATCACTTCTACGACATAAGAGGAAATTATCCATAGACATACTAAATGCATTTCAAGATACCAGGAATATTCTGATAACTTTTGCCGGTGAGGTCGCATAATGTTTTTGCCCGACATTAAAAATAGCTTTAGAGGACATAATTTACGTCTCTTTCGTAGCGTCTTTGTTTTTTCCTCTGAAAAAGGGGAATGAAGTGTAACCAGACATCCAAAAACATGAAATTTTGCAAGATTTCGGGAAGGACTCGATACAGTTCAAGAGGTGAGTGTTCTGTTTCAAGAGGGAAGGGTTGAATCATTCCTGAACTTGCAGTGATAAAAAAAATACCCTGACTAATAAGTTTCATCCTTTCTTCGCAGCTTACTCCATTTCCAGTGTCGGTTTCCTCGATCATAGTGATATAACATCATCTTCCATGGGCATAGCCAATTTCGAATCAAAACTCTGGAATTCAAACTCCATTCCCACATAGAGGACCACAACAAAGTATATCCCAAATTTCAATTTCAATCATAGCATAATAGGCCTCCGTACATAACTAATCACAATTTGCAGAAAGGATATCATTGAAATGCACGTAACATTCAAGACAAAGTACATCCCAAATTTCAATTTCAATCACAGCATAATAAGCCTCCGTACATGGCTACTCACGATTTGCACGCAGAAAGGATATCATTGAAACATAACATTCCAGACACTAATCAAATACATTCACAACCAATAACTACCAAATTTCTAACAAAAGCACCCCCATTATTCAGATACCAACCGAACACACACAAACTACAGACTCATCACGCATAATACAACTCCTAAGACTGACTAATCAGCACACCCAGGACAACTTTCATGGGATAATATCTGAATATAAAAGGATGCCCTTTTGATCAATGCAGGAACACGTCTGCGGATGCTGTGATTGGGTGTATTGGATGGGGAATCTGCCACGGCTCCAGCAGAAGATCTGGAATCTTAGGGATTTCCACAGAAAGCCCACCGACCTCTTCAGCTATCTCAAGGATCGAGTTCAGAAAGAGCAATCGATCCGCCAATTCCATAGTCTGAGCCCTCAGAATGTTGTTAGCGGCTTCAATCTCAACGCACGCTTCCTCCTTGGCCTTTGTGCTTTGAATAAGCTGACTATTTGACCCTTGCAATCTGCTGACTTCATTGGTCAGATCTTCCAGTTGCTTCTGCTTCTTCATCCGCGATCGCCTTGCCGATTCACGGTTTGACAGCATCCTCTTCCTCTTCCTCTCGTCAACCAGACGCTCCCCGCTGTCGGATCCAGAGCTGGCTGGACGCTGAATCGAAGCCATTCCTTTGTGAATCAAAAGGGGTGATTTTTTAACAAAAACACAAATCTGAACGCGGTGATTAATTAAAAGTTAAATGGAAACAGGGACACGAGATCTAAATCTAAGAATACTATAAAGCAGAAATCAAAAACTGGATTGCCAGTCACCAATTTGAAGGATCAGTTCGTGAGAAAACATAGAACCAATACAGGAACACAACAGAAAACGAGTGCAACAAGCGAATTCGACGCATGGGGAAGGCAAAGACTACAGAAATTCTGTAGACATCTAGGCAATCTTCAGAAACCCTATCACCTTAGTCCGCAAACCAAACCCAATTATAAGAACTCAAAAACCCTAGATCTGCAAGAGATCTGAAAATTTAAGAGACGATTTTCTAAATGGAAAACAGAGAATCAACCAGAAAGGAACAAAGTAAAGGTTTCAAAGATGAAAGATCAAAGCAGAGACAAATCCGAGGAACGCAAAGGAAGAAAAAAGACAGCTAAAGATGCTCGATAAAAAGGTCCAATGAAAGAAAGTTTTTCCAGGTGCGAAGGTTAGGTCTTATAGGAAATGAATGCGTGCGAAGCTGTGGTAGGTGAAGGATTGTCAAATGCATTATTCGTGGTTTTTAAGTGAACGCGTCATAGCTGGCGTTGAGAGTGATGCCACCTTTGGCTGCCTCTCCTTCCTAGTTACTTCCCTTCTCATTCCGTGATGCAAAATATCTTCCCCCCAGCCTTTGAATTCGCACTTTAAGCCCTTGGTTATGAGTGAAAATAGGGTAAAAAGATAATACAAGAAAAAGAAAAGTGGGGATAAGTTAAATTTTCTAGATGTGCTTGATTGTAGGAAAAATTAGAAGAAAGAAAAAAAAATATTTTATTTGATTGTGAGAGAGAAGGAATTTATAAAATAAAGAGGGATTATTTTTTTCTACTTCTTTTAATAGTAAAATTACAAAAATAATATATAATATAATCAAACAAACAGCGCACTCCACAGATTCTAGGTGGGTCTCGGAGGAGTAAAAATAGGGAGAGTTTTAACAGATGCGTCGAGACCCCGCATGGCGGTCTGTGCTCCTCCTAAGTTGGTAGGGTCTACATAGAAGACGAGCTGAGAGCTTTGGCAGTTGTGCTGTTGACTATGGCGGAGACGACAGCAACGAGCACGGAAGAGATGCCAGCAAGCGTAAAGGTGAAGGCAGACCATTAAAACGACAACACAGAACAAAATGATGATAGCATTGAGCATAATCTTGCCGGTGAGAGAGTAGCTATTGAGTTCGACTTGGATTTTGGTATTGGAGTTTTCTTCATGTTCTTCGCCGATTACCATTTTTGTATTCTCTGAGACATTGGCAGGACACGACGCAAGAGAGGAGCGGCGCGACGACGAATAGAGCAAGGGGGAAGTGCAAAGCTGCGTGAAGGAGTAAGCTTTTGTTGCACTGTGCAGTTTTCACCCGATTTTCATCACTTAACTGAGGTGAAAAAATTGTCATGGGATCCACTGTACGATTTCTCCTATTTTTTCACTTCTCCTATATTTTCTCTGCCAAGCCAAGCAGGTAAAATCAAGTATTTTCTTGCACTTTTCTATCCTTTTTTTTACTTCTCCTCCATTTTCACCGGTACCAAGCAAGCCGTTAAATTATACAAAACTAGCTTTCTGCCCATGCCTGGGTACGGATATCTAATTTTTCTCTAGCATAAAAATCTTAAATATATAATAAAAAATTAGAAAAATAATAAACCTTAATTTATTATATTTATTTCAAAATTTTATAATTAAATTTGAAGATAATAAATTATTAAAATATAATATAAGAATTAAAATTTTGGTATGTAGTAAAATAATTAGATTAAATTATATATTTAATTTATGAAAAATATTTCATGATAAAAAATTTGATTTATCAACATATATTCAATAATATTGGTATTTAAATTATTATAAATAGATGGAGTGGACAAAAGTAAATATAAAAATATGTAATGAAGTAAATAAAAATAATGTTTGAGTTGCAAAGAAACAAAATTTTCATTGATATATATTTAATTCAATATGCAACATTTGAAAATTGATATAAAGAATTTATTAAAAAATTAATTAGATAAATTTCACTTTAATTTTCAAAAAAATGGAATATACAATCATATACTCTAGTTAATAGTTTCGAAATTAATATTTTAATTTTATAAATAATTATTTATAATAAAATTTAATATGTATTATGTTATATATATATATATATATATATATATATATATATTAACATCTAACACAGTAGTAATTGACATGGAAAAAGGAAAAAGAATAAAAGTATGCAATAGAACATATAAAAAGAATATACATAATGAGTGAATTATAAGATAACATAAGAATAAAAATAAAAATATATAGTTAATTAATTATATTAAATTAAATTCTGAACTCATTTTGAACAAATAATAAAAGAAGTAAGTATATCATGTGGTACATATGCTTCTTAGCAGTGGTCATAAAGAAAGAAAAATGAAAAGCATACAATTAAGTAAATAAGAAAAAGAGATAATAGATGAGTTATAAAATAATATAAAAATAACAATAAAATATGTAGTTATATAATGTAAATAAATTAGAATTTTAAATTATTTAAAATATTTTAATAATAAAAATAAATTTTATTTTATTATAAGAAAAATAAAATATATAATGCTTGAACTATGATTAAATACGAAAAAAATATGTAATGAAATGGAAAAAAAGAAATAAAATAGTGTGAATTTTTTAAAATCTTAACAAAGTTCTAACTAATGTATATTTAATTTAAAATATTAAAATAAAATACTCAAATATTAAAATCAAGAACCCATTGGCAATTTTTAAATACTTTTTAAATCATAGAATATGAAATTAGTTAGTTCAATAAATAATTTTTATATTAATTTTAAATATATTTAAAATAATTTTATAATATAATTAAATATATGATACTGCATCTGTACTACTTAGTAATATTAGCATCTAAATTTAAAAAAAAAGAAATGAATAAAAAGAAATGATACAATAAGTAAGATGTAAAATAATTTAAAAGAGTTAAAATTAAATAAAATATATAATTTAATTAAATTAGATATTTTATTTTACATAGAATAATTTTTTTTAAAAATTTTTATTTTATGTATGCTTGTGAAATTAGTATATGAGTTATAAATAATAGAAGTAGATACAAAAAAAATAAAAAATCTAATTAAAAATAGAATAGAATATATACTTAAATAATGGAATTAAAATTAAATCTTTCACTTATAATAAAAATAAAATATATTAGATTATATCTATAGTACTCAATAATATTAACAGCATAGTAAATAATTGGAATGAATATAAAAAAAATGTAATGAACTTTTTTAATAATGTATAACTATTTGTAAAGTCTTGGTAAAATCTTAATTAATTTATATTTAATCTACAATATAGTAATGAATAATTGATATCAACAAAAATATTTATAAAATTTAAACAAATAAATTTAGTTTTAATTTTAAATTTTTTAGTAATAGAGGTTGTAATTAATTTTTCAATTTAATCTTTTGTACATCAAAAATTTAATTTCTTTAAAATATCTTCATAATAAAATTAAATATATCATATTATATTTACACTACTTTATAATATTATTATGTAAGTTGTAAACATGCAATGGAATAAATAAAAAATAAGAAGAATAATTAAAAATAGAACACATAGTTGGTTCTTGTATGTGTGCTTCTATTAGTTTAACCATTCTTACTATTATAAAAAAAAGACACCTAGTTAAATAATTATTTTGAATTAAAATTTTAATTTGTTTAAGATATTCTAATAATAAAAATTAAAAATATTATTTTATATTTATACTATTAAATAAAATTAGCGTTTTGATAGTAAATAATAATAATAGACATGAAACCAAAATAAAAATTCAAAAATTTTGATTAAATAATATGATATATAATTAATCTTAATAGTTTAATATAAATTTTTAACTATTTTAAAATATAATGATAATAAAATTAAATATAACATATTATAATTATATTATTTTATGACATTAGCTTTTAAATATAAATAATCATAGTGGATATAAAATGAGAAAAAGTAAAAATATAATTATATAATAGAGAAAATAAAATAAAATAAATAATAGATATATTGTAAAATAATATAAAAATTTAAAATAAAAAAATAATTTAATTTAATTAAATATTTTAATCAATTTAAAATATTCTTATAACAATAATAAAATTTATATTTCTTAATGATATTAAAGTTTGAATAGTGAATAATAAAAGTAAATACAATAAAAAATATATAATGAAATAAATAAAAAAATAATAGGATAAATAAGTTGTAAAGTAATATAAGGAATAAAAATAATATATATAATTTGTTACACTCTCTTTAATTATTAATAAATTAAAAATTATTTTATGAGAAAGAATGACTAAGGTAACCAATGAATTTGGTTAAGTTAGAAATATTATGTATGAAATATGGAATAATATAAAGTTAATTATATTAAAAATATAAGAATATGAATTTAGTGAGAATTTAATGAGAAAAACTTATTAGAATCATGAAGTATAAAGTTATATGTTAATATAAATGAGTGTATAAGTATAAAAAAAGTTTAAGAGTAATTTTTCAAAAATTCACTTAGAGCATTATTTTCCTCATATCGACTCCTAAATTTCCTCTCTTTCATTTCTTTCAATTTCTCCATTCTTTCCAACTGTTTCCTTACACAATCTTTCCAACACTATCAATTAAGAAAGGAAAATCTCAATTTTTTTAATTTTTTCATCCAATTATCAAGAATCCCTGTTACCTTATTTTAGTTGATGAAGAAATTTGAGTTTAATTTGGTTTTATTAGGTATTTTAAACCCTAACTCTAAAATTCATGAATTTTGAAATGATTAAAGTTGAAAGATCTTCAAACTAACTTCCTAACATCCTCTTCTATACAAGATGACTAAATGATCTAGTTAAATTTATGGATTTTTATGATAATATTGAGAAAATATTGGTTATTTGTAATTTTGCTTGAATCATGTTTGATTTAATGTAATGGAAGTAATAAATGATGAAGAAAGGTAATATGAGATGTTAATAGGTATATTAAGGATTGTATCAAAGTTTGGTGTGTAAAATATCTATTTAAAGAGCATTTAGAGTCAGATAAATAGTGAATTTTTTGATAAAAAATTGATATTTTCAATTTTAAGGGTTTAGAGGCAAATTTAAGCTTCAGAATCGAGTAACCAAATAATTTTGAGAGTCCAAAAGAGCAGGTGAATCATTTCATTAACCCTAAAACTTCATATTGATTTTGAAAAAGCATAACTTTTTTTTCTTACATTCGTTTTAAATAAATTACCTATCTTTTTAAAGGTGATTGAGTCTACTTTCAAATAAAATTGATCTTAACTCAATATCTAATATATATTTAAGATATTATCAAAATAATGGATAAAGATAAAAAAACTTAAGATTTCAAAAAATGAACTTTTTATATCTATTTTCCAAAAAGTATAATACTTTCAAATTTTAACCAATTTAAGTGAATGATTAGTTTATAAAAAGTTAATTGAATATACTTTCATATGAAATGAGTTTCATAAAGAACATATTGATAATTTTTAAACTATCCATAAAATATCGTTCAATTATGATAACCCCATAGATAGCTATACCTAATTTGTTTTGTGTTTTCATGATTTATATTAACCTAATGTGGGGTGTTTGGTTTTTAAGAATTAAAGATATAGTGATTTATAATAATTTCAAGATAACTATATGACTTTGGTAATGATATAAGGTGTGTTATAATAAACTTATTGCATTGCTCATAAAATGAAATATATTGTGAACTGTTTTATGGATTGATTACTATAATATGTATAATTGGTTATAGTTGTACAAGAAAGCATAATAATACTAATATATATTGTGATGTATATTAAAATTGAATTATAATTGTATTAGATAGAGTTTGAACTTTAATATTTAAAATTGCATTATAAATCATGTTACAAGTAGCAGTAAAGATGAGAAATATGATGGGATGATATTATGAATATTGGATGGAAAATTTCCAATAACATACTTGTGCAGGATATAAGGTAAATCCTAGAAGAACAAGAATGGAAAACTTATGGAGGGTATAAGATTGACCTAGAAGATAAAATTTGGATGAATGTATTTTATTTATTACTCATTGTTCCAAATGAAACGTAATCTTAAGTGTAGTTATTCATAAATATTATTATATGATATATTGAAAATGAAATGATTATGTATTAATCTCATTGTTATTGGCTCTTAATTACTAATATACTTAAATACAATATGATTTGTCAAATGAGGATAGTTCAAGAGGTAAATTATTATGATTTATTAATGTTATTATAGACTATTCACTCACTGAGCATTAGATTCACTACTTCATCATTTATTTTACAGATTTTCAAATTAAGCCTTAACATCCACCTTCTCAAAGTTAAGTTCCATGGAAGTTCATTAATAATAGTATGATAGTATAAATTCTTCTACATAGTATATTTTTGTCATAGATATGGGTAGAAGAAATGTTTGAACTAATTTCTCACGAGTTAATTAAACCTGCTTATTCTCATTTTGAAAGAACTATAAGCATAGTTAACTTCCTAATCTTTTGTAGAAATCTTGATGAATGTTTTTTGCTAGAGTATGATTTTCTTTTATAAATGTACAGTACATATTAATTAAGAATAGATTAATGGAAATTAAAAAATAAGTTTCATATTGATCATAATCAAATTAGAGTTATGACATAATTAAATAATTTAATTATATTATATTTTTTTTATAAATAATTTTTTTATAATAAAAATAAAATATATTATATAATATCTATATCACTTAGTAATATTAGTATTATAATTATAAATTTATAAAAAATATACAATAAAAAATTAAATATAAAATTTGTAATATAACAAAGCAATAAAGAAAATAAGAAATGAAATAAATTATATAAAATTAAATAAATAAAGATAAAAGAAATAAAATAAAAAATCTAGGGGAAATGAAATGCTACAAAAGCTAACACACAACAATATTTGGGGGGGGGGGACTCAATCTCTTTTTTCTTGGCAAGAAATAAGGATGTAAATAAGTTAGACTTACTTTCTAAATTATTGATTTGAGTTTAACTTGTTAACTTATATAAAATCAAAATTAAGCTTAGTTTAATCTATTAAAAAAGCTCGACTTAGCTTCATAGCTTATTTAAAGACTTATTTATATAAATAGGTTTTCAAATTTATTAATAGACTAAAGTTATATTGAGGTCCAAAATTATACAATAGCCGAATTAAGCTTATATATATAAATATATATTAAATTATTTATATTATATATATGTATAATATATCTATATATTATTATAATTTATAATTGTATTAATAATTGAAGAAATTAGCTTGATAGACTTACAAGTCAAATTTAAGAAAGATAGGCTTGATCTATTTATTTAAATAGACTTATTTATTAATATTTATTTAAATTATTTAAATAAATAAATTAGACTAAATTGACCACAAATAAATTGGATTGTAAATCTCTAGTAGGCGGCCTAATCTACTTATACTCTAATAAGAGAGGGAATGGCTTCAAATAAAGAAGAATGAAGCCAACCAAGCTAAAGAAAGGCATATTTTCCAGCAAGGCCCGCTTGATTTGAAAAATAAAAATTTACCCAGTAACATGTTTCATCTTAATACTTAAATATTCAAAGCCCAATAATTTAACCCATTTTAGCAACAATAGTGACAAGCATTAATTAAAGCAACTTTAGGGGGCATTTAGGCCGGAAAATAAATTTAGCAATTTCTAATGAGTTAACACATAGGCAGAAATATTAAAAAAAATATGAAACAGAAACCTCGTTTTCTTAATATAAATATAGATTTTGAAATTGAATTTGCATTAATATATATTATTAATTTAATTAATATTTAAATTAAATTAAATAAATATTTATAAATTTTTAAAGTAAAAATTATAATATTATTATATATTAATTTATTTTATTATTTTTATATATAATTTTTATAATATATTATTAATAAATAAGAAATTATACGTTACTCACATACGATTTCATTTTTTTTACTTAATTCATCTATTATTTTAAATGTTATAATTCACTCACACATATTTAATTTTTAACACTTCCCCACCTAAACTATTTTTACTTAAATTTTAGTTAAAATTTTATATGCATTGGATGTAATTTTTACTTTTTTAAATTTCAATTTAATTTGACTTTCATTCAAAACTAATTTACAAAAAAAATTCCATTTGGGATCTTCTCTTTAGCAACCATAAATTATATTCAGTGCAAGTAACTGATAAGTTAACTAATCGCATTAAAAATATTTAGTAAAATTAATTATTGAGTTAATAAAAAATACACAATAATATAAAAAACATGTCAATAATAAATATATGAATTAAATTAATTTATATTTATTTTGAGATTAATTTATATTGATAAAATAAATATATTTAAAATAAAAATATAATTACTTAAAATATAAAATATTTTAAGTAAAAATGAAGGATAAATATAAAGAAATATATCATTAATTAATTTAAAAAGAAGGATAAATATAAAAATAATAATAAGCTATAGATTCTACTTTATTCAAATAACTGATAAGTTAGTTGATAATTGATAGATGATTGTACAATAAATGTTGTGCAAAATTAGTTATTGAATTAGCTAAAATTATAAAATAATAAAAAGATGTATTAATAGAAATAGATATATAATTAAAATAATTAATATTTATCTAAATATTGAATTATATTAACATTATTAATTTTTTAAAAATAAAAATATAATATATAATATTTAATTAATTATATTTTATAAATTTATATATTTATTTACTTATATAATTTTTGTTTTATTATTTATAATAGAATTATAATAATTTAAAATATAATTACTTAATTTATAATATAATTATAGTTATTTAATTATATTTTAAAAATTATATAGTTATTTATGCATATATTTCTATATATTTATAATTTAAAATTAAGATATAATTATATTAAAATTAAATTAAATACATTTTACAAAAAAGTAATATTTAGACTTATGTTATGAAGGACATGAGTTGTAAATTAATAAAATGAATAAAGATAAATTTAAATTTTTTTTTTGAAGAGATGATAACTTATATGTTATAAGTTATTCAAAGTAATTTATTAAATTAGAATTTATTTTTTTAACTAGAATTCAAAATAGCTTTTTTTTTTTCAATCAGAACTTATAATATTTAGATTTAGTTTATAGAAACACATTTAGCAATCTTTGCATTTATCAAGCAACTGAAATCATTCCTGTGCATGATGACATTGATGCTATGAGAAATGAAATTAGGCACAGAATGAATAGTTGACATAAAAAAAAAAAAATGCATGCCTCAGGTCATCTTTGGTGTCTTAATGCAAACTGCACAGAAGAGGATCATCACCCAAGGATTTTAGGCGCAATTCCACAGCCTTCAGATCCCGGAGATGTTGCGAGATTTCATGAGGAAGATTCACTCCTTTGTTTCCATTCTGTACGGAGCTCGTACAGTGATTCAGAAACTTAGTGTTGGCTTCAATAGCTCGTTTCATAAACATGATCAACTTCCTCTTCAATAGGCACTCTCTTGTTATTTATTTCAATCGTGGGAACCGATCTTCGCATACCTATTGATTCAGGTTCAAATTGGCTTTCATATGTGCATGCTTCTTGATCAGTCTCGTTCTCTGCTTCATCTAAATATGCAACCTATCTCTCTGCCTTTTATAACATAAATTTAAATATTATTTTTTTTTTGTAAAATATCAAGTAAGGGATAAAAATAAAAGATAAATATTAAGTAAGGGATTTAGGATTTTTAAATATTAGGGAGTTTTTTGTGCATGAGTTTAAGTTCATGGGAGTTTTCTCCATTTGATCCTATTTATATTGAAATGTTCTTAAGCATTTACTTTTACAAATTAATAAATGATTAAAATAATATTAATGCAATGCTATTTTATCTTTTTTTAGTTTATTTTATTATTTTACATAATTAAAAATTATTTTAATTATTTTTAATTCATATATAAATTTAATTTTTACCATTAGTAATTTTTTATAGGGATTTAATTTTAAAATAAAATTATATAAAATATTTTAGTGACTAATTTATAAAAATCAAAATTATTTTAATATTCATATAAAATTTTCTTTGAAGCAAATGTATATAATTAAAAAGGGATAGATTTAATAGAGATCATGTGTAAAGCAAAACGAAACATGAAAAGAAGGAGAATCTAGGATAAAATGATATCAAAGACATTTGATTCACACAATGTTTTTCATATTTTTAGAAATATTATATTTCTATTTTGGTTCAAAATTTTAAAAAATTTACCTAATGATATAACATTATCAAAAATATTTTATAATCTAACTTTCTTACTAAATATTCATCATAGGGGAAGTTGGTATTTCAAATTTCTATCTCATGAGAATGTTGATATTAAAATAAAAAGATAATTTTATCTCCATTCTTCTATGCCCTCATTTATCTTAAAAGTTTTTTATTTTCATTTTTAAATTTTAACCTACATTTCTCATTTTTTATGATAATAAGTACAAATATACTAAATAAATAAAAAAAGTAATTTCTATATTTCAATTCTAATTTATTCTAATTTAGTTTGAAATTTTTCCATTTTCCATTTTTATTTTTCATTTTAACTTATATTTTTTATTTTTTATTTTTTCATGATAACAAGGATAATTATATTAAATAAGTAATAGGAATATTTTAGAATCTAAAATAACAAGAATATTTTAGAATCTAATTTTCTTACTAAATATTCCCATGGGGGTTGGTATCTCAAATTTTCATCTCATGAAAATGTTGATATTAAAATAAAAAGATAATTTTATCTCCATTCTTCTATGCCCTTATTTATCTTAAAAGATTTTTATTTTTATTTTTAAATTTTAACCTATATTTCTCATTTTTTATTTTTTATGATAATAACTATAATTACACTAAATAAGTAAAAAAATAGTAATTTTTATATTTCAATTCTAATTTAGTTTAAAATTTTTTATTTTTTTATTTTTTATTTTTAATATTTTCATGATAACAAGGATAATTATATTAAATAAGTAAATAAATAAATAAATAAATTCTAACTTTTAAAAGTATAAATAATTTGTGTTACAAATTTTAAAAATAAACTTCTATAATTTTATATAAAGTTTCATAATTTTTATATTTAATTTATAAAAAATTATAATATCTTAAATCAAAATTATAAAAAATTATAATTCTCTAATTTACTACTATAGATAAAATTAAAATTTGATTTAATTATAATAGGTTTCCAACTCTAAGGCAAAGAGCTCCTGACTCTATTAGAAAATATAATATAACACATCTAACATTATATTAGGCTGTAATCTAAACCTATCATTCTAATTAATCTAATAAATATTTTAACTCATGCCCCATATATATATTTATTAATTTTTTATTCTTAACATAAAAATAATTTATATGTAATAAAAAAATTTATGAGGTGTTGAAATTTAATTTTTTGCATTCATTTTAAAATTATTCATTTAATTTTATAAATAATAATTTTTAACATTCTAGACATTAGAAGTGAGTTATAGAACATTAACCAAATTCTAATTTATATATATATTTAATTTGAAATAAAATTCTTAAATTTTAATACAAAAATATTAATAAAATATTAATAAATAAATTTTAATTTTAATTTTTAAATAATTTTATAAGAATATAATATATAATTAATTCAATTAAAATTTTATATTAAAATGATAACTTATTTAAAATATTTATATATATAATTTAATTTGAAATATAACATTAAAAACTAATAATAATCTGATATAAATATGAAATATTTTATATAAATTTTAGTTGTAATTATACGAATTCAAATTATAAGTAAATTAATTCATATAATTTGAATAATTAATAGATTAGATTAGGATTGATTCAAAATATTAATTTGTCAACTTATTTAAGAATTAAAAATTAAAATTTACTTTTTCCTACTTTTAATTTTTTAGATATTATTTTTTAATTATTAATATAAATAATATATCTTCCCGTTATAAATATATATATAAATAATATTTTTTATAAAAATATTTATCGATAAAATAAATAAACACTTAATTTCTTCTCTTATTTGAATAAAGGAAAAAGATGAAAAAAGAATATTTAAAGATAAAATATATTATTATTATTATATTTTAATTATTTAAAAATTTAAAAATTTTATTTTTTTAATTTAAATTTAAAAAATATTATTTCTTTTCTTTCTGTGTTATTTTCTTGTCAAAGAAAATGAAAATTTCTTATCAACAATAGAGAAATTACTTATTTATTTTATATAATTAATTATATAAAAATTATATTTAAATTCTTAAAAATTTTAATGTTTTATATATTAAAATATTTATTATATTTTAATCGAATAGAATGTAAATTATTAATTTATTAAGTCCTCAAAAAATTTTATTCATATATTTTTAATTAAATGTATAATTTATTACAATTTATAATAAAATAATTGATGAGGGTATTTTTTGAAAAAATAATAAGATTTCTAGAAATATAAAGTGTAAACTAAACATAGAAATATAATATGCCTAGAAATATGAAAAAATATTTCCAGGAATGTATATATTGAACCAAACATAAAAATATTACATTTCTAAAAATTACATACCTAGGAATTATATTCTTGATAATATACACTTTTATAAAAATATAAGATTTTATGAACCAAATGCTACCTCAAGGTAAAGAAAGGTGAAATTAGGAAGAGAAGGAAACGAGCTTGCGAGGCTAGGGAATTGTAATTATGTTGTCTTTAGTGGACTTTCAAATTTCTTGTTTTATATCATCAAAATTTTCATATTAGTCATCTAAATAAAAAATTTTATTATACAATATTTTAGATATTTTTTAAAATGAAATTTCTTCTCCAAATGCTTCATCTAAATTCATAACAAAGAGTAATTTAATTTTGAATTAGCATTAAGTTATAATCGATGTAAATTTCACTTTTTGATTTTTGTTAGCCTCAATACTAACTATGTGAATTGTACCCTAATGAAAATTTTTTCATTTTCATGATGACTTGAATTTGATATAAATTTTTTAAAATTGGTGGGAGGACAATGTTTTCACAGTTTTTAGGTACACCCTAAGAGTCACATACATTAAATTTTGTGTCTCATGCAAACTTGGAACCATATAATATATATTGACTATATGGGCAAAAATATACTTTACTCCTACTTGAACCATTAAAATCTTCCAACAAAGCAATCTTTGATTTCCATAAAAAAAATAAAAGTTTTAATAAATTGACTTTGACTTAAAAACATTAAAAATATAGAAATAAGTTACATGAACTCAATAAGCACATATCTACCATATTCATAGTTAAAATCAATTAAAAAGAATAATTGAACATTAATTAAATATTAAAATAGTTAGAAAACAAATACAAACCTAGCTCCTAGATTTTATAACTTATAGTATCAAGTTTCTTGTTTGATGTGTTCACCTACATATATTTTAATTTTTTTATTTTATATTACAATTTATAATAACCTCATTTGCTCACATTATATAATACAGTCACAACTTCACACACAAACATTCTTACAACTAATTTCATTCTCACTTAATCACTAGACGTTCAACCATAACCAAATTATCACAATCATGTCCTATGGAAATAACTAAGAATAACTAGATTACAATTTCATAGCATAATACATAACAATTAATAGCAATATATATATACATCTATAAATAATGAAAGTACATAAATCTCTTTATACCTCTCAATTAATTTTACTCCTCACAAGCCCTTTATGTCTCCCAATTCAACCTTATCCTTTATCACTTCTTTGTTAAAATTTTTCATCTAATATTCACAATGTCTTCCTCATCACATTTTTAATTACAATGTCATTCATGGCATAATTTATAATACAAACCAAACATTAAATCTTAAGCTCTGCATAATACAATCATAATTCAATTACAATATAAACTATCTAATTTATTGACACAAGTCATTCTTAAAATACAAAAAGATAAATAATAGTATTACCATTCCTTCTTTGCATGGCTACAAACATTCATTCATTATATATATGTATAAATATATCATGAAATGTACAACATTGTGATCATGCTTTCATTACATGATTGTAAGAATACGCTTAGCAACAATTTAAGAGAATCATGTATTTCTTATACACTAATCCATCACCATTCACCACAATGAATATAACACATGTATAATTATAACTATAGGCAAATCCAACCCTTTTTTGCATGGTTACAAGGATATTTTAATAGTAATTTGTAAGAATATATATATCTATATTAATATACCAATTACATCATCAGTGCAATAAAAAGTAAATAAATGTAAATATCAAAATTAAAGGCTTTCTATTCATAAGCAAGCTCTCAAGTTATATAGTTACACCTTAAAGAATCTATATATGAATATATATGTGATTAGTACAATTAATAATAAGAGAAATATGAAATATAACATAACATTCAAATAAATTAATAGTAAAATATTAATTTCACCTGATAACAGTTGTTCACTTGAAGAATTTTAGAATTTTCATACTTATCTTTCCTTTTTTTCCCTAATTTACAACAATAAATTATATCCGTGTCAATATTATTTATCTATTTTCCAAAAATTATCATTATATAAAGATTCTTGGATTAAACCTATATAAATAAAAATATTAAATCCTGTTGCTTTAGAGAGGGTATAATAAATCAATGGGCTAAACATTTATTTCCTAATATTTTGAAGGCTAGCATTAAGTATCTTAAAGCTTATACAAATACGATTTTCTACATTGGACTTACAACATAAAAAATATTGAAGTTTGATTATATAAATGGCCATACCTCTTTCAAAGGCAACCAACTAAAACTTGTCGGTGAAAAAAAGAAGGCCAAAGGCCCTGTTAATAATTATATCCAACCGCACCTTACGACTTCTTCTATAATGTCGGTGATCTACCACTATTGAATGGAGGTGCTCAGACGGAAGCAAGTGCATGTGGTGGCTGGAGGTTTAAAAAGAAAGAGGAAGGAGATACTAGAGATTGGAAGAAGAGGAAAAGAAAAAAAAAAGAAAGAAAAGAAGGGAAGGCTCAGAAAGAGAGAGGAAAAGGCTAATAAAATTTGAAAAGTGAGGTAGGGGTGATACTAAAGTCATACATGGTCACTTGACTCGAAAAAATATGGAGTTAAAATTTTTTTTTTCATAATCCAATAGGTTCATTGAATTTTTTTTTCTAACTATTATTCGAGGTAGCCTTAGGCCATAATAATAAAAAAAGGTCAATCAAACTTAATCCGATTATATTAATTTATTTTTAATATAATTATATATTATAAAAAATAATTATGTCTGATTATTTTTAATGCAAAAAAACTTAATTTAATATAACTAAATATTTTACATATTTAAATATTCTATTATCTCTTTAAATATATATTTTTTAAATTAAAAAATATTTTTTACTTAAAATAAAAATAAAAATAATTAAATTTTTGAATCGAATCTTAGGTCATGTATTAAATTATTTAGGTTTAGCCAAGTTAAGTCAGGCTATTTTTTTTCAAAATAAGCGAGCTTAAACCTTATTTTTCTTATAATTATGTATGAAAAAATTTAACTTAAAACCTGAAAGCCCAACTTATGTATTTGTATAAGCGATACTCATCCATAATAGGTGTAAATTAAGCCCCGCTTGATTAAATCTCTAGCCTTATTGTACTTTTAAAGGGGAGACTTAGGAGGAGAAATATGGTGATATAGGATACAATAAAAAATAAAGTTAATCTCAACCACCTATTCTACTTAAATTCTTTTTTCCTATCATATCCTAATCCTTCAATTTAAATTCTCATTATTTTCATTTCTTTTTATTAATTTTATAATAACTCAATAATTCAAGAACTCTAATTAAGTGCTCTAGGAATTTTATAAGTTCAAATAAAATTATTTATTAAAATTTGTGAAATTATTTTATAAACCCCATTTCCTTAAAACTTTAAAATTTTATAGTTAAACAAAAAGAATTATGAAACAAATCATTTAAGGGAGGTTTCAGGTAATACATTAATCAAATAAAATTATACTAATATTGTTCATTAATAGTTTTAAATATTTATATTTTTTCGTGTCTTAAAATAAAATGATTTAGAGAATAACTAAATATATTGATTTATATAATTTAAAATTTAAAAATTCATAAAACTTATTTGGAATAATTTTTCAAATATTATACTTATGTTTTCAAGAAGTATAAATTATATGTAATCCATATGAATTTTTTATTAAATTTTACATGAAAAATAATTTAGATTAGTAAAGTATTAACGATTAAATACACAAATGAGTAAATTGTTGCCCTTAAAATCACAAATGGATTAAATAAAAAAAGATGAAATTACAAGTAAATAAAATATATATTTTCCTAATAAATATTAAATTAAATACAAAAACTTAATTATATATTTAAAAATAAATTGCAAAAAATGATAAAAATTAATATATAATAATATCATAATTCTTATTAAAAAAATTTATGCATTAATAAAATAATTAATTAAATAAACAATACTAATTTCAAATCTTATGTAATTTAAGGATTTGATTTTTAAATTTAAGAAATGAAAATTTCAATTATTTAAAATTAAAGAAAATATTTTACATTTTTTTAATACTAGACTCCTGCATTAAAAGAAGTCAGCTACAAGCTCAAATTAAAGATGTAAAGGAAACAGTTTGTTAAAAGGTCATCAAATCCTAGATACTAATACAATATGCATTATATTTCCTTTTCACAAAAAAAAATACATTATGTATTAAAAATGTAATTCAAAATTGAGTTTTGAATATAAATTAAAAGTTACTATTAAGTACTAGATGGTATGACAAATTTATAAAATTTAATTCAATTAATATAAAAGATTTAAAGCTCGATTCCATTTTTTGTGCATATGATGTCTTTTAATCTTAAGAATTATAGTCCAAATCCATTTATCCACTTATATTTTTTTTCATTCATTCAATATTCATTTATATCATTTTTGAGATAAATATGAATTAGATCAATTGATATATTATTAAATAAGAATAAGAATTACGGTAGATCAACCTATATATGAGTGGATCCAAAGTTTGTATTTATATGAACTTAATAAAGAAATTTTTTTAATGTGATGTCTGTTAGGGGTATTAAACAAGTCATAACTTGTGAATCAATCTATATCTATTATAAGGTTTTGGTAAGTTTGGATTTTAAAAATTTAAACTTATTCCAAATGTAGATAATATAGATTTGTTCCTCATAGATCAATTTATGTTAATTGTGAGTTTTGACGAATTTAAATCCTTTAAAATTGGACTCAATTTAAATATGATTAATATGGACTATTTGTTTATACACAGATTGGCCCATGTAACGAATCTAATATTAAGGATTAAGAATTCAATATTATTCATGTACAAATTTTATAAAAATCAACTACAATAATATACATTTTAATATATTTCATGAAATAGAAATTAAATTCGATGTTGAGAATTGAGAAAAGATCTAGTAGATCATATTACTATATTGAAGAATAATACACTTAACAAAGATTGTATAGAATAATACTAAATTTTCAATGCTCGTATAACATTACAAAATTTTGTAAATCTATATACATTTTTTTAACTCTTTTTTATTTATATATGTTGTTTTGGTAATATCTAATGAGTCTAAATTTAATCTATTGATAATATAAAATATTTTATATTATCAATAAATAAAAAAAGACACATTATTAAAAAAGTGAAAATAATTAGAAAATCTTGATTGCTATGAAAGAGTTTTAATAATTTTTTATTAATATGATAATACATGTATGAGTGAATTAAATTTAAATTAGTTCTAAAGTAAATTAACATAATGCACCTACTCAATTCTAGGAAATATTTATAGTTCTATCGTTGTGTTGAGAACTTTAGTGTTACTTTTATTTATATTTTGATAAATAAGTGAATTACTCTCTAAATTTTAAAAATTATTTAATTATAATATCAAAATAATTTATTTATCAAATTATAAGTAGAAATAGTACTAAAATTTCAATATTACTTAAAAATTTTCCCACATATCTTAGATAATGAAAAGTTCATAGTTTGATTCAAATTTTAATAATATGCAGTGATCAAGTTTTTTGTTTAATGTTGGAATCTTTTTCTCTCTTTATACAGGAAGTATTTGTAAGATTGTTATTATTTTTTTCTCTTACTCAGTATTCGAAATCAACTTTAAGGAATTAGAAGCATCTCGTCATAATTATTATATGAACTGTACAAATCGGATGCAATAAAAAGAAAACAAATTGCACTAAAGTTGTTCTATCATATTTGAAAATCCAGCACAATTCTTAACTATTAAACATAATTTTTTGGGAGTTTTTTTATGATCTCTTTAATTTATTTACTTTGGTATTAAATGGCAAATTCATTAACTTATGATTTGTTGGAATACGGTGCTTTTATATTACAATTTATTGGCTAAGTTTTTACATATGTAAATCAATATACAATAATTCAAATTCAAATTCATTTTTATCAAGATAATTTTGAACAAATATTTAATTAGATTTTTATTTATTAAATAAATTTATAATTGTTTTAAACATATTATATTTATACAAAATTTGTGCATCACACAAATTAAAAACTAATTATATAAGTTTAATTATAAATAAATAATGATAATATCATCTTTCATAAGATATGATTTCAATTTATATTTTTATTATTTAAAAGTATTATTGTCATCAATAATTTTTTCCATTCTTTTCATATAGTATTTTATTATACTAAATATAATTATAATTTATTTTTATCACATTAAACATAATAATAGTAATAATAATTATAGAATGATAATTCGTTCAATTAAATTTCACTAAATTGTATCTAACAATTAAATCATCGAAAAAGAAACAGTTAAATCACTAAAAAAGAAAAATTGATTAAGCAAAAAATCAACCATGATTAAGGATAAAAATATGTTAGACCACTTATTAGAACTTATGACTTATCAATGTAATTTAGTCTAATTTTTATATCTAAATAAATTACATCAACATTGATAAATAGATATATTTAAACTAGAAGAATAGATTAGACTTATTTTTTTAGAGGTTGAGATTATAAGAATATCGAATTAGCTTTCTTAATAATTAAATTTTTATATATAATCATATGTCATAATTATAATATATACATTTATAAAATAGATATATGTATAATATTAATATAATTTTAATACAAATAATTTTTTTTACTTTGAAAGCCTTTATCTATTAATTTATTTAAAATTTTTGTATATAAACAAAATTTAAAATAAACTAATAAATTAAATTAAACTTTTTAAATAAGCCAATTCAAATCTAAATTTTAATTTTATATAAATTAATAAACCAATTTCAATCTAATAATAATTTACAAAATAGGTTTCGCACTTGACTAACTTGTCCTAACCTGGCAGAACCCGTAATCAAGAAGTGCAAATCCAGTAAACTAGCACATATACGACATCGTTTTAGCTAGTAAATCTAATCGATGCTTCATCCATCTTTCTGCTCTCCTCCTGCTAGACGGAAAAAACTTCACTTCCATCGGCGAGTCCAATCCATTAACCGGAGGTCATCCTCCTAATTTATTTCACACAGATCGAAGGACAACCTACTCAGAAAGCAGGAAAAATGGCGGCAGATGAAGTACCACTCGACGACAAAGCTAAGAGAATGAGAGATCTACTATCAAGTTTCTACTCTCCAGACCCTTCAATGGCGTCCAACTCTGGCAACAACTCCCTTAAATTTGCCTCACTCGAGGACATCAACTCCACCTCATTCGATCCCGATCAGTACATGAATCTCCTGGTAATTTAGGTTGTGTTTTCATCTTTATAAATAGAAGTTGAATCTGATGCCATCTTCGTTTATGGACACCTCGGAAGAAAGTGAATAGGGTTACTGTGAGGTGCATTAGACATATGCGGTTTGGGTTATGCTGAAACAATTAACGTTTTTGTGGAATACGAAGGTGGAGTTGATTTTTCTTATGCGTGTATCGGTGAATTGTGAAGGTGGCAAAGTCGAATTTGGAATGGCTACTCCAGAGGCATGTTGAAATGGCAGCTGAAATAAAGAATCTGGACACTGACTTGCAAATGTTAGTCTACGAGAATTATAACAAATTCATCAGCGCTACAGATACAATCAAGAGGTAATTTTTCTTAATTTCACCCCTTCATTTTGCTGTGGGATAACGGCAGATAAGTAACTACTCTTTTATTATAATTTTAATGAGCCCTCTGTTTTGAGGGTGGATTATTGGAATTCTAAGCAAAAAGTGTTATATATTTTGCTTGTCAAACAGGATGAAAAGCAATATTTCGGGGATGGAGACAAATATGGAACAACTTCTTGAGAAGGCAAGCTTGGGGTTAATTTATGTAGTCTTTGATGATTTAACTTAGATAATTATAAAGATAAAAAAACAAGAGTTTGATAAGAATCCACATCATTTTTGCCAATGCAGATAATGTCCGTCCAATCAAGGAGTGATAGTGTTAATACGTCTTTATTTGAAAAGAGGGAGCATATAGAGAAACTGCATCGGACATGCAATCTTCTTCGTAAAGTTCAGGTACTAAAACAGTGACACGGGCGTTGCTCAATGGGGTTAACATTATTTGTCATTGCTTAATAGAATTCACCAACATTTGTGTTATGCAAAACAGTTATAAATTATAAAATTTTCACACATGACCTTCTTTTTTACCACATGACTTGCAGCGGATTTTGGAATAGCAGTGTTCCATTATGATGACAATAGAAAATTACAAAACTAACTTTTACTATCTTCTACATACACACACACACATATATATATTACATGGAAGAGCCTGAAACTAATCCCAACCAACTTGACTTTGCTGATAAAGAGTTAAATACAAAACACTAACTATTTTGACTCTATTCGAATATAACTCATGATAACTTGCACATTTACTTTTCATCCTTGTGGAAGAGCAGTTCATATATGATCTTCCTGATAGACTTGGAAAGTGCATCAAATCAGAGGCCTATGCAGATGCAGTCAGGTTCTACACAGGAGCAATGCCAATTTTCAAGGTTTGCTTTGGCTGTCATGGATTTTTTAGTTGTACATTCTAGTCAATGTTTTGGCTACTTTTCTTTTATATTGAGGATATAGGTTTTGTTTTTATAGGCAACATTTAGCATAAAATTTCACATAAAGCAAGACGTCTGTGCCTCAAAGGGCTCTCTTTCTCATTTGGCTGTTTTCATTGCCAGGCATATGGAGACTCATCATTCCAGGATTGTAAGCGAGCATCTGAAGAAGCAATAGCTATCATAGTGAAGAACTTGCAGGCATAGTTCTTTTATTTCATACTTTGTTAGTTTTTCTAGACATGGGTCAGGATCCAAGCCAAAAGTCTGTTGTAACAAATCCGCCTTGTCTTTTGGCTCCTTTGGTCATTATGCATTTATAATTAAGTATAATGGACCAGGGTCTGGAAAGATTACAGAGAAAGAGGTTCCCTAGGGATGATTCTTTATTTCAGTGGCTATATTATACGCTTCATGATCACAACTTACCATTACCTTTCTCTTGATATCACTAATGATTTTTTTGGAGATGCCATGACATTAGAAATTCTGATTCCATGCCTGAATAGATTGTTGCTGGTCTTCTACTCTTTTTTTAATGGTGTTATATATATATATATATATATATATATACACGCATAGTGATCCATTTTTCTCCAATCAGGGCAAGCTATTTTCAGACTCTGAATCAATACAGACAAGAGCTGAGGCTGCAGTGCTACTTAAGCAGTTGGATTTTCCGGTTTGGTCCTAATTTTATTTCTGCAAATTTGCAGTTCAGATTTTTTTTTTTCTATTTAATGTGTTTATTTACCCTTTTTTATAAACTAAACCAATGCATGTTACACATGATGGGCATTTATCATTTGTTTTTCCTGAAAACTTACTATAAAAGCCATAACATGTCTTTGTCATGTGAATCTATCTGTTTTGGGATTAATCATGTGAAGTTTTAGGGGGGATAAGGATAGGAAGGCTCTTTGGGATTGTGCTCATTTTGCAGTTATTTGGTGCATTTGGTTGGAAAGGAATGCTAAAAACTCAGTCAAATATTATCTTATGGGATAGGATTCTGTTTGTTGCTTCTCTTTGGTTAAAAGCTAATGATATTTTTAGAGGGTTGAGCTTGTCTAATTTGCATAGAAATTGGGCACAATTTTGTCTTAATTTTTGAGGAGTCCTATACTACACTTTTGTATTCTTTCTTCTTTTTACTAGGGGAAAAAAATTCATGTGGAGGGGATTAATTGTATTTTAAATTATAAACTGTTCTTATGCATTTATATCATAAGATGGTTGGTTTTCTATGCATTGACAGGTGGAAAACTTGAAGGCAAAGCTACTTGAGAAGTTGGAGCAATCCTCTGCAGACATTCAGCTAAATCCTGAAGAAATAAACAATACTTCTGTGGATCCATCTTCCTTTGCCTCTGCTCACGAGGTAAGTAATGTTGGTGTCATACATGTCCTTGTCCCCCTTTAGGTCAAAGCTCGAATTGTTATCTTTTCACTTGTTGGCCAGCATATTTTTCAAGTTTGCACTTATGTAATGGATGATGCCACTCTTTGCGGTGCCATCTTATGTGCCTGGCTCAAATATTTATCTCTTGCCAATTTCTTTCTCTCCCATGGTGGAAAATCTGCTGAATGGTTGCAGGATCATCCATTCCTTGATTAAAATGAAGTGTGTATTTTGAACAAAATTTAAAACAAAGTATAGATGCACTTATGGGAAATAATTTTTGATGTGTAAAAGATAAGTTATCATGTTATGGGTAGATGGATTTAGATTAAAGAGGTGAGGACAAGAGAAAATTCTAAAAGGATTAAATCCATCCTTTGATTAAAATGAAGTGTGTATTTTGAACCACATTTAGAACAAAGTATAGATGCACTTATGTGAAATAATGTGTGGCATGTAGAAGATAAGTTGCTGTGTTATTGATAGATTGATTTAGATTACAGGGGTGAGCAGAAGAGAAAGTCTAAAAGGATTGATAATTTTTTTAAATGGTTGGAGTTGTGACTAGTCACTTAATACATGCACATGTAATGTCCAGTTATAATCCAAGACATTGAAAGGAGGAAGCCCTAAAGGTAGCAATGGATAACACTACACTACTAAAGGTATCAATGTCATCTGATGTCTATTTCTGCTTTCATTTTTGAATATAGGCTTCTATCCGTGAATTTGTGGAGGCAGTTCGTTCTTTTCGAGTTATATTTCCAGATTCAGAGCAGCAATTGGTTGAACTTGCTGAAGACTTGGTTACCAAGTTAGTATCTTCTAATTTTGTACCAAGCCAGTACACTTATGGATTTTTTAAGCAAGATTGAATATGCAATCCTTTTTTTTATGTATATATATTTTTAGGCAATTTGTAATTACTGAAGAGTACGTAAAGAAACGGGTTTCTTCAGCAGATCTGCTTGGTGTTCTCCGTAAGTCATTTAAACATGCTGATATTACAGTGTTTCCCTCAGCATTTGCTTAAATTCTGAACACTTCTGACTTGTTTACTTCAAATTCCATCTTCATTGCTTAGACAAAGGGAACAATCTTCACCCAGAATTGCTATGGCTTAACAAAAGATTAGCCTATCCTATGATTTGGAAACATTCTATTAGGAAAATATTTTGACCTCTCTTAAGGTTCAATGAAATTACATATACCTCCCATCTAGTTTAAAAACCTACAATAACTTACGACACACTTTCAAAATGAATAAAAACCTACCCTGAGAGATAAAAAGGCATCATGCTTAAACGCAAAATTAACTTTCCATTAGTCATATTTTAGCTGTTTAGGCTTAGTCAAGGCTTGTTTTTTTATCACAGATTTGTAGAATATCCCGCATTATTTGATTTGAACCCCATGGTTATCTTTTCTCACCATTTCACCAACAAAAATGGAGGAAAGATGTGCATAATTTTGATAAATCCTGGGCGAGATGAGATCACAACATTTTCCTCATTTAATTATTGTACTTATATCTATCCTTGTGTGCATTTTAAAAAGAAAAATGTGCATGTGGGTGTGTGCTATTGTTTTTCTTTAAATTAATGAATCTTCTGTATAGTTTTTTTCTTTTCTCAATTACATTATATATCTGACCAACTTGTGATACAGGAGTTATTTGGACTGACGTGCTTCTGATGGATGAAGTCTTACAGGAAGTGGCTCTCTCTAGTCATTCTCTTGAGGTCCTTTGTGTAAACTATTGGCTAACATTTGATTCTGACATATACCTATAGCTTTTCAATTTCCTCTTGCCCCTGTTTGAATGTTTAAAGTCTTGTTTCTCTGATTACCCTGTCTAATTGCAGACTGCTAAAGTTGCTGTCAAGCTGTACATTAGGAGTGCATTTTCACATCTTCAGGAAGATATTTCAGGTTACTTTCATGACTTTATATGCAGAGTTTCAAGTTTTAACTCTGAAAAATTTACCATGCCACTGTGTAAGGGAAAAGGAGAAATTAGAAACCATAGACTCTTAGGTTTGTGAAAAGGATGCTTATCTCTCAAGAAAATGGCTGATAACTTAAAATGTACCATCTTATGTTGTCAGGGATTCTAATCTTATTAAGGTAGTTTGATGTTAATATGTCACGAGCAAGTGAAAAATATTTACCGAGTTAGAATCTTCTTCTAGATTCCCTCTTAAAAGTTCTGAAAAGGGATGGAGCAGAAGAGTACTCTCTGGAACTTGCTCTGGATGCTAGCACAAAAGCACTGTTCCAAGGCAGCATGAATGTCTTACTGGTAAGCACATTTATCTCCTCAAATATATATAAATTTTGTTTATGGATGTATGTGAGTATTTTTGCATATTTTGATTTCTATCTTTTTTGACCAATTATTCTTATGTTGCTACAAAGGGGGTTCACACTCCTTGTTTCTATTGACCATTCCAGGACTTCCGCAAAATTCTTGATGACAACTTGGGGCTATTAGTTCAATTGAGGGAATTAATTCTTGATTGGGTTCAAGAAGGATTTCAAAACTTCTTCAAGCAACTTGAGGAACAGTTCCTTTCCTTTTCGGGTAGAAATATTTCGTCAGCCATTCAAAATCCTGGTTTGACAGAGGGAGCTCCAGCTGACAAGGCTTTTGCTGGCCTCATCCTTGTGCTGGCGCAACTTTCTGCTTATATTGAACAAACTGCTATGCCGAGAATTACTGAGGCAAGTGTCTGCCTGATGGGCTAATCTTAGATTCATGTGAAGGCATCAGATTTTTAGGCTTTCTTCCTTTCTTATCCTCAGGATTTTAATAGATACATGTAATTTTCAGGAAATAGCAACGTCATTTTCTGGTGGTAGCATTAGAGGCTATGAACATGGACCCGTCTTTGTTCCTGGAGAGATCTGTCGGAAATTTCGGTCTGCTGGTGAAAAATTCCTGCATCTTGTATGTTCTCAACTTCATAATTTGTTTTCAATAGTCTTGCAATTTCTGTGATGATGCTCTATGTTACTTGTCTTGGTTGTCCCCTTCATTCTTCTATTCCATAGGTAATGCTTATTAGCCTGCTTTGTCTTTTAAGATCTTCATTATAAATTGTTAGATGCTGAAAATTCAATTCCATTTGAAGAAATGTGGATGCCACGTTTTGAGACTATATTTCCCTACTTGGAACATATTGAGTTTGCGGTAGTGACATCATCTATTACCCGCTCTCTGATAACATGTTTGCTATGAACTTCCCTCTGTTTTCCTCCTTTCTTTCTTCTTTAAATATTAGGACCTTGGACCATCTATGCTAACATCCACAACTTGTCTGATAATAGCATTCACTAATTTAAATTTTTTTTTTCCTTTCAGTATATAAATATGCGAACACAGAGGATATCACTTCTTCTGAAGAAGAGGTTTACCATGCCTAATTGGGTTAAGGTCAGTGTGGCATTTTCCTATGCTTTAAATGTGAAACCCCATGATTGGATTTGGAAGAGCTTGACTCTGAATTTGTTTCTATGCTTTGCACAGCATAAGGAGCCCAGAGAAGTTCATATGTTTGTTGATTTATTTCTGCAAGAGGTTGGTATATCTGTACTATTCAAGTCAATTACTCTGGCGTTGATGTCTGTTAATTTGCATTATATGGTTTGAGGATTCCACTTGAATACCAAAATCACGAAATTTATAGTGCCTGGAAAATCTTTGTTAGGACAAAAACTATATATATATATATATCTAGCAGGTGAACATTTATCCTAAATTGTTAATACACTAAAGTGAAACATAGGATCACTTTAATTCTTTTCCTCTATTCATTTCTAGCTTGAAGTTATAGGTAGTGAAGTGAGGCAGATTTTGCCTCAAGGTACACGGAAGCATCGCAGGACTGATAGTAATGGAAGTACTGCCTCATCTAGGAGCAATCCCTTACGGGAAGACAAATTGAGTCGGTCAAATACTCACAGAGCAAGGAGCCAGCTTTTGGAAACACATCTAGCAAAACTGTTCAAGCAGAAAGTAGAAATCTTCACTAAAGTAGAGTATACACAGGTATTAAGTGCTTATTACATTGGTGATTTGAGATTAAATAATCGGTATTGTATTGACCATGTTAGCGTCTGATTGCTAACTGCAGGAGTCCGTTGTTACAACTATAGTTAAATTGTGTCTTAAAAGTTTGCAAGAATTTGTTCGACTCCAGACTTTTAACCGAAGTGGCTTCCAGCAAATTCAATTGGATATTCAGTTCTTAAGGACTCCTCTAAGGGAAATTGTTGAAGATGAAGCTGCTATGGACTTCTTGCTTGATGAGGTTGATGAGATGGGCCAAATTCAGACTCTTTTAACTTTCCTTTAGATTTTACACGTCATTTTTTGAAAACATTATCCTTATTTGATTAACTTTCCGGTTGTTAAGTCATCTCTCCTCTCCCGCTATCTCTCTTCATTATCTATACATTTAAGTTGTCTTTTGGGATGCAGGTGATTGTTGCCGCTGCAGAGCGCTGTCTTGACCCAAGTCCTTTGGAACCTCCCATACTGGACAAACTTATACAGGCAAAGTTGGCAAAAACCAGGGATCAAAGTACAGTCTCTTCGTAATCATACGACAGTGGTTGAAGGGACGACAGGGTTTCTTGACATCTATGCATAGACCATGTGATCTTGTGGAATATAATTTTCATTGTCCAGAACACATTGGTTCAATGAAGAGCCACAGGGAAGGGTAATATTTGCTGCAGTTTCTGATGACATCCTTTTTGTGGGATCAGTTGAAAGAACTCGCTAATCATTGAAATTTTTGTTAGCTGTTGTATCTTGTGGAGCTGCTTGTAGTGCTGGCCACTTATACGCAGACCTGATTCCTTTTTAACTCTGTAAATCTCTTGTAAGTTGTATCATATGTCAACTTGGCACATTGTTACATCCCTTCCTCAACTGCCGTTAAGTATTGAACGCGAGGAAGTCCTATCCATTCATTACCTATTAACAGTTCGGTTGTGTGTTGCAGTACTTTCCTTGCTGTGACAAGGGATGAGTTTAAATTTGGATGTGGGCGACTATTCGTTCAATGATCAACTTGTTGTTTTGCCTTCGTGATTTGCTTATTGTGCAACTTTCTTGAAGTGTGCTATTGAGAAGATTTGAGATGTAGATTTAAATTTTCACTGCCCTCCGGCTGTTGGCTAATGTTCAAGAAGGCTATCTGTAATTAATGTCCTTTTGGAGCGTTACACTGTTTCCTGTAGTAAAATTAATTGTTAAATTAAAAAAAAATAAAAGAAATAAATATATGAATTAAATTAATTTATATTTACCTTAAGTTACATTAATGTAATTAATGTATTAAAAATAAAAATATAATTATTTAAAATTTAATTAATCATATTTTAATATGCCATATATTTATGTATTCATTTATTTGTTTTTTTATTTATTTACATTAAACTAATGAGTAGAAACCAAATACTTATTTGCATAAATATGATATAGGTTGTCATTTAATCAAAAAGAAAGATAAATTTTTAAAAAAATGAAAATTATCATCTATAAGTTATAAGTAACCCTATAAAATTTATCAAATTAAGACTTAATTTTTCAAATAAGGTACTGTGTCGTTATTTACATAGTTAATAAATTATAAGTTAATATATTTGTTATATTAAATAAACACAAAAACTAAGAGGGAAAATTACATTTATCTTATTTGAAATTTGATTTGATTATACTTAATATTTCTTCTATTTTAATATTATGCACTAGTTTTCCTTGAAAATAATAGATATAGGTCAATTTTATTTTATAATAAAAATGCAAAATAATTATTTAAATTTTGAAATGATTAGATTTTACCTTTACCAACAATAAAAACTTAATAGTCAAATTTTAAGCTACATAAAATATGGAATCAATATCCGATATTCATTCAACTAATCATTTTATTAAATTACATAATTTTTTTATCATACACTTTTTATATAAGAATCATAATATCACTATATAACCGTTGATCACATCATTCTTTACACTTAATGTTGTAATTTATCTTAAAATATTTAATTAAAATTTTATATATGTAATTTATTCTTTATTAATTATTTAAAATAAAAATTATAGATAAAAAAATTGATAAGATAAAGCAACATACATTAATATTATAGTTTTTGTCCAACATGATGATAAAAATCACATAATTCAATTTGTGATCTTCGGGAATGTAATTCTTAAATTGAGTTTATATATTAAGATGAGTTGTTTAATTTTTGTACATTCTTGTTAATACACATACACACACAAGCCTTATGTTTAAGTTTGTGAGTAATCTATTTTTATCTATCTATTTACCTATATACGTATGTATATATGCATGCATGTATATACGGTTATCAAATTCTAATGTGGTCAGGCATAAAGCATTATAGATTTAATTAGTTATCAATGACTGATTTACAAAATGTCTATATAGTATCTCATGTGAAATGAGTTATATATTTATTTAATATTATTTTGTGATTGTATTTTGGGGTTATGCAATAAATGCATAACATATTGATGAATTGTGACATATTATTGTAGTTTTGTGTAAATTTTATGATTACTTTGAGGCTATGCGTACAATACACGGTGTTGTTGTTTGATAATTTCGTTGCTATCATGTGGAAATATGGCATTGAACGAATTGTGATTTATTGTATTATATGAAAATTTTCATGGACATATTTGATGCGATAAGATGGGAGGAGAATATGATTATATGAATTAGTACCAGATTTGAGAAAACATTTGTAAAAGGATAAAGTAAGTCCTAAAGGAATAAAGTTAGGCTTATGAAAGAATAAGGTTGATTGGAAGTTATAAAGAAGTTTAAATTGTTTTTCCCATTGGTTATATATATTATGTTATAATGCTATGAACTATCTTGCCTAATGCTCATTGTGTGTGCTATTAAACTCTAAAAATATATTATAGTCCAAATATGGCATCAATGAATCTAATTTTGTACTAATGAAAAAACTTAATTTGCTAAACTATAGTAACTATGAGTGTTATCATCTTTTAAAAATTGCAAAAATTTCATTGTATATGTAATTGAAAAATATATGTAAATAAATTGTTTGGTAACTAAGAGTGCATGTATGAAATTTGCTATAATTGCCCTTTTTTGTTTAGATTATTCTAATTTTTCTTGAAATTATAACTAATTAATTTTCATATTAGTTTAAGTAGATACATTCTTATTGGGTTTATAAAAATCATTCTTTGTTTGTTTTTCTTATATATTTTTAGGATCTAATGTGAATGAACAAGTTAAGATGCTTCATTGGAGTTTAAAACATTTAGCTATAGAACTTGATAGTTGGGAAAAAAAACTAGTAATAGATTTTGTGATAAGAGTCAATATGTAACAACATTATTCATTTTCATGCATTGTCCTTTGTTTATTTCATATAAGTCACAAGATTACAATTATCAAGGAAAATAACCCTCCTAAATGTCATAAAATAAAAGAAACTCTATTCTTTTGATTTAAAGTTTCATTACATTTCGATATACATTGGAAATTAGGTATTCTTGTTATGCTAAGGCTGCATAGTTAAGTATTTAGGCTATTATAACCAGTTAATAGTTCCACGTTGATCACAATTTAAGTGGGTTGTGATAGGTTAGTACATTACTACATTAACTTAGGTGAAAATTTGGTGTAAATATAATATAATTTGGTAAAATTTAAAGAAAATTTGATTCACTGTAATATGATTTTAACATTTGACAGTTTATATAGTAGGGATGATCAATTTATAATAATTTCAAATTAGTGTGAAGAGAAAAAAAATAGCCCAAGAGTTTTTAAAATTGTGTAATGAAAAAATGTACTTGATTCGAAAGATTTTAAATTTGTGTGGATAGGAAAATGCTTTTGACCTAATTTTCTTTTTATTAACTTGTTACTTTATTAAAATAGGTTTAAGGTAAAAATAAAACTAGAATAAATCTATATCTAATTAAAAAAATTTAAAAGAAAATGGTTAACATGAAAACATCTTTCATACAAGTAAGATGTCATATTTTTATTGGTTTATTAGTTAAAATATTGAAACTCGTAATTATAATTTGGTGTGAAAAAATTATCAACTTTTTTATTACATAAATAATAATTATAAGGAGAAAGATAAGTTTGAACCAATAAAAAAATTTAACAAATTAAGACCTATAACATAAATATTAAGCTGACATATAATAAAATAAATGATTTCTATAATTATATACTTTAACTATAAATTGCTTGATTTATATTAGATGGTTGAGGTAGTTGAACAAGTTCTATTAACACATACTTTTACTTCTTGACATATCTTAGAGGAGAAGTATGTTTCTTGCTCTTTGGATCTAAAATAGCCATTAAATCTAATTCTCCTAAATTAAGCAGGTGAAATTATCTTTTCTTTGAGAGATTTTGCAATATACTCTTTCATGAGGTTTAGGAGTCTTGAAATGGACTTTGGAAAAAAAAAACTCCTTTTATAAAGCATTTTTGCATTTTTCATTTGATAGGGCATGCTAATACAACATGAGTTGTTGTTACCTTCCTTATTAACTACCAATTCTATAGGCTCATATGTTACATTATTGTTAAAGCTTTTATTAGGGAACTTTTCTGCACTCATGGATAACTTAGTAAAAGAAGGATTATATTGGGATAGATCACGATGGTGACTAAATTGATGATTTGTGGATGACAAGAAATAAAACGAACATCCCATAAAATCTTGTAACAAGCAAATATCACTTTTGCCCTTCATACATTGCCTTTTGTAGTATCCTATTTGCCTAAACCTTAAACATACTCAAACATTCTTCTCCTTCTCAAATAAGGCTAAAACCAATTTACTTAATAGGTAGAAAAGTGCTAAATCTTTGTGTAGAAAGTAATTTATCCAGATTTTTGATAAGATAAGAAAAATTACTTTTCTCTATCAAAGATGAAATTAACTCATTTAGCTATTGTTTTAGTGTATGCTTTTTGCCTTTTAATTGTACAATCTTATTTTCTAAATTGGTTAAACTATTAATGTACAAATTTTTAAAATCTTTCGATTTACCCATAAAGGATAGCTAACCATCATCAAAAGATACCTTAATGGTTGAGCTATTCAGCAAAGATATAACCTGGTTTTCATATTCAACCTCAAGAGGCAAAGGTTATTTTAGGGATTTCTCCTTAAGCAATATCTCAAAAGGTCAAAGGTACTTAATTTGCAATGAAAAATCATTCCTCGATTCAAGAGATTTCTTCTTGTGAGTCTTATCTCCAAATCAAATAATACAAATATAACCAAGATATGCATAAAGTTAAAATAGGAAAGTCTCCATAGCCACCAAGCTAAAATTAAAATTGATTTAGACTAGAAATTTACTAAATACCTTAAGCTTTAGTAAAATCAACAATGATCGTAATTTTGGAGATACAATGATATGAATCAAAACAAGACATACGATGATAGTAATGAAATGATACAATATGCACTCATTAATTTTGAAGAATATATGTACAATTTTATACTTAATTTTGCTTGTTTGATGTCATTGGCTGCCCCAAAAAGAACAATAAAGAGTATGGTGGTTAGAGCAAAGGCTTTACGAGGTTTTAGAGACTTCTGGGCAGCTAACATATATAGGTTTGGAAGAATTATCCACGATGGAATGATGCATTCCTATACTTTTATTTCAAAATTCTATTATTTAATGTAATAACCATTTTCTTTGGAGTTAATAATGAACATTTTCATTATACACATAATGCCTATTAAATAAATTTTTTATTCTCATTTTATTACATCATTTCATCTAATCAAATATAATATAATATTTTGATTTTCAAAATTTTAACTTAAAAGAATAAAATTTAATCATGTCAAAATTAATGAAAGAAGTTACAATTTTCTTCCTTGCTTATAATTATAAGTTCTAACATTGTATAACATTTTAGAAAAAAATTATAAAATGAGAAGGATATTTAATGACAAAAATGTTTGCTTAGTGTATGTTAGCGGAACAAACCTTATCAGACTTATACAATTAATTACTACTTATGTTTAAGAAAATTATTACATGAATTTTGAAAAGTTAGCTTCAATGTGAATGAGATGTGTCTCCTGTCATGTCTTCAACCTTTTCCATATTATTAATCTTTCAAATTTGCTTCCCGACTACTACAACCCCAATGCCCTACTTCCATTTATTTAGACTTGCAAGTGTTACTTTTATCTGTGTTCTTATTCTTCTTAAAATAAGCAATCAAATTTCTATATAAAATTTATTTCAAGTGATATCTTTTTACTAGGTGGAATCACATGTCACACTTGAAATTAAAACATCTAATTTTATAATAATTATCTTTAGAGAAGTTAATGTATAATATTTTTATGTTAAGCGTTGAGTGGAATTAAACTTAATTTAAGAAAAAATTGATGTAATTTATCCAAATTAAAGAAGCAACAGCTTTAATACAATTGAATAGGGTATTAAAAATAGAAAAACCATGATAAGATATAGTTTAGAATTAGGAAAATTAAGTGAATTTTTTTTTCTAAATAACAATACTTCGAAATGGATTAATTTTTGAATATAAAATTGAGTTATGCCTCTACATATATTCAAGAAAATTCGTATAGATATGTGCTTTATAAATTTTGTAGAAAACACTTTACATTTTTCATAATATTTTTATTAAAAATTGTAATTTTTATATGAAATGAGAATTTTTTTTTATGGGACCTTGGACGATGGAACTAAAATTTTTACTTACTCGTTACAAATTCAAATATACTTATAACTAGCAACTTTTGTGACTTAGTTAAATTTTTATAAGATCTTACAAAAGTTTGAAGTATGTATGGAAGGCATAATCTTATAAAATTGTAACTGATTCAACAGGCATTGATGCTATAATTTTGTGTTGGTAAAATTTCTCCATATTGAAAGTCCCCCCCCCCCCCCCCCCAAAAAAAAAAAGAAAAGAAAAGAAAGAATTATATGAGCTAAAAGCCTACCATGCAATGATGTGGCTGTAGTTTAGTGGTAAGAATTCCACGTTGTGGCCGTGGAGACCTGGGCTCGAATCCCAGCAGCCACATATATATCCAATGTTAATTTTTCAAGTTTTGGCTTTTTCGTACGGCAGGTGACGCGCGCTGATTTTACACGCTACTTTCTTATGGTGTGGCCCCCTACAGCTTATCCTTGACTCAGTCCCTTTTCCCGCCAAAAGTGCCCTCCTTGTTTATAATTTGGCGCCCTAATAATCTCGCGCTCTTTTGTCAGTCCCCTTTTATCCCCCGCCGTATGTTGCTGCGCCTTCTTGCACATTTTCATACTGTTGTGTGGTGGTTTACTCTGAATTAAACCATGAAGGACCTCGACTTCAACGCAGACAGAGGTGAAACTTCTATTCTTTTTCTCTCTTACTACATTGAGGATTGTATATTCTCTGGCTTAATCCATTTTTCCTTCTTCATAGCTTTGGCGAAAGAGTTTCTTTCGAACTTTGCAGATGCAAATGGTGAAGCCAAATACATCAACATTTTGGTGAGTCCACCATCTACTTTAACCCTATGTTTTTTTTCTGTACTTCTGAATCGCAAAATATAAACCCCAAATGTCGTTTGTCTTAAAACCCCCCATTTTCTGCATCGGTTATGGATAAGTGAAGGGAAAAATGATGAAAGCTCTAATTCGTTTCTATTGTTTTCGGTTTCAGCAAGAAGTTGCAAATCACAAGACTCGAGCAATTCAGATCGATCTCGAGGATTTAATCAACGTAAATGTTTCCTTGTCTATAATTATGACATTGATCTATAACTCTATTGTCTGTGCTGATGGCCAACCAGGGCTATTTTTTTCTTTATTTTTTTGGGGGGGGGGACTTTAGTACAAGGATTTGGATGAAGAATTTCTTAGGCGTGTTACTGAAAATACACGAAGGTATATTGGAATTTTTGCTGATGCAATCGATGAGCTCATGCCGGAACCCACGGAGGCCTTTATCGATGATGACCATGATATATTGATGACCCAGAGATCTGATGAAGGGGCGGAAGGTGCTGATGGTTCGGACCCACTTCAGAGGATGCCTCCTGAGATTAAGCGCTACTTGTAAGCTTCAATTGAAACCTTCTTCCTACCTATGATTTTGGTTTTTATCGATTTTTTCCTGATGCCTTGTTTCCTCTTCTATGAGTGCGAAATTTGTTTTATAGGCTAACTAATAACATGAGATACTTCTCATGGATCTAAATTTTTTCAATGTATGTGGCAATGAAAATTTTGCATAGATTAGTCTCTTATGATGATCGAAGTTAACAATGGAATTCAATTCAATATTTTTAGAGGTTGAAGTTTTATCATGAATTATAACTTTTTCCCCAAAAATAATCAAGTTTGTTAAGCTACATTCATCTGCTGGCTATGGAAATTATAGATAACATTGGCTTCCGTGTGCCCCTCCTAGAAATACTTTGTTTTTCTTCTGTCACTACTATACTATCTTATTCTCATATCTTTATGGTATCTGCCACTGCCACTCAAATGTCCATTTTTTATTTCTGAAACTCTGATACGAAACAGAGACATCCGTAAGAAGAGGTAGTTTGCTAATTCTTACACTTGTGTATCCCAGTGAAGTTCACATTAGTGGGTCTTCAAAGGGACGACCTTTTACTATTAGGGAGGTGAAAGCATCGTACATTGGTCAGCTTGTAAGGATATCTGGTATTGTGACTCGTTGTTCGGATGTTAAACCATTGATGCAAGTAGCTGTCTACACATGTGAGGATTGTGGTTTTGAAATTTACCAGGTAATTAATATAGGACCACTTAAAATATTTTCTTTACATGCGCTGTTATGTTTATGGCAAAAGAAAACTATTGAAAGAAAGAAGCCTAACATCATTGCTTTTTACCCTTCTAAACAGGAAGTGACAGCTCGAATCTTCATGCCTTTGTTTGAGTGTCCATCAATGCGTTGTAAGACAAATCAATCTAAGGGGAATCTCATCCTTCAACTAAGAGCATCAAAGTTTTTGAAATTTCAAGAGGTTTACACTTCACTGTGGCTCACTTATAATATCATTTAATCATGTGTGGCAGAAGAAGAATATTTCTACTCTGCGAGATTATGTACCTTAATATGTGCAGAATGGTCTTTTTATCATGTTTGCTGTACATATGCTTATTTCTATCATTATTAAGAAATTGTAACATGGTCAAAATGCAGGCGAAAATTCAAGAATTAGCTGAACATGTTCCAAAAGGCCATATTCCGCGGACAATGACTGTTCATTTTAGGGGGGAGCTCACAAGAAAGGTTGGTTTGTTTGAGCAAAATTGGCATTAACCTTGAATCAAGTATCCCCATCAAGTTCCTGAAAATTGTGATAGATGTGTAAATTCTCTCTTGAACCATAAATTTTTTCAGCATCTCTTTGCTAGCAAATGAAATGGAAAAAAGTGCGGAAAATACTTCGTCTATTGGAGTTTGAATTGGCTAACCTTTTGCTAAATCTTTTGTTCGTTGAAAAATGTCAGGTGGCTCCAGGTGACGTGGTGGAACTATCTGGGATTTTTCTTCCTATACCTTACACAGGTTTTAGAGCAATGCGTGCTGGCCTGGTTGCTGATACTTACTTAGAGGCCATGTCTGTAACCCATTTCAAGAAAAAATATGATGAGTAAGTTACTTTCAGCATATGAATCAACAGTTGATGCCTTTAAATACCCAACTTCCAGTTACAATTGTTTCCTAGTTCTTGAGGCTATTAAAAGGTTAAGTTTTTCAACATTTTAGATGGGTGCTTGTGCAGGGATTATTTTCTTCCACTTGCTATTTATTAATGTGTTTACTGGGATATTGAAAGAAAGAATTGCCTGTGCACAATGAAAGTCATACCTTAATGGGTAAGCTTGTCACTGGCTTGGGGGAAAAAAATTGACTATACTGTGTCCTGCTACAGATATGAATTTAGAGGAGATGAGGAAGAGCAGATTGCACGTTTGGCAGAGGATGGTGACATCTACAATAAGTTGGCACGATCACTGGCTCCCGAAATTTATGGACATGAAGATATTAAAAAGGGGCTGCTTCTTCTCCTTGTTGGTGCACCCCATCGGAAATTGAAAGATGGAATGAAGGTATTGAGGGTTGTGTTTGTATTAATTGAACCTTGCATGTTGACCAGTGAGGATTGTCCCTTTTAGAAAAAAAATATTTCAGATTCACTAGTATTAAACATATGTTGGTGTTATTTGTGGAATTACTACGTAGTTGTGGGACAGAAGATCAAAACTTGTCCTTATGTTTGTGTGGCTTGAATGCAGTTGCTTTCTATTTTGACCAAAGTTGTTGCCATATTCATATCGTATACATATATGAATGTGTACGGTACTTATGCATGCATATCTAATATTGATCAATTGTTAGCAATACAAACTTTACGTTTGTTACAATTATTTTATTGTATTTCGATTTGTATAGTTGACGGTGGTCTTACTTGATCATGCAATTTCTTTTCTAATTTTAATCTGTCTTTAATATATGTATATAAACTATATTTTTAAAACTCTTTTTGCAGTACCCCGACGATCCTAGTATCTCAAATATTTAAAATATAGCCACATTCTTACATTTTATTGTATCATTTTGGACATGCTCGCATCCATGCATTGTGATCAAGCTTATTATGCTTACTGTTATATTCTGCTCTCTACTATACAAGTCAGATTTACAGTGCAGTGCTGTTTATAATACATGATTAAGCAACTAAAATGTTAGGCTTAATCCTTTGCAGATTAGAGGAGATTTGCATATATGCTTGATGGGTGATCCCGGTGTTGCAAAGAGTCAGCTTCTTAAACACATTATCAATGTAGCACCCCGAGGGGTGTATACCACTGGCAGAGGGAGCAGTGGAGTTGGTCTAACTGCTGCTGTTCAGAAGGATCCAGTGACAAATGAGATGGTTTTGGAAGGGGGAGCTTTGGTAGTACAACCTTCCTTCTTTGAGTGCAGAAATTCTGTCCTGTCCATTACTTTAGGTTGAGTGAAGAGACTAGAAAATTTTGGTCTATAAACTTGTGGCATATATTGAAGAAATACTGTCAGGAATATCAGAATTAGGTTAAGGCACTGAATATGTTATGCCATCATCAATGTTATTTCAACTAGTTTTCAGTTGTGTGCGAGAGTTATCATTAAAACATTCTAAATTTCAGGTGCTAGCAGACATGGGCATATGCGCCATTGATGAGTTTGACAAGATGGATGAATCAGATCGTACTGCCATTCATGAAGTTATGGAACAGCAGACGGTTAGTATTGCTAAGGCTGGGATTACGACATCACTAAATGCAAGAACTGCCGTCCTTGCTGCGGCTAATCCAGCTTGGTATGTAATTTTTTTCATCCCTGTAGAAATTATCCCTTCTTAGGTGGCAATGGGCAACTTAGATCTTCTATAAACGTATCCTTGCGCTTATACAAAATCTAATATTAGTAGTTCTATTTTCTTATGAAGGGGAAGATATGATCTACGAAGAACACCAGCTGAAAATATTAATCTTCCGCCTGCCCTTTTATCAAGATTTGATCTGCTGTGGTTAATCCTTGATCGAGCTGATATGGATAGTGATCTTGAAATGGCTAGGCACGTTGTCTATGTTCACCAAAATAAAGAGTCTCCTGCTCTGGGATTCAGTCCGCTGGAACCATCTGTTCTCCGGTAAATTCAGACTTTGTCTAGTATAAAAGCAGTATTGCTAAGACTCTTAAACCATTTTCTTCAGATTTTGCAGCTTAAATGTCATTAATCTGATCATCTAATTCTGTTTTATCATGGGCCATTTTGCTTGTTATTGGAAATTTATTATACAGCTTAAATCCTGCTTTGCTTTTCTCCAGCGCATATATATCCGCTGCAAGAAGATTGTCTCCTAGTGTCCCCCGGGAACTGGAAGAGTATATCGCTAGTGCATACTCTAGCATTCGACAAGAAGAAGCCAAATCGAATACTCCTCATTCCTATACAACTGTTCGAACGTTGCTCAGCATTCTTCGCATATCAGCGGTAAGTCCTTTTGTGCCAACTGCCAAGATCCTTATTTATTTGTTAGAAAGAGAGCAAGTATCAATTATCTTTTTCTACGTTGTCTAAGCACCAGTATTCTATCCGTAATTGCTTGACAGGCTCTAGCACGACTCCGTTTTTCAGAAACCGTTGCTCAGAGTGATGTGGATGAGGCACTGCGGTTAATGCAGATGTCAAAGTTCTCTTTGTACTCTGATGAGCGTCAAAGATCTGGTCTGGATGCCATATCTGATATCTATTCTATACTGCGAGACGAAGCTGCTAGAAGTAACAAGATGGATGTAAGCTACGCCCATGCACTCAATTGGATATCGAGGAAGGTGAGTTTGTACATTTTAAAGTAATAATGTCTTGTCCAATTTGATTATTTGCGCTCAGTCTTGTAAATAATCAAATCCATCGCTGTGCCAAACGAGTCCAAGTATGCAATTTTGATGTTGAAGCTTCTGATAATGCCTATTTAATCATTTCATTGTAAAGATAACACTCATTGTGCCTCTCAAGACTGAAGATAATCTGCGCACTGACATTTGGATTTTGGAATGGACAGGGGTACAGCGAAGCTCAATTGAAAGAGTGTTTGGAGGAGTATGCTGCATTGAACGTGTGGCAAATACATCCCCACACCTTCGATATCCGATTTATTGATGCCTGACAGATAGACTGAGTGCTTGGTCAATAACATGGAATTGCATGTTTGAGTATCATCTGGACCAGTATGTGCTGTATAACTATTAGGCTAGATTTTATTCCCTTAGCTAACATTATTAGGATCCGGAAGTGGAAACACTTTTTTTATTTTAATCCTTTTGGCAAGGAAAATGGAAGCACTCTCTAGGTTGCTTCAAATATGTAAAAACTGGGAATCATATTTTATATTTTCCCTTCATCTTTATCAGACTGTCTTGGTTAAACTAATGAGTAAAACCACGCATAATGCAGCAAAATATATTTGACTTGAAAATTTTGCTTTGACCCTCAAGGATAGTCTCTATTTGAATCACTTATATTAGATGCGGCGATTTATTGGGGGTCATATTGGCGTCAAATTATGCTGTTCGGGGGAAACTTCGTAAGAGTGAGCAACATCGTAAAGTTCAGAACTCTTGAAGTAGTTGGGTAAGCAAGACCTGTTATGTGGAATTTTAAGATTTGTTCCATCTGGTGCTTTTGTCATGCATAAGTATCACCAGTATTTAGCTGACAAGTTGCTCCCATATGCTTAATGAATATAATTAATGTCGATGTAAATAGTATATTATAAAATAATAAAGAATATAAATCATATTTGGACCACTTTGAATTTGATTATTATTGCTTTTGTGTTCCACAATGAAATGAAAAATTCCAAGTCTTATTCAAAAGCAATCACAACTATTCAGAGTTATTTTAGTAACTCATACACCTGGCAATGAGTTATTCTAGCGTGTTGTGAAGAGATGTAATATATGCAAAATGTCCTTTTCATAGGCATATTGGTAAGGCATCCTTTCTTGGAAGGAGTTTTGAGAATAGTAAATAATGGAAATGAATCGTTAACAAACTTTAATGTTATCTACATATTCTGGCATATTGTAACACAGCATATGATGTTATTTGTGAGACATTCTTTTTTATCGTGTGAAATTCACATATGTACACACATAATGTTTTTTTTCATTTTTTTTAACTAAAAAATAAAAACATAGATGAACTGTGAAACGGGAAAAGAAAAAAGAGGGAGAAATTGCAAAGCTCTAACAAGCTATTGCGCTTGTTATACATCTATGGAGTTAAAATCTAGTATTGAAAACACAGTCAAGGAGATTACGGTAGCAAAGAAACTCAAAACTTGGTTAAAAGGTGACGAATAATCATATATAAGGGGAATTTTTCACTCTCTGCTGTGTATGTATTTGATGGCATTCAGTAAACTTTCTTTCTCAATGGGTTTGCCCAAACAGACGTCCATTCCAGTCTCCACGATCTTGCTTGCCTCCTTCGACCCTAATGCATGAGCTGTTAATGCGATAATAGGAATGTGAACTCCATGATTCTTCTCCATCTCCCTTATCCTCTTTGTTGCCTCAAATCCATTCATCACCGGCATCTGTTCAAATGTCATAATTAGCATTACATAACAATAAAATTATGTTGACATCTTTTGTTTATCTTACACCCGCATATAACTAACGAAATTTATACAGAAAGCAGACCTCACAATCCATCAAGATGTAATCATAAGGAAGATTAGGAGTTGCGTGAGTTAGTGCCTTCTTAACAAGCTTCACTGCTTCTTCCCCATTCCCGCAGAGCTCAAAGGTAGCACCAAGGCACATCCAAAGACGTGAAGCTACCATGCTTAACACTCCATCATCCTCAACAATCAAAACTTTCTTACCAATCAAGGGTTTTTCAGACCCAAAGTCAATACATTCTTGTATTTCTCCATTTTTAGTTGAGCTTCCTTGGATTGCCATATCTGATTGCATTTCCTTGCACAATATTTTGTTTTCTGTTCTCTGCCACTCAGGGGAGTGCTTTGTTAGTTGTCCAGAATGTCCATTATTCTTTCCAAACTTGTTGGTGGTACTAGCTCCTTCTTTTTTTCTGCTTGATGAATATTTCTGCCAATTGCCGCCAAACTCAGGAAGAAGCTTAATAACTTCAAACAACCTAGTGCCATGAAATGGTTTATATATCACGAGGTCGTTTGGGTCAAACATGTCTTCATCAAGCTCTTTGAAATTGAAACATCGATTGAAAGGCTTATCTAACCAAACAACCATGCAAGGATTCAGAAGACCTCTTCTGAAATCTGATACAATCTTGCACAGCTCTGAGATTGGTCCAGCATTTGTGTCAATAATAAGAAGAACAAAACCTGAGATTGCTCCAGTTTGTGTCTTCTTAAACAATGAAGGCAATTGGTCAGTCCCATCCATACTACCTAAAGGAACATCTTTGGATCTGCTTATGGAATTTTGAGATACAGATGAAGAGCTCAAATCTGATGAACTTTGACTGCGATCGTATTGGCATCCTTCTTGTTTGATATTCCTGAGAATATGAAATAGCTGTTGCCAATGCTTCACAATCTTGGCCTTAATCCCGAGGAGTTCCATGAATTTCTGCGAAGTTTTAAGGCGTGCCTCGTTTTGAATGAGAAGAACGACACGAGAGGCCTCTGATTTTGGGCTAGATGTACGGATAGTTAACATAGGATTGGGGGAACACATTCCTGAACTTGAAGTTGGAGTGTGAATGTTTCGTCCCACAAATTGGTTTCTGTCACTTCCTGAGTCATTGTCTTCCCATTTGTTATCATGTGCAATGAGAAGGACGTTGAACCTAAGGCAGGTTCCATTTTCATGGTTGTCTTTATCCACAATTCCTATATCTCCATGCATCAGTCGTACCTATAGTAAATCATACAAGTTGATCAGTGAATTTGAATATGCTGTTCAAAACCATTGAGTCAATAGAAAAAGTTTAAATTTAATGCATTGTGATTACCAGTAAAAAAAATTGTATTAAAAAAATGATACATAAGAAATTTTATTATACGATAACAATGTCTGGTCAAGACTATGAGAAGTTGATTATATACTTACCAAAGACTGCACAATACCAAGTCCTAAGCCAGTGCCTCCAAGCCCAAGTGCTGTTTCCTTGACTTGAACATAGTTTTCAAACACAGACTTTCTCTTCTCTTTAGGAATTCCTTTGCCTGTATCATCCACTTCAAACACAAACTCCATGCAATTCTCATCTTTTTGGCTTGGATTCACAGCTTCTTGCCTATCTGCTTCCCTTTTCTTATGAAACAAGTCTAATAAGCGTTTGATGGAATTAACTCTCTTAGAAGCAGCTATTACTGAATTCTGGAAAGATGGCTTCTGAGCCCATGCTCGAACTATTATGTGCCCTTCATCAGTGAATTTGACAGAATTGCTCAGTAAATTACACAAAATTTGCTTCAGCTTTCCCCTATCGCCTTTCACTTGTGAAAATCTGAGAACAGAGCCGTTGCAAGAGTCCAGTACAATATCTACACCTTTCTTTATAGCCACAGGATGGTATAAATCAACTACATCTTCTAGAAGTTGGGATAGATCAAATTCTTCTTCATCTAGCTGCATTTTTCCTGCTTCAATCTTGCTTGTATCAAGTACAGAATTCAACAGCCCTAAACAAAGCAAAAACGTAAATTAGTTAGCGCATACCTTTAATCTAAATACACAAGGATGAAGGGATTATGTCGGTGTACAGTGAATGAGAAGGAAAGACAAAATACAATTACATAATGTTATTTAACGTATAGTTCAACTAATGTTAGTTAGATCTTTTTGATTCATCCGATTAAACTTATTCTATTTTTAGCAATTGGTTGTATCCTAGCATGTCTATCAAATATATAGCAATTAAAATTGAGAAGATGAAAAAGAATATATATATATATGAAAACATTATTCTAAAATTTTGGTAAAGATATGAACGAATAATATTATTTTACCCAATAAATCTTTGGTACAAGAATCCATTTGTTTTAAATTGCTCTCTAATTTTGAACCCGCAACAATTTCCTCGAAGCACATTTCTATCAAACCAGTAAGGCCTGCAAGAGAAGCACGAACATCATGGCTGGCACTGGCATATGCTAGGCTCTTGTTCATACTCTTCCTCTCAGCTTGTTCAGTGGCCTCTATTTGTTTTACGAGTGAGGCACACAAATGCGTCTCTCTCCTCGATAGTCTAAATATTGTGAAAGCAAAGCAAATTATGGAAACAATGGTCATCACCATCATTGCACTTAATAGCTGTAGTCCATGTTTTCTACTCTTGTGAATCAAGCTGGTTAATCCATTCTGCGGGACTGCTAAAACATACACCTGAAATACAATCCATATGCAAATTAAGTTGCAATCTTAGTATAAAATTTAATAATTTATCGAATAATCACATTTTTCTACGAGCCCAGAGCTTTTAGCTGAGTTATCCCCGTAAGGAAATTTTTTCCTCCTAAAGTATTACTTATATAAAACTTTTTTCTCTTAAAAATTGTTTATATACGATGCAAAAATAATAATATATTCATAATTCATAAATCAAATATGAATCGTACATTCATTTTGTGTGATATTGACAATAATATATTAACCTAAAAGGATAGATTTCTTTAATTATCTTTTTAAAGAATAAAAGGACCCACTTTATTATAGTAATTTGCATCGTATACAAGGAATAAATACTGCGGCTCTTAATTGATTGTGAATTTAGTCAATTCGCTCCTTTTTTTGATTTCTTATCTCTAAAAGTAATTACAATTATTAAAATCTGCCATACTCATTCAAAAGTCATGAGAAAGTCAAGCTAATTAAGGTAGAGCATCTTTAATTTACAACTATTGATGAATAATTAAGGATGGCATCATGCAAAATCGCAATATATAACACAAATAATGGAAAAAATATAACAAAATCGGAACATATACCGATTCGACCCCCATAATATTAACTGGGGCGCAATCAAACAGATATCGTGAATCTCCAATATTGAAGACAGAAGGGGCAGCTTCATCCTTGCACGAGATGGTGCCTTCAGAGATTGAATTACCATTGTCCTTAGGACTTTCTAATTCGAAAGAAACCATATCATCAGAAAAGAACTTCACGTCAGTATTTTCAATCCCTTCCAGAAGCACCTTTCCATCTTTGGTACTTAAAGACAAGCTTGCATCCTGACGGCTAATATGACTGATGAAGTCAGTTATATTTTTCACTGGAAAACCTAAAGAGATAACTATTTTTCCTGAAACCCTAGCTGAACTACGAAATAAAACATCATGGCCATTACTCCACTTGGAACCTATTGAAGCATAACCATATGAACTGTTTACAGTTTTCTGAAACCAACTTTCATTGATAAAGGGCTTCAATGTTCTCATAGCTTCCCCATACAATTTCCCATTATCCTGATTTGCGAGCTGCATGTAGTAAGCTGTTTCGTTCGACGCTCTAAAAGGAGACATTGTAGAGTTCGAGTACATGGCAAGAACTTGATCATGGTCAGTATAGTACGAGAAAAATAGACCGTCCATTCCAATATATGAGATTTCACTTAAGTAGGGGACGGTCTCAAACGCTTGAAATAATACCGGTGCCACCTGCGACAAACAAGAATGATTTATTTTAATATTATTAGTAAACGATGAATCAAGGTTGATTCAGATCATTAAATCGGACTTGTCAAATTTGGAGAAAAAGTTATCACGTTCTATCAAATACACATGCATATAGTAACAATTTTCTATGAATCAAACATGAGCAGAAGAACAGATGATGCCGACCTTGGTTTTAATCTGATGGAAGGAGACATTAGTCACATTGAGAGTTGAATTGAAGAACCTTGCTAAATTGGTTGCAGAAGAATTCAAGGGATTTAAGAGAATTGATGAGTGCCAAATTTCAGATTTAAATTCAGAGAAGAGTATTTCGGAGTTGGAATTCACACGCTGCTCGATATGATTTACCATAACATACCAAGATGGCATCAATGAGAAGATAACAATCAATGCAGCAAAGGCCTACGTAACATGTTTGAGAGTTTACATCAAAATAAGTAAAACAACTTTAAACGAAACTCTATGGGATTAAAATAAAAACAAACCCAAGAAACCATATATAAAACTTAATAGTCAAACCAGTGCAAGTGCTGCCTGAACTCCTGTTTCCATCTCATGTCCCATGACAAAGATCAAGATACAAGTCCTGGTTTTATTTTATTTTTTCCAAACACCTTGTTGAAACCAATAATAATTGTTCTGCAGCAGAACCCTCTTTTTTTTTTTGTGGCATAAGAAAGATCTGCATATAAGATAATTTAAGAACATTTATGATAAAATAAGGAAAAATAAATGCCAGCAAGTTGACCAATAATATAGGACGGAACCCCATTGATAATCCAAGATCCACTGGGTCTGGAGCTGATGAAACACGATTGTCTGCATTCTCATGTTGAGGCTGAAATTTACGATGTATCAGAGACCCACACGAAGTAAAAATTGACAATATAAACGTACATGATTGTTTAGAAAAATCTATTGCCATAAAATTAGGGAGAATCTCTCTTGACGATTTATATTGTTGGCATATTATATTTTTGAAAAGGAGATTTATTAAGTTTGTTTCGATAAAAAAATATTTTTATAAAATATAATTATAAAATATTAAGAGAAATTATTTTATTTATTTAAAATTAAATATAAAAAATTAGGAAAACAACATTTCCTTTTTCAAAGAGTATTTGTTTTTCTCCATTAATGTGGCTTAAAATATCATTTTTTTATTATAAATATAAGTGATATATTATTTCTTTATCAATATATATATATATATATATATATATATATATATATATATATATATATATATATATATATGAATGATAATTTTTTCACTAAAAATATTTGCTGACAAAATAGACAGATCCTACAAAGGTGAGGTATTAAAATGCAGATCGTATTTACATATGCAAAAATATGATACAATATAGTTTACTTTAATGATCATTATGAATTTTATAATGAGAATTTATATATAACAGAAAAGGAAAATCTTCGCTTTCACTCTCAAATTACACTTGTTTTACCTCCTTATGTATGTTGGTGGAGTTCATTATATAAGCTAATAAAGTAATTATCATCCTTTTATGAAAATAATTTATTATTTTTATATACTTATTCATGCAATTTACATTTGTCAAATATTAAACGACCACTTAAATTGCTTTAGATTTCCGGCATGTATTTTCGGTAATAACTGCCATATACATCTCATCATTACCCATCCCCCCACCCCCCAAAAAAAAGAGACCTACAAAAGTATATAGCTTTATAAAAAATGAATGAAATTAAGCAGTTACTCAGAAAAATAAGGAACATGTTATAGATACTTTCAAAAAATATAGAGTTACAAGACAGGATGGGAAACGGCACAAATTGGTAAGGAAACATAGTTTTGACCATAAATTCCAATAATTTTATATGCTCAAAATGAATATTAAAAAAATACTATATTTATCTATATTAAATTCAATCTATCCTCTATTGTAATGGATAAGTATAATCCTCAATTCAAAAGTGAATTCAAGAGTGCATTATCAATTTATTCATTAAATATGAACCTTTCTAATTTTGAATATATAACAAATTATTTTTTTTATAATAAGCATTCTATCCTTATTTATTGAGAAAAAACCAGGCCGATACCAATTACTGTAATTTATTGTAGTGAGGTATCTCAAGTGAATTTTCTTTCATTCAAGTGCATCCGTTAAGACCAACTTACCAAAATACCCATAAGCTCAAATGATACACTTTAGTATCAAGAAGAACAAAAGCACAAAAATAAACACAGATAAGTCACATTTTATCATTGTATATGCCCAGTCAAGCAAGTCAACAAATTGAATGAAGATATTATAGAAATCATCGTAAAAAGTTTTTGTTTAATATTATTATTTTCATATAAAACAGTAACATCAAGTTTGATGTTATTGTTTCGTATGAAAACAGTAACAAATTATTTTGTCGAGATTCCATTATTAATTATACTTCATTTTACCTATTTATAGTATTTTTTTGTTAGTGTTGCTGAACCATGTTATTTTTTTATTAGTTTTTGTTGTTAATTATACTTAATTTATCAATTTATTCCTAATTTTTGTTTAATGTTACTGTTTCCATATAAAATAGTAACATCTCATTTGGTGTTACTATTCCATAAGAAACAGTAACACATTATTTTGTTAAAGTTCCATTGCTAATCATATTTTATTTGTCTATTTATGATATTTTTTGGTTAGTGTTACTGCTTCAGACCAAATAAAAATATGTTACTAGAAGAAAATAACATGTTACTATTTGTTCTGAAAATAAAAATATATTATTTTTTTATTAATTTTTATTGTTAATCATGTTTGATTTATCAGTTTATTCCAAATTTTTGTTTGATGTTGTTGTTTCCACATAAAACGGTAACATATTACTGTCTGAAAAATAAACTGTAATATATTATTATTTGATAATTTGATTATTAATTAGACTTGATTTATCCATTTATTTATGATTTTTTTGTTGGTATTACTATTTTAACATAAAACAGTAACATCTTTTTCTTTGACAATTTAATTATTAATTAGACTTAATTTATCTATTTATTTTAGGTTTTTAGTTAGTATTACTGTTTTGAAACGAAACAATAATATGTTACTGTATGGAGAATAAACAATAACATGCTGTTAATTAGCAGTTTAGTTATTAATTAGACTTTTTTTACCTATTTATTTTAAATTTTTAGTTAGTATTATTATTTTGAAATGAGACAGTAACATGTTACTGTATGGAGAATAAATAGTAATCCACTATTATTTAGTAATTTGGTTATTAGTTAGACTTAATTTATTTATTTATTTAAAATTTTTAGTTAGTGTTATTGTTTTAAAATATTATTATTTGGAGAATAAACATGTTACTGTTTGATTGTTAATTAAACTTGATTTATGCATTTATTCGAGATTTTTTATTAATGTTACTATTTTGAAATGAAATAATAATATATTACTGTTTAGAGAATAAATAGTAATATGCTATTATTTGATAATTTGATTATTAATTAGACTCAATTTATCTATTTATTTAGAATTTTTAGTTGGTGTTACTTTTTTAAAACAAAATAATAATATTTTCTTCTTTGATAGTTTGATTGTTAATTAAATTTGATTTATTCATTTATTTGGAGTTTTTGGTTGGTATTACTATTTTGAAATGAAATAGTAATATGTTATTGTTTGGAGAATAAACAGTAGCATACTGTTATTTGACAATTAAGTTATTAATTATACTTAATTTATCTATTTTTTTTAAATTTTTTGTTAGTATTATTGTTTGTTAAGAAAATTGTTATGATACTACTAGGTATAAAAAAAGTTAGGGAACAAAAATTTAATATGAGATTCGAATAAATTTAAATTAATAAAAATAAGTTCAAAGTTAGAAAAGTGACAAGAAAATAAAGAAAAATTAAAAAAAAATTTGAAAAAAGCTTTTTTTACCAACTAGAGTAGGCAAAATGTCTTTAGATATTTTGCACGCATGTAGATCTTCAAAAGTTATATGGAAAAAAATTACCTATAATGGATAATTGAATACAAAGTTATAATTATTCAAAGTTTTAAACTCAATTTATATATTTTTAACTAGGTGGACCCTACTGAACCTAAATTTTCTTATTTTTTATGAAAAAATAATGAGAAAACGAATGAAAATAAGTAATCATATGTAAAAATTGATTAACTAATTATGAAATTATACCTTTTCAAAATTATTAATTTATAATTGCATTTTAATGCTTAAAAAATAGTATTTTGAGAATATAATAGTAATAATTTATAAAACTAACACCTATTTGAAATAAAAATCAGTATTAGCATTTCTTTAAAAAGAAGTTTAAGAAGCGACATTACAATACAATTTACCGTTATTTATTATAGATATAATATCAATTAATATCTTAGATCGGATCTTCTTCATAATTTATCAAATCACAATTTTCTTTTACATCTCTAAAACAAAGTACAACTAAAAGAAGATGATGTATTATGATATAAGTCATATGAAAATTCTCCTCAGAACAAAATTAAAGTGAAAATCTGAGAACCATCTGATTGTCCAAATTCATGTATTACTTTACAAGATTTAATATATGCCTAAATTGACAACATGCAGAAATCAACCAACCGAATAGACTATTTTATTAATTTGTTCGGTCTATATAGGAACCATGTAAGAACCGATCCATACAATCATATATTTATTTTGATTCTTTCGTAAGAAAGATATTATTTGTTAATCTTCTTCGTGTAGTTTTTTCTTTTTTTAAAATTATTTAGTGTCTTAAATTTTATTGACATATATATTATCCAGAGAGTTAAGAAAAAGTTAGCTGCATGGATGGTATAAACTAGGGGTGGGAATCAGTTGGTTACGACCGGTTAGTAGGCATAATCCCAATCGATTGCTTCTAATCACTTATGTTCAAATTCCAACCGACACCAATCGCCTGAAAATCTCAATTTGATAATAACCGACCAAATCGATTTGGAGAGATTTTAAGCGGATTCGATCGAATTTAATAGCAAAATAGCCAATAACGATTAAGGAAACGCAGGAAAGAGCAGCAATTATTTACAATAACGATCAACTTTCTTCTTGGCGCGATCATCCAGGGCTTTCCCAACGGATTTGAAATTCTTCTTCGGTTGATAGCCAAACTTCTAGGTTTCAACAGGGAACAACTCCTCATACTTCATTTTCTTCGCCGCATCAATCATGTAGGCCTCTCCTCCTCCAGCTCCACCGTCAGTGGCGGTGGAAGAATCTTCTCGTTGTGGCAACTGCTCGAGATCAGAAGGATCGATTTCATAATCACCAATAGGGTTTTTGTTCTTCTTGATCTTCTTTTTCTTCTTGTCGATGGATTTGCTCCGAGGTAGCCAGGCCTCCTCCTTTTACTCGCTCGTATGGATCTGACATATTGCACCTCTGCTGTAGAGTTTTTGAAGCACTTGTAAAACTTAAGCGCACCGACTTCAAAATTGGGACATGGTCGGATTCGGTTAAAAGTGGTTAAACGACACTCCACTCGTAACCGACCGAAACTTTAAAACTAATCACTTATTTAATCCGCTTCAACCCATTTACTTTGTATCACCAGAATCCAACTGATTTTTTTAGGTTCGGATCAGTTGGTTATGAGCGGATTCAAATCTCCTACCCCTAATATAAATAAAATTATAACAAATTTAAATTTTTTATTTTTCAAACACATATAATAATCTTACGTTGAATTGTAACCTCGAAACTATTTATAAGAAAATAAATTTACATATCTTAAAAAGATCGATAAATATAAGCACATATGTGAATAAAGACAAATATATATATATATATATATATATATATATATATATCAAACTTGTTATATAAATAGAAGTAACCGTATATTTGTTTAATAAAAAATATATTAATTCTAGATGGATTTAATTTATAAGATTTTGAATTTTGAAAAATACTCTCGTTAAAAGATGAGAAATTAATTAATATTCTAGTTTTTAAAATAATTTTCTTACTTATGTTAAAAAAAAAAGAGAAGAAGATAAGTGTCAACCTCTAACTTACAAGTATTCTTCTCTTCACAAAAAAGACATTCAAGATTGTCCCGGTGTGTCCTGTGGGAAGCTTATATATGTATATACTCCTTGTTATGCATCCCCTTGATCGATCATTCAGTAATTGGGTTTTCAAATTGTAAAAGACCTGCATTACAATCACCCAAAACTTGCTACCTAAGTCACAATTTCGAAGTCTTCTCATGTAGATTGCTTTCCTAGCATTTTATTTCAAAGAGTTTTCAATATGTTATTATATAAAAGATGGTTTTGTTTACATAATAGTTGATTATTATAATAATTAATATTAAAATAATTGATTATATAACTTTATGTTTGATGACATTAATTAATAATTGATTATGCATAATTATTCTTATTTAAATAAAGTGTAGGATAATCATTTTTAATTGCTAAATGAATAAGGAAGGACAATGATAAAGAAAGAGAGTAACCAAATTATTATTTTTTTGTTACCACTGGGAAAAGGACAATGAAGATATTAATAGTATTAAAAAAGTGAGATTAATATAAACATAAAATATAATTTTTTTCTCAGCATAATTTTGATTAAAAAATTATTATTTATAATTGATTATTAAATTTTCTAAAAGGGCTACTAAACATTTAAAAAGTAATAATTAATTTTTTGATTTATAATTAATTATTGTAAATTCTAATCGCTACACCAAATAAACAACATACCATGTTAATTTAATAATTTATCTAATTCTTCTAGTATATTATTTTAAGTCGAATAACAATTGCATACTTAATGATCAGAAACATAAGCGGCAAACATAGTTGAGATTTTTTTCATCCCGTTTTCTTTCAAGGTCAAGTATGTTAGATTTATTTAAGGTTTCAAAATTGGGAAAAAGCTTCATCTTAATTATAGAAAAATAGAAGAATAACGAGCTTAGCCAGTTTTTAAAAATTCTAACAAATTTACCGAAGTTATCAATTCATAAAATAGTTTTAAAGCGTAACTTACATGATCCCAGACATTTAATAAGATTAAACATGAATTAAGATATATGTTAGCGTCTAATCGATTTCTGCTTGCTTACGTTATTTAATGATGGATCATGGAAAAGAAATATCATCGTTTAGAAAATATTGCAATGATATATGTAACGCGGTCTTAATTATAGGTTCTAAATGTCTAAAAAATGTTTCTTATTTAGAAAATTTCAAAGCATGATTATTGAATGATAAGTTTTTCTCATCAAAACATTGATGTGCGGGAAGGAGGAAAGAGATGAAATTAACACTATAATTCACCAATTAGGGGGATCGGTGGCAACCAATTAGAGGTGGAGTAGGTGCAAAGAAAAAGGCATAATAATATATTATATTAAACTTTTAAATGGAAACAAAAGGTTTATGGCGAGCAAAATCAAATCGAATTGTGATGTTTCAATTTCAATTCCATATCAAAAATAACATTACTACTTTCCTATTTTTTTCTAAAATATCGTCTAAAAAATAATTAATAATTTTAATTTTATGAGGGATGAATTATAATTTATTAATATATTTTTTATTAAAAATTAATTAGTAAGTAAATTTATTAAATATTTATTTAAATCGTAAAAATAATATTTAAAAATATAATAAATATATTTTTAATTTTATAAGATAATAAATAAATGAAAATAAAATTTTCTTCTGCAATAACACTTAAAAAATGAGTGAAGAAGAAAGGAAGTTTCCTTTCTAGGAGAGCCAGCGCAAGGAGGACAGGGTACTCGGTTTCCAGAAGATGGGCGGCGTAGGCCCATAGAATAGCAGGCCACTTTAAGACATTAACGATCTTGGACCAAAGAGAGATTGGACCAGTGACATTCCTGAACAAGTCAAGGAGCAACGCAGTGAAATATGAATTTGCCCCGCCAAGGGAAAAAAATAAAAAAATACAAAAGAGTCTGAATTTCCATCATTTTTACTTTTGATTTCTGCCCCAAAAATAATGGGAATTTCACTGATTTCATCATTTTTCAATTTTAGTTTATTTATATCCCAAAATGGTGGGACTCTGATATTATGAGCATCAGCATAATGCTCTGTTCTGATACAAAGCCGAAGGAAAATGACAACCTATGAATATCTAAAAATTGTATCATTGGGTAAATCATAATTCATTATCTTCTTCCCCATCAGAAGTTGACGTGTCATCTTCTTCATCATCGTCAACATCATCAGCATCAGACTGCAGAGGAAGATTTAATGTTTTGTTCAGTAATGGTTGCATATTAAACTCACACAAGAGAAGAATCAAAATCACAACAATAACAGCGAGAAACAAAACCAATTAACCTGATACTGATACCGATAGTGGCCCTGAATGCTGTAATGAATGGCTCCAATTGTTCTAATTATTATGTACATTGGTAGAACAATTCCGCTAGCCTTTAGTATGAAAACCTACAAAAAATACCGAGAGAAAACTAGTCAATCATATAGTATATGAATTCATTCATTATAAGGCCAAAAAAAAAAAAAAAGGGGAAAGCAAGTAATATTATTAGTGGAAAAAAAATGAAAAACAGATACTTACAGTAAGAATTGTGAATGGATAATCTTCCGTTCCACTTGCAAGGACTATGAAAAGATGTCTTACAAGCAAGACGATTGTAAACTGCAACAAATTTAAGATGGTAAATTATTAGATCATTCTACATGCAATGCTTAATAGCTTAATACCAGAAGCTCCTAGGCTGTTCGCTGCAAGAAACATATGGTTACAAGTTTATGAATTATAACTGAGCTTGGTTTTTACTTTCAAGTTGCTGCGTACATTATTGGCGGACAGTAGTTTATTACAAGCACAATGAAACAACAGTTTTCCCACTTGCACTCCTGTGCTAACGCCAAGACGAGGTCATTTAATTTTAATTTTGTCATGTAAACAGTTGGGTTAGAAATTGTAAAAATCGATTCCATATCTAAAATATAATGTCCAAGGCATCAAGTTTGATTATTTAGATAATTTCAATTAATCTTTTAGGTCACATAATTTTAGTCTAATAATTATTTTGAATCAGTTAGTTCTACAAACATGACAAAAGAATTAACCTTTTTTTTTAAAAAAAAGGAAAAAACTTTTTGTTTGACTTGAAGAGATCTAAAGGTTAGTAACTTAATATATATGTAGGTTTATAGCTATTTGAGCCCTGTTGAACAGAATTAGTCAGATAGGATTGCGATCGGTGGCGTATAAGTTATTGACTTATTCTTTTTCCTTTCCAAGTCCATACATATAAATATGGGGTTATTCTGAATGTCATATTTTTTTTAGTATTTCAATTGGAAAACAATTCCAAAGGGATAACTTTCAATGTGAGATTTTCTTGCAGGAGATCGGCTAGTTTCAGCCGGTAAACAAACGATCTCACCACCATCTTTGGTATTCGACCACTTATCTCCACCTTGAAACAATAATATGATAAGCTACAACAACAGGAGTTATTTTTATGGCATGCCGAAAGATTTAACCTTTTTTTTTTGGTAACTTTTGTTTGAGATGTATCTAAAAGTGAATATATATGTAGGTTTGTAGCTCTTTGACTCATTCTTTTTCCAGGAGACACATATGGGATAATTCGAAATGTCATATTTTTTTTGGGAACTCCAATTGGAAAACAATGAGCAGGTAGGACAATGCGCATTGGTGGGATCAATAAATTAGGCATTAAATATAGGATTGGATGAAGATGGGAAAGGCTCACAGCTAAACCCAGCAGTCGACAGCAAGACGCGCTTCTATCTGCAGGCGACGTGCATTCAGAGTCACTTTCTGTTGCCACTCCTTCAACTATTGCTTCTAATCCTGCGTTCAATGCTTCATGCTCCCTTCTTGGAATTTGCAGGCTCTCTCTGCCATAATTTCACAATGCAATTTAGTCATGCGTCCTCCAAATGTCAACATGTCTTAGTCAAGGAATCAAAATTTAAAATTCTATATGACTCCATGTCGAATAATTAATTGTCAAGGGACACATTGATTAAAATGTACGCGGGAAAGCTGAGTGCCTTTGAGTTGTAACCAAGGAAATTTAAAAAAAAAAAATGAATGAAGTGTTAAACAAGCATATGAATAAAGTTTTAAGGAAAATTAATACCTAATGGTCATTGCTGCATCAATCATCTGATCTTTCTTTGAAGGAGGTGCTGTATATCCTGGTTCATATTGCTGCAAAAATAAAGTATGGATTTGGAAATTGAAGTTGGTAATTCAATTATAAAAAAATTTAAGTTTTATAGGCTAAAATATTTTGTATAATAATAATTAGATAAAACTTATAAATTATTTAGGCATTTTAAGTGAATAATTTTAATTATCAAATTTGATATTTTAAATTCAATCAAAATAGGTATCATTTTACAAATTTTATATTTACTCTTGAAATATCATATTAATTATCATCCTAACTAAGCAAAACTATCATTTTCCAAATGTAAAACTTCAAATTCCCTAATATTTCTTATTTATCCAAACACAAGATATGGGAATTTGCGAACGTCAAATGACCAAACGCATCTCTTGTACTTGAAGCCATTTATGCCATATTATATTATACGGGAAGGGGATGCTGTTCATTGAATTCACGCAATATGATTTCTTCACAAATCTCCCAAAAATTTTTTCCATGGACTCCATTTCTGTCCATTGAATGCATACAGTGTGATTTCTTCAATAAATTGAAAACGAAGATTGGCACAACTTATTGTCAAGGACTTCGTCATGTGGAGAAACAAATAAACATTTCAATAGCATAACTTGTATAACTCTGAATAAGAAATGGACAGCCGACACAGCAGTATACAAGAAGGAAAAAGAAGAAGAAGAAATGAATTAAAACTTGTGAAAACGAAACAGACAAGCATGAAATAAATGAGAAAAATTGATACCTGGAGACATATTTCACAAGTTGTGTTCCCTTTCTCGTTACACCATCTCTGTATGCAGTCTCTGTGAGCAAACTGGAACGAAGCAAAGTTATCGAAGATACAAAGTTTCGAAAACGCAGAGCCAGAATAGCTCCAGAAATGAATTGATCTTACCTTGACAGTACCAGAACAAGCACAAGGAGCTTCCATACTTTTTGAGCTCTCAAATTCTTCTTCATGGCATATCCTACAGCGAGCAATCCCAGATATTGATTTCAAGTCATCCACGAGTAATACAACCTCTCCCATATCTTCCATCTCTCTGATAATTTGAACTTGTTTTGTTTTCAAATTCTTTCAGCCACTCTGTTTCTCTCTCTTAACGCCTTCTTTCCGTGTGGTGTCCGGAGTCTATATATGGGAAGAAAAACCCCAGAATTCCAAAACTACCCCTGTGTGTTCTTTTCAGAACAATGGGTGAGAAAATCAATATGACCTATTTATATTTTCATCATTTGTGAATATTTCAACATGTACGGGGCTACTGGAAGACCCAATTCGGAGGAACTCATCCATGACGGCTGGCTTTGTCAAAGTATGGTGGCAAGAAACTTACTTATGATGCTGGGTCAAACAAAACATCGCTTCGCTCTTAGCTTCCATTGAAGATAAGGCAATTAAAGGCCGGTCCAATAATAACAAGAAAAAAAATATAATGAGAAAAATTCTACTTCTAGAATTCCTTGCTTATGTAGATAGGGCAGTCGTTGCTTGGGATAAACTGGGGCACAAAGGAGAAGAAAGAGAGAAATGCATCATTCCTTCGGTAAGAAAAGCATATGGGTTACCCATTTTGGTACATGGAACAAATTTGTACCTCTATTTTCTCGTATGGCATGTTGCGGGACGTAGAAAATACATATTATCTATTTATTTTTAAAAGATATTTTTATAAACATTTTTTTGTATATTTCTATGAATAGAAGAGTAACATGCTATTTTAATATTTTTATTATTAAAAAAATACTTAAAGTTAAAATAATAAAAAAACCTTTTTTTGAAAAAAGAGAGGATGTCTTCTATTAAATTTCTTCCATTTAGTATAAAACATATTTTGCTATTATAATAATTTATAATTATATTTTTCTAAAAGATGTTTTCTTTTCCTAAAATAAACAGACATATAATGTCACATGGTACTTATTTTTTTCTTGATTGCAATAAATTGGTAATTAAATGAATGAAATGAAAATCATAGGAGAAGAAATCTGTGAAAATATATTTTAGATATAGCTGCTGTCATTGCTAAATTAGTAATTCAATTAGAGTCAGATCTGGCTCAAACCACAAAACTATAGTAACAGACAAAATTATTAAAGAAATTCATTGAAGACACAATGGCTAATATCTATTATGCCCCGTTTGTGTTATTATAACATGGTTAGAGAGGAGGAGGAACAATTACGAATTATTGCATTGATTGATAAGATGAAGATTTTAGAAACTAAAATGGTTGTTTGTTCTCTATCTCCCTGCCAACAGTTTAAAATTGTCATTTTTCAGATTCAAATCTGGGACCTCTGATGTTTGGCCAACGGTAACAAACTGAAATTTAAATTGATGGGTCCCGCCATCTGATTAGATTAATGAGGAACGCGCTCACCGAAATGCATGATTAAGGGTGATTAGGGTTTAGCCTGGACCTACTTTACATGAGATTCTGTTACTTTTTTTTTTCTTATCTCCTTACTTTTGTATTTAATTTAAATTTGTAATAATTGATTTTTGTTTATAAAATTGAATATTCCTTAATTTATTCTCATGTTATTAGAGAAAGCTGACACGCATGCTAATCCTTTTTCGGCCTTATCATTTCTTCAAAATTTTTGTGGAAAATCCTTGTTATTCGCAGTGGTTCTATATATTGGGCCTAGGTCATAATGCCACCCACTTTTGCTAAGTATTTCGAAATTACCTATAAATAATAATAATATCAGAATTTGTGTTTTTGAATGAGAAAGGAAGTTGTTCAGTTAGATCAGTGGAGAAGCTATCACATTTTTTGTTTGGTTTAATATAAAAGATGAAGTAATTATCTAATGTTGGTGAAATTTAACTGTATGATAAGAGAAGGGGTTCATTTCTTGCACGGTTTTAGGTAATAGGAAAAATCCAAGTCATTTTAAATAAGGTGGCCCATGAAGCTTTTAGATGGTAATGGAAAAGGGCACATGGGCCGAAATCAAAGTTAGCTTGCTGATTGCTATTTGGGCTTCTTGAAATGGGCTGGCTAGGTCTCCTTCCTTCAGTTGAGAGAAGACCTCAAGTAGCAGAAGTTGAATTCATCTTCGGAAACGATGGCACTGAATTCAGGAGGTTTTCGATGCTTTATTAGCCACCGGTAAATATGTGAAAATGTACTAATTTAACGAGTAAAAATTATACATCGAATCACTCCTTAATTAAGCTATTTTTTTATCGGATCGAATATAAATCCAGTTGTTATCTCAATCTTAGGTCGACATTTATTAGGTAGGTTTAGATGGATTTTGTAATTCATTATATTTTATTATTATTATTATTATCATATTAGTTATATTTATTATTAATTTTATATAATTAATTAAATTTTTTTTTTATTAAATATAATTATATTTTAATATTATCATTTAGAATTTTATTATCAATGTTAGTAAGTCATACATATTATATATGAAAATAAATATATATTATTAAATATATATATATTTAATAAACAAATATATATTATTAAAATTTAGTGAATAAATGAATTTACATTTAATAATATATATATTTAATAAAATAATTTGAATATTATATTATACAAGAATTTTATATTACATGTTTATTTTATATTTATTTTATTTAACAAAATAAATATATATATAAATAAATCCTTATATAAATAATATATTAATAAAAATAATTATAATAATTTATATATAATAATAATAAATAAATAATAATATATTATATTATATATGTGTATATAATATATTTAAAATTAATATCAAAATTATTTTTCAAATAATTCAAAATTTTAATATAAAATTACTAATTCAAATTTTAATATAATTATTTATTTTGATAAATTTATATAATATATTTTAATAGTATTAAATATATAAATTTATAAATTTTAATATTATAAATTATTTACTATTACTCATATATATAATTTTAATATTATATATATTAAAGTATAATTTTAATATATTAAAATTATTATTTTAATATATGTATAAAAATTAAATATATAATAATAAATTAATCATCTATTATTTATTGTTATTGCTAGTTAATGGGTTAACCCAATAACTTGATGGACTAACACTTACTAATCTCAATCCTTTATTAGGTTGGACTAACCAGTATCAATCCTTTATCAGGTTGGGTCACTGTTATAATTTTCTATACTAGTTTCAGTTCCAGTCCTAATTCTAATTCCAAGTCAGGCAAAATTATACTAATCCTAGGTTAACCCATTAAATTTAACTCATTTTGACACCTCTAGTCACTAGTTAACTTCTTATATAAACATCTACTTATTTCATTAAAGTTTCTAGTTTTTTTAGCTAATTTATTATTTCATTGAAGTTTCTAATTTTTTTGATAAGTTTATTTATTATGTGGGAGAGATTTTTGATATACTGTTGATATACATATATCATTAAATAATTGTACATTAATTTTTTTTAGGTTTAAATCTCGCACTATTTATGTTATGTCTCAGAAGCCATTTATAGTTATCATTTTATTTTTTAGTTTGATTGTGTTAAACTAAGTTATTCCTATTCTTTAGGATTTTAGAAAGTTTGTTAGTATGTAGGTGGATATACTATTTATCCATAGGCTTTTGCTTTTTTTGCTTACCTATTTAATCAGTGTAATGTTTTTCAATAAAGTGTGAGTGTTGTGCTTTTTATATTATTGTTACTCTACTTTCTAGAAAAACTTTTCTTTGCTATTCTTCAATTCCTTTAAACTTTCAGATTAGTATTAGAGTCCTCTTCTTAAAGGAACTTGTGAGCGAACTAAGTAAAACCTATCATAAAAGCTTAAAGACTTTGCTTATTCATCCATGGATTCTAAAACACCTTTCATAGCATTAGCACTACTTGTGTTTAATGGTGACAATTTTCATATTTGTGCAACTAGAATGAAGGCATACTTAGAGGTAAATATTCTTTGGGAAGCTGGCGAGAAAGATTATGAAGTTCCTTTTTTGCTCGAAAATCTAACCTTGGTTTAAATTAGAAACCATAAAGAAAAGAAAATAAGAAAGTCAAAGGAAAAAGCTTATTTGTTTGCTACTATTTCATTAGAAAATTTCACTAGAATCTTATCCTTGAAATCAGTATTTGAAATCTAGAGTTTCCTCAAGAATGAATATGAAAGAGATGAAATAATCAAAGGAATATAAGTATTGAATATAGTAAAAGAATTTAAGATGCAAAAAAATGAAGGAGTTAGAAACAATCAAAGAGCATGCTAATAAACTTATTAGCATAGCCAACAAAGTAAGATTACTTGGTTTTAAAATTTCTTATTCTCAAATAGTTCAAAAAATACTCGTAACTATTCCTAAAAGATTTGATGCTACTATTTCTATATTAGAGAGTACTAAAGATTTGTTAAAGGTCGCTTTGACAAAAATTTTAAATGCATTGCAGGCCTAAGAACAAAGAAGAACGATGAGGGATGAAAACCCTGTGGAAGGAGCATTGCAAGTTAAATTGCAAATTAACCAAGGAAAAAATAAAAAAAAAATAAAAGGAAGAGTTCTATCACACAAGAAACAGCCATTAACACCAATAACTGTAAGGTAGAAAAAAGTAAAGAGTTTCCTCTATGCAAGCATTGTAGAAAAAAAAGGTCATTCTTCTTTCAAATGTTGGAAAAAACCTAATGTTAAGTGTGATAAGTGCAACAAGCTGGGACACCATAAAAGAATCTGTAGAGATAATTTTCAATAAAAAAATGAGGCTCAGGTTGTAAAAAAATAGAATAAGGAGGAGGAGTAATTATTTGTAGCCATCTGCTTTGCTAGTTATAACTCAAGTGAAAATTAACTCATTGACAGTGGATGTTCTAACCTCATGATTCATGATGAAAGTCTCTTCAAGGATCTTGATAAAACTAAAGTGTCAAATGTCAGAATTAACAATGGTAAGCATATTACAGTTGAAAGAAAAGGAATGATAGCCATCCAAACTTGCATAGGTACAAGGATGATTTCTAATGCTTATTTTGTACCTAAAATTGATGAAAATCTATTAAGTATTGGATAACTATTTGAAAAAGGGTTCAAGGTTATCTTTAAAGATAAGAAGTGCTAAATTAAAGATGCAAATGACTAAGAGATGTTTAAAATCAAAATGAGTGAAAGAGTTTCTCTTTAAACCCAATAAAAAATGAACAAGTAGCCCACTTACTTTAGCCAATAATGCAGAGATCTAGAATAAGAGACTTAACCATTTCCATCATGCTGTAGTACTATATATGCAAAAGAAGAAGCTAGTTCAGGGCCTACCTCACATGGACATTGAATTATTAAATTACACAGCTTCCTAATATGGCAAGTAATAAAAGCTTTCTTTCAAGCAATTAACTTGAAGAGCATAAAAAAATTTATAATTAATTCATACAAATCTAGCTGGACCTTATAGGACTTCTTCACTCAAAGTATTACATAATTTTTATAAATGATTTTACTATAATATGTTGAATTTATTCCTTTAGGTTCAAGTTAAGAGTTGCAAGTGTGTTTTGGAAATTCAAAAGATGGATTGAAACAAAAATGGTTGTAAAATTTAAGTCTTGAGATTTGACAACGACAAAGAGTATACTTCAAATCAATTCAACATGTTTTATGATGAGGCTAACATAGAATACTAACTAATTGCTCCTTACACCTCATAGTAAAATGCAATGAGTGAGAGGAAGAATAGAACCATAATGGAGATGGCAAGCTGTATGTTGCATGAGAAAGAGCTTTCTAAAACCTTTTGGGAAGAAGATATAAGTATCGCTGTGTTTTTATTGGATAGACTTCTCACTAAAATTGTAAAAGGAAAGACATCATTTGAGGCTTGGTATGGATTTAAACCATCCTTAGTAAATTTTAAAATATTTGTTTGTATATATTTTTCACATGGAGAAAAGGGACAAACTTGATAAAAGAGCAGAATCAGGTATCTTCGTTGGTTACAATAATGTTTCTAAAGCTTATGGAATCTTTCAACCTCAAACAAGGAAGATTTTAATAAGCACAGATGTTTAATTTTTTAAGCATAAAAAATGGCATTGGGAAACTAAAAAGGGTAACCAAAACATTGAAACTCCATTAAATTATGGAGAGAAGGTTAATGAGCCACTTGTTAGAGATACCAAACCACTTTCTAACATTTACCAAAGATGCAATGTTGTTATTTTTGAACTTGTCGGAGTTAAGGAAGCTAAAAAAGATCCAAAATGGTTAGCTACAATTAAGCAGGAGTTGGACATAATTGAAAAAAATCAAACTTGGAAGCTAGTTAAAAGGCTTGAAGATAGGAAGGTCATTGGTGTTAAATGGGTATTTAGAACAATATTAAATTTTGATGGCACTATCAGTAAACACAAAGCCAAACTTATGGTAAAAGGCTTTTCTCAAGTGTTTCGTGTTGATTTTTAGAGACATTTGCTCTTGTCACTTGATTGGACACTATAAAAATGCTACTAGCATTAGTTGCATATAATAGATGGAAAGCGTTTCATCTTGATGTCAAATTTGCCTTCCTCAATGGTCATTTAGAAGATGAAATATATGTTAAATAGCCTAAAAGTTTCAAAGTAAAAGAGCAAGAAAATAAACTTTATTTACTTTAAAAAGGCTTTATATAGTTTAAAGTAGGCTCTAAAGGCCTAGTATAATATAATTAATGAGCACTTACTAAGCTTAACTTTGTAAAAAGTTTGAGTGAATCTATTATTTATGTTAAATTTAGTAAACTTGACATAATGATTGTTTCTCTCTATGTGGATGATCTATTAGTGATAGGAAATAACATTATACTCATTGAACAACTTAAGAGGGAGATGATGAATATCTTTGAAATGATAAATCTGAGAGAAATGACATATTTCTTTGGCATGGAGGTCAAACAAGATCAATATGGAGTATTCATCTATCAAAGGAAATATGCTACAAAGATTTTAAAAAAAATTAGATGAATGATTGCTAATCAATTAACACTTCTATGAATCAAAAGGAGAAACTCAATAAAGGAGATGATTTAGAGAAGGTAAAAGAAGCTATTTTTAGAAGCCTTGTTGGTTCCTTAATGTACCTCATAGCAACAAGGCTTGATATCTTGCATGCTATAAGTATTTTATCAAGGTTTATACACTATGCAAATGTAGTGCACTTCAAAACATCCAAGCATATATTGAGATACATCAAAGGGACTCTTGATTATGGAGTTAAATTTTGTCATAACTAGAACTTTCATCTTCATGGCTTTTTTAATAGCGATTAGGCAGGGTCCACTGATGACATGAAATGTATCTTAGTGTATTGCTTCAGTTTTGGTTCTAGTGTGTTCTCCTGAAGCTCTAAAAAATAAGAGATTGTGGCTCAATTAATAGTTGAAGCAAAATTCATTGCTGCTGTTGTTACTGTTACTACGAACTAAGCTTTATGGCTTAGGAAAATCTTAGTAGATGTGCATATGGAGCAAAAGGAAAGCACAAAGGTGTTCATTGATAATCAGGCACTTGTTGTAAGCAAATTTGAATTCCTAAGAAGTCAAGTTGGAGTTCGTAGCAACTAAGGTGAGAAAGAGCGTTTATGTTATGCCTTAGTAACTGCTTATACCAATCATTCTATTTTTTAGTTTGATTGTGTCAAACCAAGTTGTTTTTATTCTTTAGGATTTGCTACAAAGTAGAAGAGTCTGTTAGTATGTAGGTGGATATGCTCCTTATCAATAGGCTTTCCATTTTTTCTACTTACCTATTTAATTAGTGTAATGTTTTTCAATAAAGTGTGAGTGTTGTGGTTTTTGGATTATTGCTACTCTACTTTCCAAAAAAACTTATCTTTGCTATTGTTCAATTCCTTTAAACTTTCATGCACACTATATGAATATATATCAATAATTAAATTTAGTGATGTATTGGATATCATAGATTTTTTGTATAGCTTATAGTTTTAGAATTGGGATTGAAATAAACTTCATAGATTCCCACCAATTCTAGGACAGTTCTTTTGCTCCAACAAATTAGGGCATGTTTGTACGTATTAGCAATAAAAAATTTTAATTTGAAGAAATGGAAAATATTATTTGATAATAACTTTTACAATTTATAGTTTTCATTTGGATAGTGTTATATTACCAAGAAAACTTGAAAATACATAACGAATATATTTGGCAGTACATACTCAGCAAATTTCAGGTTTTGATCAAAAGACAAGTACTACAAACTGTTTCGATATGTATGTTCCTGGCTTTAGCTTACTTGTAGAAAACTGGCGATCGTTCTGTCATCTATGTCTTCATCTCTTAGGTGAGCAATTTTTGCTGATTTACAGGTGGCATATACTTGTTTTAGGTGTAGAATGAGATATAGGCCCTTTATCCACCATGTTAATGGTTATAGATTCTTGTCCATAATGTTTTATTTTACTTTCGTTTGGATTTTCAGACACATTGACAGGTGGTAATTCATTGTTTATGCACACTCCTACATCATATTGGTATCACAGAAATTATAAATCACCTAAAATTTCACAGCATCCCAAATCTATCTTGTTTGGATTGTATTATAATTAATGACATAGCTCGAGAAGGTTCCCTCGGCTTTCCATCTCCACCAACATTCGCTTTAACTCCCTAGGAAAAAAGAAGGCCAAAATACATATTTGTCACTATATTAACGCTTTTCATTTCGTTTTCTCTCTTTATTAATTGATGGCTTTGCAAGGATGTTGAATTTGCAGGTCATTTAGAGGCAATAGATTCTAGCCACTTGCTAAGTGGATAAGAAAATACAGATGGTACCAACTGAAGATGACACCAAATTCCTCTCAAATTGAGCTCTATACAAATAGGACGCCTTTCTTACTGGGGCCTTCCTTGACCATGACACCATTGGTCTGTTGATTTTGCTCAAACTTATCTTGGCTTCAACAGATATTTAGTTTGCCAATCCAAGACCAAGTCAACTTATCCCCCTTTCCACTTGTATAGGAGGAATGGAAATGGCCTTGTAAAAGAAATTTCTGATTGGTTACTTATCCGGTGCATAAAATTGGATTTTCTTGATTTTTTAATTTTGATATTAATGATGAACGCTCTTCTATGTATTGGTGAATAAAAAATGTTATCGAAGTAATTGGTCCCCGCGTAAAGTGAATAAGACAGACTATGGTTACGACTTTCTCAATTACTTAATTGTCGCTCCCATACCCAATACTCAGTAATTCGAAAACGGGAAGTTACCGAACCCGGAAACTAGCAGCCTCTATTTATATATCCAAAATTCTAACTTGAGTTATCCAATTCTGAAGGCCAAGAAATTTCAGAAGATGAAGAGCAAAGAGAGAGAGATAGTGGTGGCAGTCGATGAGAGCAAGGAAAGTATGTATGCTCTGTCATGGTGCATCACGAATCTCATTTCTGATGCCGCAAACATCAAACTTGTGCTTCTCTATGTCAGACCTCCTCCTGCTGTTTACTCCTCCTTCGATTCTCCAGGTTTTTTCTGTATAATATATCATTTTTCACTTAATTAATTCTTGGATACGTACCTTTTAATTTCTTGCAGAGTTTTAAGTAATTTCGTTACGATTGGGGATATGAATTTGATAGGCTATATATTTTCGAGTGATGTTATGATGGCGACCATAGAAAAGCATGGAAAGGAATTGGCGAATTCAGTGATGGAAAGAGCTGAAGCTATTTGCAGGAACTTGAACGTCACCAACGTACGTAGGACTACTTAATTATCCCACTATTTTTCGGCCCTTTTCCTTCCATATGATTCTATTTAATTTGTTTAAACGCAGATCAATATGGAGAGAGTGGTTGGGAGTGGAGATGCAAAGCTTGTGATATGCAGTGTAGTCCAGAAACTGAAGGCCGACACCTTGGTCATGGGAAGCCATGGATATGGATTCTTCAGGAGGTATATTGCAATCTGACTCTTTCTTTAATTTGTGATTGATGGTACTTTCTATATGTTTTTCCATTTTAATGAAGGAAGCAATTACTAAAACAGAAAATCCCTATTGGCAACTTGCAGGGCACTCCTAGGAAGTGTGAGTGATCATTGTGCCAAGCATGCTCTATGTCCTGTAGTAATCGTGAAACACCCTTAGGATTCAAGGAGGCATTCTTTTCATATAATTTAACCTGTGGTTTCTTGTGAATCAGCTTTCTGTTTGAATATATATATATAAGGTAAAATTTGTAGTTAAGTGCTTAATGCTTCATCTGTTCATCCATAACCATAGCCGAAGAAAATAGTAGCAATAATTAGCTCCCCAAGAGTTCACAAAATTCAAAATAGATATAAATCACATCATATAGCTTTATAAAGCAAAATGGCTTCAGAGGTTCCAAATGAGCAGATTTAGAATAGAGTTATAGACTCTAACTGCAGAGGTCCAAAGGAAGCTAACACTTACAACTGCAGAAGGTTAATCCATTGATTAACCATTTTTAGTCAAATTCTTCCCTCCACTAATATTACTTGGTCTATCATGAATAACTAATTGAAAGTATCATTTTTTTCCTACCAAATCCCAAATTCTATGAAGCAAGATCTAAACTAAATATTTCTGAGGAAAAATTATAATATCCCAAATAAATGTGGCTAAGAAGCTACTACCTAGCCACAAATTGGTGTTCTTTTGGAATCTAAAAACTGGGAGCGGTCGTGGCAAGGACCTCACCACAGGCAAGCAAAGGAAAAGATTGGGGCACGTCCTTAAAAAATGCTAACGGTAGTTTAAAACCAGCAAATAAGAAAAAGGGTCCACGATTTAGGACACCAGTCCTACTTGGACCCCTCCTTCACATGCTCTCAAACAGAGACTCCCCTAGTGACATCGATATGGGCAACAACAACTTCGCATTCTTCTCGGTATATTATTAGGATTTGCTCCTTAAGACCAGAAGCAAAACAACTAGTCTGTTGGAGTTCGACAACTCCAGGCACTACCGGTGAAATCAGCGGAGCTCATGATTGAAGAAGAACAAGCCAAATGTAAATCCATCCAAGTTTTCTACGGTTCCGACAATCAGGGAGAGAGCAGATGATGTCAGTGTTTTCAATCAAACAAGACAATACCACCAGAGACAAACCAAGTACTGTAGCCTATTTTGAAATCCTTGATAGCTCAGGATACCAAACAGTCAACTTTTACTTTTTATTTTACAACAGAAATTTATTCGATTCTCTCATAACAAAAATCTATATCTATATGTGGATAGATAACGACCATGTATATTGTTTAAACCATGGATTATGTTAAAGGCTGACCTGGGCCGGTCTGTTAAGTTCATGGTTTTAGGCTTCCGGAAAATAACAAAACCAAAAAGTCCAAAAAATTTGAGAAAAGCTCCCTGGATAATGGCCCAATGGGCTTTTGCATCTCACCCAGTCCCTCATACAATGTGAGTAATCTAGTTTACCCCATAAAAACCAAAAGGAAAAGTAACACACTCCCCCACTCCCTTAAAAAAAAAAAAAAATGATTTTCCAATAAATAAGAGTGATAGCGTATATAATATTAAGAAGGGTATCGCTGAAAACACATCAGCCAAACACGCCAAAGTAACACACTCTCATCCAGCTATCTCTTTCTCCCCCAAAAAGGGAGAGATAACACACATAATAACAAGAAAAGTATCGCTAAAGATATGTCAATCAAACACGTCTCATTTACGTTTTTGTAATTTATTACTATTTACATTTAGGATAGTTACAAATATGGGTTTTGAAAAATTAGCGATGGTGTAAATGGAACATGTTCCTATAATTGTGTCTTCTTCTTATTCCCAGTAGAAATCACAGTCACGACAGAAAAAAAAAAAGGGCAATGAGAAAGTATAGAATTTGGGGTGGATGTGAGATGCCCATGATGATTATCATCATTATTCATATGCTTATGGAACTGTAGCAATGACATCCTTTTCCGCCCCTCCTAAAGTCAAAAAGGGAACTTGCCTCTTCCTTGTAAGCTGAAGGTATTGTCTTCATACTACTCATTTATTACTCTATGCTTGCAAGCGAACCTACTGCCAAACTATACATTCATACACAACTTTTCTTTTTTTATCAAATTATGACTTCAGGAAATCATATCATTTTTTTTTTAAAGGAATGGCAAGATAAAAAGAACATAACAGCAGATCAAGGAATTTTCTGGATTTGTATAAGTTAAACACATATACTTTGTTATGCCCCTTTCATAAACGTTTGCCCTGCTAGTAAAACATATATAGAATACCATTCTAATACGAAAAGGACATTGGTTATTGGTGTGGATTTCACCCAAGTTAGCCCAGACCTTAACAAATTAGTATAAATAGGTTAGATTTATTTCAAAAATTTTTAATTTGAATATGACTTGTGATTAATTGTAAACTAAAATTTTAATCTAGCCTAATTTATTTATAAAATTTAAAAAGTTTGATATGTTTCATTAGCCTATTTAGACTTAATTATTCAAATATAAACAAGTTATTAATAGGTTTATAAACTGGAATAGATAACCTCCTAGTAAAAAATATAATAATAAATTTGTTAAATAAATAAAGTATAGAAAGAAATTATGTTTCTAATTTTATAGAACTCTTAATAATTTAAGATAACACATTATAATTATATTTATTTAGAATTAAAAATACTAAATGATATACTAATGTAAACTTATCACACTCAAACTTTAAAAAATTTGAGAAGATTAATTTCTAGGTTGGAAAGGGAAAGGAAGACACAATAAAAAAGAAGTAGCAGCTATAATATAATTATATCAATCAATTTATAAGTATTAGTTTAGGATAATATATTAGTTAAAAAAGCCAATCTAATAAATCAATAAGATAAGCCTAAAGTTAAACTAAATAAGCCTATTTTGTTTTATAAATATGATTTAAATTTGATCCATTATCAATGTAAAATAATTTTATACTATCTTCTACATATGTATTATCATACTAATAAAAAATTATTAAAAAATTTTAATTATTATTTTTTCATAATATATTTTTTCTCATTTATTAATAGTGTAAAATATTTCATATTGATAATGAATTAAATTTAAATTCTAATAAATAAGTCAATGTATTGATTTAGGCCTATCCTATTTTATTAAATAAACAAATCAAGTTAAATTTTTAATAAGTTAAATGATGAGCCATTCGTGATCAGCTTAATTTATTTTTATCTCTAATTAGTTTAATGAAAAGTATATTAGTTCTAACGGATTTTTTTTGTCAATAAATAGAAATTTGAATATAAAAAAGAATTCTCATAAAAAATAAAAATTTATTGATATTCTAATATTCTAAGTGTTTTGTATCAAATTCGTTAATGGAATAATGCAAAAATTTTGATAACCTCATAATATTGTTCCCATTCCCACTTTTAGAACATCACGTGACAATGTATATTTTATACGTTAATGATGTAAATATAGTTATGACTAGTGAATGAAATAGAAATAGTCAGTGATGTAAAATATAGCCCGAAAAGAGAAAGGAAAACAAAAAAAAGACATGTTAAAAGCTGAAAGATATATATATCCCCAATTTTACTCCATCAAACGTACCGGAAACTCACATTCCCACATTATTAGTCTAACCGAATTAGTTTAATGTAGTCATTGTGTTGAATGGTTTCTTGAATTCACTTACAATCTGTGAGGTAAAAGAAATTTTTACATGAACTTATTATCTTTAGTTATAATTAATAATTAAAAATAATTATCAATTTTGTAAGGCTTATGTACATTAAAAATTTATTTTTTTTAATTTTTAATTTATTGAGATTTTTCAAAATTAACAACTATTCTTCATTTATTATTTCTAATTAAAGATATGAAGAAATTCTTATATATTTTAATTATATTAAATATTTTTAGTCCTAATCAATAAATAAATAACAATTATTAATTTTTACGATTTCAATATCTTGAAAATTGAAAAAAATATTTTTAATGTGTATAAACTTTACAAAATTGAGAATCATTTTTTATTTATTGATTATAATTAAGGATACGTGGCATATTTAAAGCATATAAAAATTTCTCAAGGAAATAGAACACAATGAAAGCATACCAAAATTTCTCATCATATGAAATAGACTCAGTAAAAAAAAAAGAATCTGGTCGAGTAACGGGAACATCACCATTTAAATATGTCCCCACATCAAACTTGCTGTACTTTAAGTATTACGTTACATAAATTCCTCTTGAAACATACATTTGAACTCTACATTTAATGGATAAGACACAACATAAGTCAATGTCCGAATGAAAAGCTTCCGTTAAAAACCACCTCATGCATCAAGTGAAATTAAGCCAGCGACCCACCCAAACAAATTTCCAATAAAATATATGCACCAAGTCCACCATAATATCCGTCACAAGATGGATCGGTTTAACAAACATTAATTCTCAAATTCCCTTTATGATTCATACGTGCTTTCACAAACCCCTCAACTCGTTGCCTGATATAACTCTTCTCTAACTCATTCGCAGTCTGCCGTTAGTGATCTGATCTCTCCCAGTCTCGATAGTTTATTGTTTTCTTCCCAGTTTCTTCGACCCAAATATCAATATAGCTTGTGATGGGGAACCAGATGTCGTTTCGTGTATCAGATCATGCCACCGGGAAAATCGTTTACTGGGATGGCTCGGTTCAAGAATTCGACAAGCCACTGACGGCAGCGGAACTCATGCTGGAGAATCCACAACAGGTTGTGGTGGAATTCCATTCGGCCTTGAATCAGAAAAGGCCAACTCCGTTGCCCGCTGACGAGAAGCTGGAGCTGAAGAAAGTTTATCTAATGCTTCCCATGAAGAGAGGAAAGCCTGTCAGATTGAGCGGCGAAGAAAGTCGCCGCATGCTTCTGATTGTGCATTCTAATAAGTCATCCGGCAAGTATGTTCCTTGGCTTGCTCGCATTTGCCATGTTGATACAATAAGAGAGGGAGTAGTGTTGAAGAAGAAGGAATTGGACGATGATAATATTGTGGAGAGGAAACTGGAGAAATCTGTGTTTTCTGGAATTTTGCCAGAGATAATATTGGAAGGAAGACCAGATTATTTGAGCAGGCAGTTGTCGGGGAAGGGGTGGAAACCAAGCTTGGATACCATCGAGGAGAAGAAGAATGAGAGCAAAGTCTCTCACTGGTTGTTTGTCAAGACTTCGGAGTTCTTTTGATTATGATCAATTCAACATGTAGTGCATTTTCGGGCATTGAGCTGTCAAAGCTAAAGAGTGTTGAAGTTTGTGCTTATCATGTTTCTTAGGTAATGTATTTCCATGGTGAAATTAAGAAATGTGAACATTCCTAGTCCTCATAAAGCAAATCCTGATCTTTTTCTCGTCGTGTAATAGATTTAAACATCATCGATTGCCTTCTATAAACTGACTGATATAACATGTTTGCTTTTGTATTTTTCGATGAGACAGGCAATATGTTAAAACACAGACCTTTCTCTCACTTTAGTATCCTCTTTGAAAATAAGAATTTAGAGGTCAAAGGCCATTTGTGCCTTTATTTTATTATGGATATAAATAAATTTGTTTTTGAGTATACATGTAATGTGATTCGTTTTATGCAAAAACTAAATAGTATAATAGTGCTCATAGGGTGACATTCATTTATTAGTTTTTTAGGGATAGAAACAACAACAATTATATAAGCTTGTGAGGAAGATAAGATACATACGCGGGCTGATCCACGACTTAGTCCTGTGTCAAACCTCTAAATCTAAAACGACAGTATTCTCATCAAATAAGGAAGAAAAAAAAAAAGTAAGTTTGACAAGGTTCGATTTAGTATTTTATATATTTTATGTTAAATATAAAAAATTTAATAAAAATAATTTTTCCTTTTTCAAAAAATGTTTTCCTCCATTGCTATAATTTTTTATTTTTTAAATAATAAAATATAGAAACAATGTATTTTATATCAGTTCTTTATCCATATAAAAACATATAAAATTTTCCCTAAAAAATGCCAAAAAAAAATAAACGGACCTTAAGTAAGTCTTTGTATCAATGTTCACGCAAATGGAAAGAGCTTCCCAGTTCCCAATGATTGATGCTAGGTAGTTGTTGGGAGTGCAAACAGCCCAATTGCGACGACCCACCACCAAACTGATTCGAAGGCCCAAAAGTTGGCGGTTGGAGGGTGGACAAGGACATCCCCTCCATCTTTTGGCACACAAAATCAAAATCAGGAAATGGAATGAATGCATGTCTAAGAAAATAGCACCTAATTCCTGTTGGCGAAAAGTCCAAAATACTCAGGGCAAATTGAAGGCACTTCTTTTCTGAGTAGCTTATCTGTAATTAGGAGGATTGAGAGGGTGATTCCTTATGAAAAATTTTTCTCTTGCAATATGTATGTGTGTATGAATTGATAAATCTGTAGCAGTGAGGGCCCATCGCCATCGCAGCTTGTAAAGCACATACAAGGGCTTCTTAATGGCCTGCAACCGTCAAAAGCAAGCAAGATCACAATGTTGTATATTAGGATGAAATTGCATGAGAGTACATGATCTAAGCGTAGCCCTTGTATAAAATTTTGTATACATTATCCCTATGAAATGTGTACATGAACTGGAATGTTTTATTTGAAGATATCTGTGATCTCTTACCTTTTTTGTGATGTGAAATCTGTGAATATTGTATTACACAGATGCAACGAACCGCGGCAGATCCATCACAAAGACAAAGATATGGACCACTTAAAAAGAGGCTTTTAAAATTGGAGATAATGTGTCAAATTTTAAAATTATTCGATCATAAAAATTTATTTTTTAATAAATATGATAAAAAAAAATTTTCAATCTCAAAAATTTTTAAAATTATCACAATCAAAAATTTGAAACCCTGGGAACGCGTACAATTCACCTATAATCCTTTATGTGCGTGATTGGGTCGCGGACAGGATAAGAATTATGGAATAGAAGAAAGCGGACAAAGCTTCTGCTACACATTATGGGTGGCTTCCAAGATATAACCAAACATCCCTTTTCTTTTCTTTTCTTTCATTAATAATTTTAGCAGAAAAGCCACTAACAGCTTGATACTTCATTCTTTTAATTTTCTTCCTTCCCCAGTCTCCTGCACCCATCCAAATCCACGCCTCACACGTCGAGACTATAATTCTAATAAACACAAATGCAATTTTTGACATCCTTGAAATTCCAAATATTAATTCATGCATGCCATAAACAACCAGTGGAACAGTAAGGCAGAGCAGAGACGTTCATAAAATGGTGAATTTTGCTATGCTCTTACCATAACTTGGATTCATGACTCATAAGAATCAGCTCCACATGGCCAGTGGCAGCAATTTACACTGATACTGGCTTGTTCACCACCCAACGGAGGCAGCCAATTTCCTGAACCAGGTCCGTTTACTCTGTTAATTTTTTGCCAATTTCAAAAAAATAAAAACATAATTTTTACATTGGGACTCACTGCTTTATTTACAAGAATTCACAATTTCAGAATATATATATATTTATTTCTCTCCAAAATTTACTCAGTATATTTTCGGATCCAAATTCCAATTTTTTTTCTTTTTTTTTTCCCTAAAGTAATTAGGTTAATTTTTTGTCTAAAACAAGGAAAAGATATTGATGACAGTATATATTACCTAATTTGTATATATTTGGTTAATGGAATTACGTCATAATTGTTAAATTTGGAAATGAGTTATGTGAAACAGAGAAGCCTCTGTCACTGAGCTCACTTGCAAGCGAAGGCACTCCTGAGTTAGACTTGAATCCCACTTTGACAGACTGTGGGGCTAGTCTTTTGATTTAAAATAAGTCCATATGAATAATGGCAGGCAAGCTCAACCATTTAATTGAGTTTGTTATTCTGTTTTACCAAATCACCTCGCATCCTTCATGCAAGTTAACTATTTTAACTAAAGATTATATTACACTCAAAGAATTGATTGTTATTAACTAAAGTTCCATATATACAGATATTTAAATTTCAAATATTGAACACCTAAATTCATCATGAATTGAACGATAAAAAAGATCATGTAATATAAAAACTTTCAAAATTCAAACACTTAATATATTTCTGTTGAGAGTGAGGTTCAGTCCCTATATCGATAGAAATGTATATGTGTGTGTTGCGCATATAAATTAACATTTCATAAGTATACATACTATTCACATTAGGTAGTTTTGCTATTTGTACTTAATTCAAAAAAATATATTTTGATGTATGAATACGTGACATCGGTGTGTGGTGTCTTTTGCTGGGTCCCATCTTACCAGAGGAGGTTCAGTTCTCACATCGATAGAAATGTGTGTGTGTATACCTAGTAAAAGAAAAAAAAACCGTTAACATATAATATACAGATACATATAAAATGAATTCAGGTATAGCTCTCTCCCCCCCCCCCTTCGCTGAGCAGATATTAGTCTATTCCTCTTAAGAAGACTTACAAATGTATTGATGGATTACAGCGGGATGCCAATGATAGTTTCCATTCAGATATTTGGCAGCTGAGGGAGAATAATAGCATTTACCTTGATCATTAGGAGATAAATGCTGCTTGCTTAGGCTTATAATCAAGAATATCTTCGAATTTTCGAATTTGGAACAGACCCATCATTTTTTCCTTGCCCGAGATGGTTAGTTTATGCTTGCCAGACAGACAGAAATTAAGAAAACAGTGAAGCGTTAGAAAACATTACCAACAAAGCAAATGCAATAGTAAATATGTTTCCAACATCACCCAATTATCCATAATTAAAGTCTAATGGGACCAACTATCCCTCGTGGATCTTGCTCACCCATTTCAATCTAAATCTTGAACCAACTTGCGCTTTCATCCCCTCTATCTACACTTTGTTACTTTCCTTATACCATTTTTCCTTATAATACATCGAATAAACCTTATTTTACTGTTAAGCTTATTCTGCAATGTGTTAAATAATTTACTTGTTATCTTTTTGTTAGTCGCCAATAACTTTATCGAAATCTCACCAGCCAGGTTGCTTTACTTCGTCAAAATGTTAGATAACACAACGGAAGATCCAATCATCAAATGGGGGTTTTATTATATTACAATTTACATCACATCAATGCCATTGGACATATCATTATTTTCAATTCTCCTATCCGTATATATAGCGTTCCCTCCGTCCATTAAACTCCCAAGCCTCAAACGAACACATAATATTTTCTCTTTTTTCCAAAATGGCTTCCACATTAAGCATGCCATTCTCATCTCTCATCACCATCTTCCTTCTGCTCATTTTGGGTGTTTTCCGGTACTCCAGCGAGGCACGTGACGCCTTTGCATGTGGCCCTAATGACGCCAACACGAAGAACTTGCCATTTTGCCGGGTGGATTTGCCGATTCCAGCGAGAGTGAATGATCTGATTGGCAGGTTGACACTAGAAGAGAAGGTGAGCTTGCTAGTGGACAATGCGGCGGCGGTTCCGCGGCTTGTCATCAACAGCTATGAGTGGTGGTCGGAAGCACTTCATGGGGTTTCAAATGTGGGGCCCGGAACGAAGTTCGGTGGGCCTTTCCCCGCTGCAACTAGCTTCCCTCAAGTGATCACTACCGCTGCTTCCTTTAATGCATCCTTGTGGGAGGCCATTGGACGGGTCAGATTTTTCTTTCTTATGGATAAATCATAATTAAAGCTTAAGAGTTAAGGGTAGTATTTTCTTTTAAGAGACATTAAAAAAACAATGAAAAAGTGGTGGAATTTTGCTTTGATGTTTGAACTCGTCTCTTTGTCATTTTGTGTTAGGAATTTAAACTTCAGAGACTTAGTTGATAGAATAGTTGAATAGTTGTGGGAAAGCAAGTTGGGGACATACAAGTATCACCGAATATTTACGTGCTCGACGAGCTAGGCCTAGCCTAGTTGTGTCACTCTATGGATTCTCTAGCTTGCCTTTTCCATTCATGGTCTTGGACTAGACGAATCTTGTGTAATTCATGCCTCTCGGTTTATATATACGCTCCACACAGCAGTTTGAAGCTCAATATGGATGCAGTTTGATAAGTAAAAGACACAATCTTTATCAAGTTTCAATTCATTAACTTATTTTACTGTAGTTTTTATATACCCTGGTGGCTTTTTAGTGTTTGTTTATTATCAAACATAAAAGTTGATTGAAATGTTTATTCCATTTTTAATTATACCAAATATAATTATAAAAATAATTATTTCATTTTCATCTTCACTCCTTTTTACTTTATTGTATTTGATATTATGATATAGGATTGGAACCAATCCTGTGTAATTCCATGGCTTTCGTATTAGCATATTTATACCTTGCAATCTTTTTAGTATTTGTTTATAATTATCAAGGAATGTAAAGTGTTGAAAAACTATAAATAAAATGGTTAGAGGAGATTTAAGCTGAGAAATTATTACACCCCACTAAAAAGCATGTCAATCTTTGTTTCTAATTGACATTTAGGCTCTATTTGTTTTATGGAAAAGCACCTTCCACAAAATATAATTATAAATTATTAAAATGGAGGAAATATTTTATTTATTTAATGTTAAATATGAAGAATTTGAGAAAAATAAATTCTCTTATTTCAAAAAGAAATTTACTTTCCTTTATTTTCAAATTTTTAAATCTTATTTTTTTAATTATTAATATAAATGACTTATCATCTCTTCATTAATATATATATTCAAATAATATTTTCCTACAAAAAATACTTTCCAATCACATAAATGGAGCCTTATTTTAAATTCATTATTTATGTATAAGGAAATTGTCATTGATATCATTTTATTAAATATGAAGAATTCAAGAAAAATAAATTCTCTTATTTAAAAAAAATTACTTTCTTTTATTTTCAAATTTTTAAATATTATTTTTTTTATTATTAATATAAATGACATATCATCTCTTCATTAATATATATATATATATATATATATATATATATATACAAATAATATTTTTTATAAAAAAATATTTATCGATCAAATAAACGTAACCTTATTTTAAATTCATTATTTATGTATAAGGAAATTCTCATTGATAGAACATAAAAGAATGATGAGCATGAAATATATATATATATATATATCGACTATGAGTGTATAATAGTATCCTATTTTTTAATTTTATTTTTATATATACTTGCTAAAAAAATATTTTTTTAAATGAATTTTACACTGTCTTAGTGCACTCGTGTCTATTGTAAACGTGAAAATTGAGGATCATTTTTATTTCTTAAATATGATCTGATATCTTACTTTAAATCACAGTAATATGTACCTAATTAGCTAATCTCCTTATCCTTTCAACCAAATTCATGATTGGTCCATCAACTTGCATAGTAGTTGTCTTGCTATTGGTCCCATCTCCCTATGCAACTTGGCAGTGACAATTTACGAAGTCTTTCTTGGGCATTTACGAGTATGAAGCTGATGCCTACCTTTTAAAAAACTCAAGTCTTGTAAACATATATGCAGGTTATCTCGGATGAAGCAAGAGCAATGTACAACGGAGGAACAGCTGGACTCACCTATTGGAGCCCAAACGTCAATATTTTCAGGGACCCGCGGTGGGGACGTGGACAGGAAACTCCCGGTGAAGACCCTATGGTAGCCGGTAAATATGCAGCGAGCTACGTGAGAGGATTACAGGGGACTGATGGTGACCGGTTGAAGGTGGCTGCATGTTGCAAGCACTTTACGGCTTATGACCTTGATAATTGGAACGGGATGGATCGCTTCCACTTCAACGCACTGGTACGCTTTTATCTATGCCCTCACTCACTGATGCAACCCAATTTCACTACTCAAAGTATGGTATGGGATATTGGAATCTTTTAGATGGGCCCGTTTATGCATTGTTAATATTATCCATTGTTATTGCTACTTTTCGGTACGCCTTAAGGCATTGTCTATATAAGAACTTTTGGTAGTCCAAGACGATGGCAGGCTGCGTGGGTCCATTTGACGTTGGTAGTTCGATTCAGTCAATTTGAAACGATAAGGAAGGAGTCGGATGATTTGACATCAAATGAATCATCTGTTTTCCTATTGTTATCTTTGAAATTTCTTCGCAAGAGATTCTCTTCCTGTAAGCAAAGTTGAGTATATTTCTGAAAGTCTAAAACCAGGGAAAGAATAACATAATATTATCAAAGAATTCGTTCAGGAATTGGAACATTTACGTAATATCTTACTGATATGCCCCATGTTATATCATCTTGTGGGCCCATGATAAGCATGTGTGAACAAACATTCCACTGCCTAATCCAAAAAAAGATGAGTTGATTTGTCATGATGAAAGCGCAGGTAAGCAAACAAGACAGAGAGGATACGTTCGATGTGCCATTCAGGATGTGTGTGAAGGAAGGCAAAGTGGCCAGCGTCATGTGCTCTTACAATCAAGTCAATGGCGTCCCCACATGTGCTGACCCCAATCTCCTTAAGCGTACTGTCCGCTCCCAGTGGGGCCTCGACGGCTACATTGTCTCCGACTGTGACTCCGTTGGCGTCTATTTCAGCAACCAACATTACACCTCTACTCCCGAAGAGGCTGCTGCCGATGCCATCAAAGCAGGTTCGCTCCTCTCACCTCCACATTCTTGTTTTGGGCCTTGAGGCTCATGTCTAATGGGTACTAAAACCTTGTGATCACAGGTTTGGATTTGGACTGTGGGCCTTTCCTGGGATTGCACACGAAGGATGCTGTGAAAAGAGGCCTGTTAAGTGAGGGTGATGTGAATGGTGCTCTGGCTAATACACTCACCGTGCAGATGAGATTAGGAATGTTTGATGGAGAGCCATCAGCTCAGCCATATGGAAACTTGGGCCCAGCAGATGTGTGCACCCCTGATCACCAAGAGCTGGCACTCGATGCTGCCAGACAAGGAATTGTGCTCCTTAAGAACTCTGGCCCCTCGTTGCCCCTATCCAGAAGCCATCACCGCACCGTGGCCGTCATTGGGCCCAATTCCGATGCCACGGTCACCATGATAGGCAATTATGCTGGTAAGTCCAAATTCTGAAAATTGGGCTTCAAGGTTAAGCCCAAAAGGCACGTAGCAGAGGAGAAATCTAAGCTCTCTCTATTTATGTATGTGTATTATAGGTCTTGCATGTGGATACACAAGTCCGTTGCAGGGAATAGGAGCATATGCCAAGACAATTCACCAACCGGGTTGTGTGGATGTGGCTTGTGTCGATGACCAGCAATTCGCTGCAGCTATCGATGCAGCCCATCAAGCAGATGCAACCATTCTAGTGATGGGCCTTGACCAGACAGTCGAGGCAGAAACCGTTGACAGGGCTGGTCTCCTTCTCCCTGGTCGTCAACAGGACCTTGTGTCCAAGGTTGCAGCAGCCTCCAAGGGCCCAACCATTTTGGTCCTGATGTCAGGTGGGCCTGTTGACATCACTTTCGCAAAGAATGATCCACGAATTGTGGGCATCTTTTGGGCCGGTTATCCGGGCCAAGCTGGCGGTGCTGCCATTGCCGATATCTTGTTCGGAGCTGCCAACCCAGGTTTGCAATTGTTTTAATCTGATAAACATAAACATTTCTTGGGCAAATGCAAATCATGCGACCTGGCATATGTTTCAGGAGGGAAGCTACCGATGACATGGTACCCACAAGAATACCTTACAAATTTGGCGATGACCAACATGGCAATGAGAGCAAACAAGAACATAGGGTACCCCGGAAGGACTTACAGATTTTACAAGGGACCAGTGGTGTACCCATTTGGTCACGGATTGACATACACCAACTTTGTTCACACAGTAGCCAGCGCACCCGCAGTGGTCTCAGTTCCCTTAAATGGCCACCGCAGGACCAATAACACCAACATCTCACAAAAGGCAATCAGAGTGACTCATGCAAGATGCGGGAAGCTGTCCATAAGCCTTGAGGTTGACGTCAAGAATGTGGGTTCCATGGATGGCACTCACACATTGCTAGTGTTCTCTGCGCCGCCCGCAGGTGGTCACTGGGCGCCCCATAAGCAATTGGCGGCGTTTGAGAAAGTGCATGTGCCTGCGAGTGCTCTGCAGCGAGTAAGAGTCAAAATTCACGTATGCAAGTTGCTGAGTGTTGTGGACAGATCTGGGATTCGAAGAATTCCAATGGGTGAGCACAGTCTTCACATTGGTGATGTCAAGCACTCCGTATCACTTCAGGCCGAAGCGCTTGGTATTATAAAGTCCTAATCTTTGGGTAAGGAATTTCTCTATGCCGTCAACAATTTGGCATTTGAAGTTCCGAGTTTCAACTGCAAGGGCTTTGATTCTTAAGAACCGCTTAAATATTGCAAAGCACAAGATGTTAATATGGCTTTGAAGAAACCAAATATTAATATTTAGATTGATTCATCATTGATAAGGTCTGACATGATAGCACCTTTCAGCGATGGCGATTTTAGTCAGAGAAGAGATTATGGAAATGTAATGGTTCTCCTCTTTATTTTATCTTCTTTTTCTTTTGTTTGTTTTATTTTTTCTCCTTTGTAAGTGAAATATTAATTGGATAACCGGGTTTCTCATGAAGGTGATTGTAATCCCATTCTTAATTATAGCAAGAATTGTAATAACATCATGAATTTGATTACATGCATGATCTGTCAGTGATCCTCTCTCTGTTTCCATAAACATTGACGGAAGAGCAACAAAAGTGGCGGAGGAGAGGGCCATGGGATTTAATTTGAAGAATTTGGTTTTTTTTTTTTCTTCTGTTGTCATAAGTTACCAGAATTTGGTTTTTCAGGGGAGACTCTGAAGATGTAAGTAAATTATGATGGAGGCTTATCATTTATTTCCGTCCTATATCCTAATATTGCTTATTTGTAAAAATGCCCAAAAAAACGAAAAAATATAGCTTTCATAATTAGATTTAATTTTTTCTAGGTTGTTGAAGATATGTCCAAAAAGCAAGGAGAATGCAATTTGTTTCGTTGACTTTTGGAGTACAAGTGCCCATCAATCATGCATGAGCTAACTTGGTAAGACACACTTCAGCCGGTCCATTAACGGTGTCATGGAGCCAATTTTTCTCAATAAAATTGTTGTCACACCTCGTCTTTTAGATCGAGCATTTTCTTTACAAAATATTTTATTTTTTAATAATTATTTTTATGTCCATTGAATGATGTAGAAGTGAAGTATAAGAAAAGTTTAAAAATTTGATCCAGCAGGCTTATCAAATTATATATGCATTGTTAATTAAGATACTGACGACTTCAAACAAGATTTTACTTACTCTCTAATGCAAACTTTAATTTGATAATGCAGAACAAAAATATGCGGAGAACGAAAGAAAAAACAGTAAACTAGTTCCTTTCTTTATGTTCTAGCAGAAAATTAGTTCCAAAACAAAGCCAAGTCTATACCAGGGCCATAGATTCATAACAAAAATAATGAGAGATTCCCTTCCCTGCCATCCCCTTTTTGTGAGAAGATTTCCTGCATGCTCCAGTATCCTCTGTGTCAAACTAAAATCAGAGAAATTAAGTATAAATTAAATAAAAAATTATTCACTCTTAATCATGAATTTTTTGGTATTTCAAAAGTGATTTTATCATTGAATTATGTAATATATTCGAAAAGTAAATTCATCCCTTACTTCTCCATAGTCATCACACTTCAATGAGCAGTATGTTGAGATCTTATATACAGTGGGATTTGTCCTGTAAATAAATCTTCCACAAAATTGATTAACATTCCAATAGGATTTTCAATTATAGGAATATGCCTAATTAAAATATCACATTTAAATGCATTAAGTCTTGAGTTCAAGAGGTGCAACCCAACATGACTGCAATTCCATTCAAGTTTTTTAGTTAAATTTAAACTATACATTCAACTTATTTTCACAAATCAAAATCTTAATCAAGTGAATCCCAATAATTATAAAAATATTCTAACACTTTTCGTAATTAACTTTTTATCAATTTTTATCTATTTTGAATATTTAGTAAACAATTGATTTAATCAACATATTATCCTTCAATCATTTAATTTGAAAAGGTTGGAAAATTCGATACTTTCAAATAATTGATTAATTAAATATTTATAAAAAGCAAATATTGCTATTGAATTATATAATAATAATTATAATTATTTTTATTCCTTATTTGTTAGTGGGCGGAATTGCACATTATACTTTTAATGTATAATGCTTAATACCCATTTAGTATATTACTGTATTTAATATATAATATAATAAAATAGTTATTTATAAATAATAAATAATTGTTTAATTTTTATTAATTAAATTTATATAATAAAATTAATATTTTAATAAAATTATTGTGTAATATGTTAAGGGTCTTGTTATGTAATTATTGAAGCATATTAGTTTTTTACATTAAAATTAAAAATTAACAGAACTAATTTATATATATATATATATATATATATATATATATATATATATATATATATATATATATATATAATACATATATACATAAATATATATATATTCAAATAAATTATAAAATATATCTATGCCTTTATATATCATTTTATGTATAAATAACTAATAATTAACATTTAATTTTATTTAAAAAAATTTTAATAGTTAATATTATAAGCTTTTCAAATCAATTATTAGTTATTATCTAATTAAATTAATCAATCATTAATATAATCAAATAAATACCAAACAAAACCTTAGATGCTTTCCATCAAGTGATATAAGTGCCTCCATGGAGAGATTATGAAGTAAGAACGACTCTTCCTAAACTTAAAATTAATTTTTGCATAATTTATGTCCATCAAAGGTTCCTGAGAGTAGAGGTAGATGTACTTTATATATTACCCTAACAAAAATAAAATAAAATTTCTGCACATTTATACTTATTATAATTATTGCCCTAATAATTTTTTTAAAAGTTAAAAGGGAAAGATAATATATATAAATGAGATATTGGAAAATGAAGTAATATTTTATTTTTATTTAAATAGTTATTTATATAATAATTCAAATTTTTATTTTTATATGTAATATTACTTCAATAAACTAAAATTTCTGATTGAATGACCAGTTGAGAAATCAAATTTTGAACTAAAAAAATAAGGAGAGACGAAGAAAAACTATTTTAATAAGAATATATGCGTATTGGTATTTCCAAATCGGGAAAGAACGGATTGGCAGAGCGCTGATTGGGCTTCGTACAACCCCGCAAGCTGAGGCTCCAATCTAATTTCATCCTTGAGGAGCCGTGAATGCCGTGCAATCATGTCACATGCTCATCAATTATGAAAGCATGTGCTTTGCCAACAAAAACAAGAGGGCTTCCTGCATACATGCTTGACATATGAACGAACGATCGAAACGTCAAGCTCTGCAATCCATATGTAATCATTAACATTCGTACTTGGAGTCCTTCACAACCGTTGGTGCATAATCTGGCTAGAATAGGACTTCCCTCCTTGGGATGCCTGCCCATTCACTTGAAAAATTACTTTATGGATTTTTTTTCCGTCTTAACTAAACAGATGTACGTACCTATGAACCTGCGGACACACAAACCAATTAAAACATTATAAGAGACTAACGTTCAAGAAAACCAACCCGATTCCGCCCAAAAGTGCTTGTATTTCTACAACGGAGACCTCAAATTTTTAAAAGTAGTTAGTTTGAAGGTTTTCAGAATTTATAAATTATCAGCTTCCTCAGCTATAGATATGTCAACTTTCACATGATGTGTTTGTTAACTATGTCTCCAAACCTTGGCAGTCATTATGCTTCTCTCAGTACAAAAAAATTCATTACTAAATATATTGTTAAATGTACAACCATGATAATTTACAACCAACCATCATACAATATTGATAATTTTTCTATTTAGCAACAAAATATTTTATTGCAAATTTCTAATCCATCAATAAATGTTTCTTTAATGTAAGATATATTATTAATACGACATTTTTTTTTATAGTAAATCAAATAGTAAACACCCTGCATTAATCAAATTTAAACCAAAATAATTATCTATTCAACAATCAAAATTTTCAAATTGAATTTCAAAAGCCAAAATTGAATGTCATTATTTTATTTATATAATATAAAAAATAAAATAAAATCAATAAAATTCAATATATAAATAATAAAATTTAATGTGTGTATATATATATACACATATAAAATCACTCTAAACCTCATAAGGTTAACTCCTAGCATCCTATTGTCGGTCATCATCCTAGGGCTCACCTCCCTATCAATTGGTGACTCATCCTTCAATGAAATGTTAGGTGGTATATTTAGCTTCTAAAACAAAAGGTTGAAGTAGTAGTCATAGTGATTAATTTGGTTTCGGTGGAGAGCAAGGTGTTGCTACTAAGCTATCATCACCTAATTGTTCCATGCAATTTCCTCTCATGTCTCCGCAAGCTCTACATTTTGCTACTTAATCATGCTTTGCAACTTTTACAACTTGGCATGCAAGAGTGAACCAATCAGGGTAGATGAAGGCTCAACAATCTTGCATGCCTTTAATCTTATGTCATAAATACAACTTTTTTTATTTCAAACATCTCCATTTATAAAAAGGTCTTATCAACCTATGCTAAGTTACTTTTACCACATTTAATTGATGCCTAAGAAAAGTACTCCTTTAGCATCCTAGAGTGCTCGCTCTATCAAATGAAATTTGAATATTAAATACTTTTAATATATAGACTATATATAATGTAATGCATATATGAAGAACAATTAATTATCTTACGTAAGTCCTCTTTCATATTTGGTTAACAAATTCCTCAGTGCCCTCTATGTTCACACAAGTAAGAATACAAGGAACTCTTCCGATTAATGGGTATCTAGCTGAGACTAGTCCCTTGAAATTTTATATATAGAATAAAAGTAAGTTATAAAATAAAATAATTACATATTAAAAGTAACCATTACTAATATCTCATTATTTTCCTCTTATGCTTAAATATAGAGATAAAATCACTGGTGTGCATGCTCTTTTTAATAATAAATACCTTATTTTTTTACCTCTTGTCTTTTCTTAAAGTTAGTGTCTTTATCCTACATCTTCTTAAGGTCATAAAAAATCTAGCCATGTATCTAATCAGGCTTCCTTTTTAAATCTTTCTTTATTCAATCCATCATGTTCTAATAGTTCGTCATGGCCTTATAAGCACAATTTATCTATATCAAGTACATAAACTCAAACTTTCACTTGTATATGGCCTACAAATATTAAATAATTGAAGTTAAATTAATGTAAATTGGCAAATTAAAATATAAATAGAAAGTTATCAATTACTAAACTTATATTTATTTGTCAATCATTGAACCCCTAATGTTTAAGGCTTTGGGAGATATTGTTAATGGTGAAGGCTAACTCTCTAAATCACCTTTGTTATTTTTCTAATGAGACCATACTAAGATAAAGCAACCAACCTACAACCAAATACATTAATGACATATCAATAATGATTGCAAAAAATGTCAATATATTCATAAATTTTGTTAAATTTAAGTGTTGATTAAACAATACTTACAAGTTAGTTTTCAGATGCACCCAAACTTTATTATCATCTAGGTCTCTATCATAAGGAAATGTTGGTGTCCACCCTGAACAAGTCATCAATATAAAATCATTCTGTTAGGTGGGTTACTCCTAGCCAAACTCTTAAATGTGCTACTTTGGATCTAGAGTAGGAAGTTGTAAGACATGAGACTTTTGCTCAAATGACTAGTAAGATGGCGCCTAATAACCAATCAATGGTCTTAATGCAATAGGGGTGAAAGGCATGGAAAATTATGTCATGATTGGTGTGGAGTTTCAAGTTATGGAATATGATAGCATCATTCTTACCACTACAATGGACAACCACATGGCCACCCTTAACATAAATGTCTTTACTTCTATGAAATAAAGATGTAGTAACCTTGAACAAATGAAAAATAAAAGTTATTATAAGAGTAAAAAGTTAAATAAAAAGTTGCTCATAATTGTCATTTTAAGGTTAAGTTAAAATGATAAAAAAATCCTAATTAATCATTTTGCCATGAAAATGTAATTCTAGCAATTTCGCATTAAAAACCATTTTAAAACTAGTAATTTTACATTCAAATCATCAAAACTGAGGCTAAGTTATATTAAATCATCAACATATCCTAAAAATTGGCAATTTCATAGATTAATGAATTAAAAATAAGGTTAATATAAATTAATTCATCATAACATCCTAAAAACTAGTAATTTTACGTTTAAATCATCAAAACTAATGCTAAGTTAAATTAAATCATCAAAACATCTTAAAAAATAGCAATTTCATACTTTAATGAATCAAAATGAAATTTTATGTAAATTCATTCATTAAAATATTCTAAAAATTCCTAAACTGACATTTTCACAAATTCGACTATTTCACTTGTAAATCTTCACAAAATTATGATTTAAATGTAAATATCATTAAGTAATATAGACATGCATTCTTAACTTCTAAATTATTACTAATAATTCATATAAATATCATCATACAAATTAATCAATAAAATAACTTAATGAGCATCACAAATGTCATGCCCTTTATTTATTTTTACTAATATTTTTGTATACATGTTGACTATTTAATTGTTATGAATGTGTTTAGAGTAAAGATTTAATTGAAAAATTAGAATTAAGTACATATGCATGGAGAATATTTAGGAACCATTTTCTCTAAAATGTCCTTTGGTTGCCCTTAACTTACTAAAATACCCTTAACACTGCAACACTCTTTAAAACCACTTTTTTCTATTCTTTCTTGGCAAAATCAACCAAGTTCTCCCTTACCCTAACCTTTAAATTCAATGCTTAAGCAAGACTAATAAGAATTAATTAACAAATATAAACTATTAACTAGAATTTTTAATCAAATTAAGATAATTCTTTTTATTTTTAAACTCTAGGTCATTAATTTCTTTAGTGTTGCTTCTACAAGAAAGAATAAATGAATTGGTGATAGGGCAAATCACTTGTCTTCTTAACTCATCTTTATCTCCTCCATATTCTAAGTAAAAAAGTTACTTGTAATAGTTTAATTTGTACATTTAATAATTAATTGAGATAGAATTGCTTCTTGTACAAATATTGAAGAACTCTTGTTGATTACAAAGTTAAAATGTGATATTTATTATTTATTATGTTTGGTAACAAGAATAGATGTTTGAAATGTAAGGAATCTGAACTGGGAATGGTAAATATTGGTTTAAGAGCAAAGCTTTATCATTTATGTAGTGTAAGTTCGGTTAAGTCTAAAAAACCTAGATTTATATTCTAATATGGTAATCAACTATGGCATAAAAGGCATTTTTTAGCTAGTCATATTTGACTACCTTAATCGAATACCTCATTAAGACTTCACCTCTGGATGAATATAATTGAATATAATATTTGAATATGGCCTTAGGAATAGTATTCTAAGAGCCATATTTAAATATTATACTTAAGTATAACAAATTTAATGGTATTTAAATAAGTATATTTATGTATGGTATTCAAATATACTCTTTAAGATTCATCTTTGAAGTTATATAATTAAGTACCATACTTGAATACTTAACCCTATTCTCTAGAATTAATATTTATTTCTTTATATTATGGTATTATAAGTTATATATAATGTAGTAGTATTATATATAATGTAGTAATAGCTGGTTTACTCTCATGAATGAATAAATACATATAAATGATGTAGGAATCCTTATAGAAATATAATGTGATAAGTAATGTGCTTTAATAGGAATTGAATCAATGAAAATATGAAATATTATTGGATTTTAGGAAATTATTTGTGAATGAATAAAGTTAACTGAGAAGCATAAAGTAGTTTAATTGTTTTAATTATCTATTCTTAGTATTATATATGATCTTATACAATAATTGTGATAATGAATAATGTATAGTACATGAATGAGTTTAAAACATTTAATTGGAAAGGTTATGGAACTACGAATTTGTTTACTAAGTAGTTTATTTGTTTATTAAGTTAATAACTCACTACTTTAATGTTTTCTTTTTATAGATATGCTACCAAAAACTTCTCTACCTCTACTAGTAACTTAAAAGTGAAAAGTCTTTTTGTTTTCTTTAAGACTAAGTAGCCATGGTGAAATTTAATTAGTAATAATGATGTTGAAACTTATAACTTTATAAACACTTTTTGCTAATGTTTAAATATATAAAATCTATTTGTTCTTAGTAACTATGTTATGGTATCAAAGTTGGGTTAAAATAGGCTATTGGAAATTAGGAAACACATTCCACATTGGTTACAATTAGGTGGGTTATGATAACAAATTACCAATTTCACTATCAATGACTACCAATTTTACTTTAAAATCAATAGAAACTAGTTTTAATTAATAAAAAATCTTAAATAATTCCTATAAATTTCATCACTTAAATTAATTAACAAAATAACTCAATGAGCATTACAAATTACTAATTTTACTATTAATAACTATCAATTCTACTTTGAAATCATCATAAACTAATTTTAATTAACAAAAAAGCATAAAAATAAAAAATTCCAAATAATTCATACAAATCTCATCACTTAAATTAATCAACAATTTAACTTAATGAGCATCACAAATTATGAATTTCACTATTAATGCCTATTAATTTCATTTTGAAATTATCAAAAATTAATTTTAATAAAAAAACCTAAAAATATAAAATAACAAAAGTGAGACTATTTTAAAAAAATCACTAATTAAAAGGCCAAGGATGATGATAATAAAACTTTCAAAAGCTACAAAGGGCAACGACAAGCAATAAAGAGGTCATTAAAGTAAGTTAAAGATGTGATGATAATTATAATAGCATAAGATACAAGAAGGAAAAAGAAAAAGAAAAAGTAAAAGGTTACTATTGCAACTTAAATATATTTTTAGGTTAATAATAAAATTTACAGTATATATATCCATCGCTAAGTTCTTTTAATAAAATTATATGTTTCATTTAGTGATAAATATTAAAAATTTCATTGCTAATATTTAAAAATATTTTATTATTATGCCAATTTTTTTCAATTTTTGGATGACAATTATGTCACTAATGTCTGTTGCTAAATTCTAATGGAACTTTAGTGATGAAATTAATAATAGATTTTAAAATATTTGTCATTAATTTTATTGCTAAAATTAAAATTCATTACTAAATATTTTTAAGGATTGTAAACCCATTCACTTACGAGTAATTCTTTATTATTTCTATTGCTACATTTTGTTACTAAATCTTGCTTTTTTTACAGTGTTTAGTTTATGAATGGTGACAAGAACATTATACTTCCAAGCCTTAATCTTAGTAAATAACACTAAATTGGCTAAGCTAAAATATATGGTGGTAGTTAAAGTAGTTGGAATGCCATATAAAGGGACTAAGCTAGACTACCATAAAAAAGAAGTCCTTTATGACTTTTAATATAAAAAGAGCAATGTTAGATATTATAAAAGATATGTTTACCATAAATTAGCTACAAAATGCCTTATTTAACCATAACCAAAACAAAATTTGTTTACTTTTCCTCATTTAAAAAGAACTAATTAGGTGTTACTTGTATATCATTCAAAATAAACACTACAAAGCACTTAGTAAAATAAAGTTTGTGTAACACCTTATCAAAAAAATGATATATACTTTAAGGTTGAACAACTTACGATGATTGCATTTAGCATTGGAAATCCACTTTTTATTTCTCTAAACATGGTACTTTAACCTCTAATTACCTTATCTTAATATTCGTACTCTTAAATTATTGTAGTAAACCATTATTGTTAGACTTCAACACATGAACCCTGGTTTCTAATTCTATGACTCTTGTAGTTGTACCTTAATATTTATAAAAAAACATTGTTTAAAAGAATTTTTTGTTAATATTGTTCACAATTAGAGAATGATTAATTTGAGAATATTCAAAATTATGCAATTAAGATGTAAGTTTATTAATATAATAAGTTTCAAACTTTCTAACCTCAATGTAAATGTGAACCACATAGCTTTAAGATCACGGGGATTTAAGTCATTCATTTCACTACAAAAAAGATGCTATAGTTTCTTTTCCTTATATAAATGAGTCTTTTTTCACCTTCAAAATTTGAATTCTGAAATAGAAAACTTTTCTTAAAACCCATTCTATTTGACTTGCTTCTTATAATTGTAAAAAAATAACCATAAGAATTACTAATTGTGTCAAATAATTGAAATCTCGCTAGATTAACTCCAAATTATAGATAGTAGAAATTATAAGTTCTGGAGCACAATATAGAAATAATTTCAAACTCTTTTAAGCACACAAACTTAAATGATAAAAAGACATATAAATTTACCTTTAATTACTAAATTATTGACAAGGGATTATCACCATGAGACAAGAGTTTGCATAAATGTAATAAGCCATTATGAAAAACTAAACCATAAATAAAAGAAAATGAGACACCACTAATTTGATCAATGCTGATTAATTTTATGATTGTTAGAACCACCAACATAAGCAAGGTTTTCATCCAAAATTAGATAGAAATTTAATAGATTTTGATTCTATACAAAAAAAAATGCTATATAGAACATATGCTTATGATTTGACTTAATTATTATTTTGATTTATTTAATATACAAATTGTAAATGTTTATTTCTTTTAAAATATTTTATTCTACCTTTTTTATTTATAAATTAAATTAATAATTTTTGTTAAATTTATGATAAGAAATATTGATTGACTTACAAATCTTCAACAAAAGTCTAAATTGACAATCATTGTCATTAAGGTGAAAATTTGCAAAACTTAATTTATTATGCTAAAATAGATGCAAATTTCATGATTTATTTAAAGTTAGAGAACATCATAATTTGTTATTTGTATTAAATGATTAACTAATTTCCTTCTAATAATTATCAACTCAAAGCCTCATCAAAATTTTCATGCATCAATTAAGGTTTTCAACTTTTGTTTGGACTAAAGTTAATAATATTAGCCAAAGATGATCCGATTTGCATATCATAAAGATCAAAATAAAACATTATATTTTAAAAATAAAATATGATCAAGATGTATATTAGAATGACTAATATTGTAATTAAATCTTATGATTTTCATAAAATTTGTTCATGTTTTTGTAATTTTTATTTAAAAATGCAACTCTATATAAAAGTGTGAAATTTATTAAAAATAATTATGCAATTTTTTATAGTCATATTGTATTTGTAACTTATGTATTTATTATAAGCAATGTGTTAGAAAAAATATCGCCTCTTCAAATAAATAATCATGTAATTAAATTAATTAAAATAACATAATCAAGCACATGAACAATTTAATGTGAAAAATATCAAATCTTAGGGGAAAAATTATAGATGAGAAAAAATTCATTGTATGATAAAAAATTATAAGATAATGCATGTTAAGGTTCTTAACTATAACTTAACCCATATAGATACTCATATCAAATCTCTCTTACATTTAAAATCTTTAACTAATATAATATTTATAATTCAAAAATACTTATTTAAAAAAAATCTCAATCTTACTTTATTACAAATACCTATCTTGAATAGGAAGATAACTTATAATAGAAAATGATCACTAATTAATAATAACTAGAATTTAGGTCAAACTCAATAATATTTACTTTGACACAAATTTTATCATATTCATTAATCTTTATAATCATCATGCAATTAAATTAATTAAAATAACATAATCAAGCACATGAACAATTTAATGTGAAAAATATCAAATCTTAGGGACAAAATTATAGATGAGAAAAAATTCATTGTATGATAAAAAAATTATAAGATAATGCATGTTAAGGTTCTTAACTATAACTTAACCTATATAGATACTCATATCAAATCTCTCTTACATTTAAAATTTTTAACTAATATAATATTTATAATTCAAAAATATTTATTTAAAAAAAATCTCAATCTTCCTTTATTACAAATACCTATCTTGAATAGGAAGATAACTTATAATAGAAAATGATCAATAATTAATAATAACTAGAATTTAGGTCAAACTCAATAATATTTACTTAGACATAAATTTTATCATATTCATTAATCTTTATACTCCATTTACTATTAAATGAAACCAATCATAAGGCGCTAATCACAAAAATCCTTTATCATTATGATTTTTCAAATTGCAATAATCATAATTCTACCAAGCAACTTTATCTTAATCAAGTGTCACAAGTTTCACCATTAGATTTTTTTTTACCTAAATTTTGATTATTATCAATTATGATTTTTGTCTTATTTTAAACTATTTTCTTATTCAAGATTTTAGCCTAAAAGCTAATTTGTTTAATTGGTGATTATTTCATTCTTGGATAATTTTTATTGATTCATTTAGTGGTTATGGCTTGGTTTCATGCAAGTAATTAATAAGTTAGTTAGTAATTGATAACTTATAAGTGATAGTTAATAACTGATATGAGAACTAATAACTAATAACTAATAAACTAACTGATTATTTGAGAAGTATTTCGTAAGATTAGTTATTGAGTTAACTAAAATTATAAAATAACATAAAAATATATTAATAGAAATAGATATATAATTAAAATAATTTATATTTATATAAGAATTAAATTATATTAATACAATTAAAAAGTTTAAAATAAAAATATAATATTTAATATTTAATTAATTATATTTTATGAACTTACATGCTTATTTATTTATATAATTTTTATTTTATTATTTATAATAAATTTATAATTATTTAAAATATAATTAATTATATTTATGATATTATTTATTTACATACATATTTTTATATATTTATAATTTATAATTAGGATATAATTATTTTAAAATTAAGTTAATTATATTTTATAAAAAATTTACATTTATGTAATAAAAGGGTATAGATTATAAATTAATAAAAAGAATAAGGATAAATTTGAAAAGATAGTAGTTTATGAAGTTATAAGATATTCTAGGTAATTTATTAAATCAAAACTTATTTTTTTAATAAGTTAGTATAACAAACACTTTTAAAAGTTAATTTATAACTTATTGATCAAGTTAATAAGTTATTCAAGATTTTAACCCAAATATTAATTTGTTCAATTGGTGATTATTTCATTTTTAGATAATTTTTATTAATTCATTTAGTGATTATAGCTCAATTTAATGCAAGCAATTGATAAGTTAGTGAACAGTTGATAACTTATAAATGATAATTGATAATTAATAGCTTATATGATAACTAAAAGCTAATAAACTAACTGATTATTTAAGAAATATTTTATAAAATTAGTTGTTGAATTAACTAAAATTATAAAATAACATAAAAAATATATTAATAAAAATAGATATATAATTAAAATAATTTATATTTATTTAAGAATTAAATTATATTAATACAATTAAGAAGTTTAAAATAAAAATATAATATTTAATATTTAATTAATTATATTTTATAAACTTACATACTTTTTTACTTATATAATTTTTATTTTATTATTTATAATAAAATTATAATTACTTAAAATATAATTAATTATATTTATGGTATTATTTATATACATATTTTTATATATTTATAATTTATAATTAGGATATAATTATGTTAAAATTAAGTTAATTATATTTTATAAAAAATTATTTATATTTATGCCATAAAAGGGCATATGTTATAAATTAATAAAAAGAATAAGGATAGATTTGAAAAAATAGTAGTTTATAACTTATAAATTACTTTAGGTAACTTATTAAATCAGAACTTATTTTTTTCAATAATTTAATATAAGAAACACTTTTAAAAATTAGTTTATAATTTATTGATCAAGTAAATAAGTTATAAACTAGCATTTTCATTGTGAGAAATAGAGCCTTTACCCTAATTTGAATTATTATGTTTCATTTGTAAAAAAAGTCCATAAGCATATATATACTTATAGTGTACAAGAATTGGTTGAAGAGAGATTCAAAGATTCCATAATTATTTTTTACTCTTTTAGTGAGATTGATAAGAGTGAAAAGATTATATGATATAAGGCATTTTTAGGTGTATTTGGAGTCTGAGTTAGACTGATAATACTACAATTTGTATTCTCCTTCTCTTTAATAAAATTTTATTGCTATCTTTTCCTACAGATTAAATTAAAAGTTTAATCACATTAATTTTTGTGTCTTATGTCTTATTACTTCTTATATTTTAACTTTATGAACATCTTTACGCATCATTGCTTCTATTTTAAATTTTCCTAATAGTGGTATCAAAACCTAAATTCTCTTTAGCTCAAAGATGTCAATAATAAAGTTTGAAATTGAGAAGTTGAATAGGAACATGAGTTTCAATCTTTAGCAAGTTCAAATGCTTGCAATATTAACACAAAATGGAATGATGAAGACATTGCTTGGCAAGGAAAAGAAGCCTATAACTTTGTTTGATAATGATTGGAATGACTTAGATGACAAAGCTTTTTCTTCCATTCAGTTTTCCTTAACAAATAAAGTGCTTCAAGATGTATTGGAGGAAATGACAATTGCTAAATTATGGCATGAATTAAATGAGTCATATATGATGAAATATGCAGTTAATCGAGTAGTATTAAAGCATTAATTACATACACTTTATATGATAAAAGGTACACCCCTCAAGGCACCAATTAATAAGTTTAATTTTCTTGTCACAAACTTATCTAAATTGGATGTAAAAATTTTTGTTAAGGATTAAGCTATCTTACTTCTGAGTTTTTTTGTCATTTTCATATAGAATTTTCAAGGAAACCATTTTATACAATAATCATTATCAGATCCACATTGAAAATGTGAAGGCATCTCTAATTAGTAAAGAACAAATGGATAATGTATAGGATACTTTTGGTCACAATGAGTAAAGTTCTATTTTAATAGCTAGCAACAAGCATATTGGTGAATCTAAATTCTCTAGCAAGGACAATTCCTATAACCATTACCATAAAGAGAGACATATCAAATTTGAATGCTGAAAATTAAAAAAGAAAAATAAGAGAAAATAAGTTATGAATAATAAATCTTTAGCAACTATAATAATGTCTCTTGTCATATAAAAAACTTCTTTTTTTCTTTTTTTAATGCACTTGGAGTGTCAATGCTTTATTTGAGGTGGAGTTTTGAAATACCATTATCATTTATGGAGAAGATTATTCTTAATTTTTGAAAGGCATGATAAATTCTAAAACTGGTGAAACTACTCAATTTAAAGTTTGAAGATTAATAATAAAAGAATTTGATCATGGTGGAAATTATTAAGTTTTTTTACCCAAATTTTAATTATCATTTGTCATGATTTTTTCCTTATTTTGAACTATTTTCTTATTCAAAATTTTGATCCAAATACTAATTGATTTAATTGGTAATTGTTCTTATTTTGGATAATTCTAATTGATTCAATTAGTAATTATATTTTAATTTGAATTATTACATTTCCTTTATAAAAGAGGTCCTTTAGCATATAAATACCTTTAGTGCACAAAGTTTAGTTAAAGAAGGATTCAAAGATCCCACAATTATCTTTTACTCTCTTAGTGAGATTGATGAGAGTTAAAAGAGTATACACTTTAAGGATTTTTGGTGTACTTAAAGTGTAGGTTTAAGTGATTATACCATAATTTATATTTGCCTTCTCTTTAATAAAATTTGATTGCTATCTTTGCCCTTGAATTAAGCTAAAAGGTTAACCATTTTAATTTTTGTGTCTTGAGATTTATTGCTTCTCATATTTTAACTTTGTGGACATGCTTTTACATCATCATATTTGTTCTTAATTTTCTTAACATACTAAAGTATATTCACAACTTCCTTATTCATAAGAATCACTCACATATACAAGAACACTAATTTGTAAAAACCTTCATGAACCAACATAATCTTTTCACATTTTCATTTCCCATCATCAACTCTATATAATTGAATCATTTTTATCATCATTAGTTTTTCATCTATCATCCATCATGTGACATCAACCAAACTCTGCTATCTTTGACTACTACTCTGATAGGATTGAACCTATTTTAATGCCATTTATTAGGAAAAATGTCGCTTCTCTAAATAAACAAGCATCAAGCAATTAATTCAATCATAATATCGCAATAAAGCACATAAAAAATTTAATGTAGAAAATTTCAAATTTAAGGAGAAAATTATGATTGAGAAAATATTCATTATATCATCAAAGATTACAAGATAATACATGTGAATATTTTCAACCATAACCTTATAATTTCCTAATCACAATATTTACATCTCTCACAAATCTTTATAAAGGTTTTCAAATAATTCACATGGACACTCATATTAAATTTCTCTCATACATGAAATTCTTAATTAATACAAATGTTTATAATTCAGAAATATTTATTTAGTAAGGAATATCAATTACTCTAACACAAATACATAACTTGAATTGGAAGATAAATTACAATGAGAAATAATAAATAATTAATAACAATTAGAATTTGCATCAAACTTAACATAAGATGATACTAAATTATAATTCTTTTATGAAAAATTATATGTTCATAGGATTTTTTTATATGGAATCATAAATATTATGATGTTTAAAAAAAAATTTAAAAAATTCAAATACACAGTCTTTTTTCCTTTTTGCAAAATAAGCTTGTTATACTTGTATTTATGAAAGTAAACATGACATTGATGCAAAACATAACGTGTGGCGGCACAAAAACATGAGAATTAGAGTATTGGTGTCATTATTAGCCTTTGGTGTTACGTATACTACCTACATCAGCATTTTCAGAACCATCTTCCGGATATATAATATAATATATTGATTGATGAAAAACTAACAGTTGTGGCTGCTGCTGACCACGAGAAAAATAGCCCTGCTGTTTTGTCTTTCTGAATAATATTCTCAGCATCTGAGCCAACGTGCCGAATAGCATGAATCACCAGCAACAAATACATTCAATAACCGATGCTTGTCTTTCAATTCAAGTTTCTCTTTATAAACATATAAAAATATCTACTTCTGTAGCAGTGAGATGCCTCTATAAAAGGAGTTTGGAAGAATAACATCTTTCCCATAAACAGAAGGAATAAACAGAGGGATAGAGGATGGAGCACAGAGCAAGCAAACGATGTTAAAAAAAAAAAGTCATCTTTTTTATGCTCTGCAATTATTCAAAGTCTATCCAATCCTTATTTAACAAAGGCTGACTTATTTGGGTGTGCTCGAATATTTATATTATTAAAAAATTCTGAGCACTGTACAGCCCATGAGGAGGCATCATCTTAATCTTGACGCCTACTTTTCCATTCCTTTGTATTCAATTATTGAGAGAACCCTTCAGATTTCAGATTTTGCTTTTGTTGTATGATCAGTACCCAGCTGGAAAACTGAAACTCGCAAGTACCAACAAACAAAAAGAAACGGTGAAAAGCATGGCAGTCACCGGGGCCACAAATCTCAAAATATAGGCAATGTTTTACATAAATTGACTCGCACTGATTGGGGAATTTGTTCTTTCACATTAATCATCAAAATGTTGGTATTTTTACCTAACATATCTACAACAACACCCTAAATCATCTCAGGATAAGATCGGAAGGGCAATATTAAAAACTAAAGTGCAATCATTTGGTACGTTCTGTAATTTACTATTCTGGATTGGAAGTAAATGAAAAGGGGTGCCTGGCATTGCATGTCAGAAACGGTGATGTTGGCTGCAAAAAATGGTTCATTTTGTGGTCCAAAGGAAACTTGGAAATAGCTGAATCACTGGTGACGAGGCTTGAATTTCTCAGTGGCCCCGAAAAGTAAGAGTCTGCCTAAATCGGCCGGCTGGCCTGCCATCATCTTGACTTTGAAAGATGTATGACATTTTTTTCAAAATGTATACAGGTTTAATTTACAGCCTTAATAAGTCGTTTTCTGAGATATATTTTTAGCATATTAAAAATTAGTAATTTATAAATTTTTATTTAATAAATTTTATAAAATAATTTATAATTTATAAGTTAGTAATTTTTTAAATTTGTCCATCTTCCTTTAATCAAATAAAATTTTATATCCTAATTATGTAAATAAATATTTGATATATTATTATTAATTCAATATGAATAAATAAAAAATAAGTAAATAAATAAATGTGTAATATCATAAAATATAATTCATTAATTTTTAGGATATTGTATTATTATTTTAATAATATATAAATAAAAATATGTAATATTATAAATATAATTAATTAAAATTTAAGTAATTATATTTTTATTTTAAATATTTTAAATATATCAATATGATTTAATTTTAAAATAAAGATAAATTAATTTAATTGATATATCTATTTATATTAATATATTTTTTTATGTCTTCTTATATTTTTCAAGTAATTTAATAGTTAATTTCGTCAAATACTTTTTATATAATTAATTATATTATAAATTATAAATTTTTAACTATTAATTAATATATGATTTATTACTTAATTAATCAATTACTTACGTCAAATAGAAACTTAAAATTGTGAACAAATTCTTAAATACATTCGTTATTCTCAATTAATAAAAAAATAATGTCAGTTGTTAATTTTAATATTCGCCTGACAGTAATATAAGGCTCCCGCACATTAACAATATGTTTTTTCAGTTTTAAAGTTATTAAAAATCATAAAAATTAATAAGAGAAGCATATAACAGCTTTTTAGTTGTGTGTATATGTGGAAATGCCCTTTTAATATCCAATTAATGATGTCATATGGCAGTCCCGTGTGGTTAGCTTTACTTTTCAGTGTGGTTAGTTGCACCTTTCGCAAACTACTTAAGGTCTGACCATCCTCATTTCTTTCTTTTCTTTGTAAAATATGTTAAATGCAGCCACTGAATCATATTCTTCAACTTCCATCCTTCAACGATGTGTAAATAATAGTTTTAATTAATTCTTGAACGTCTCACCAAATAAATTAGTCTTGTATGTTATTTGTGGCTGCCAACTTCTTGTTGAAAGCTTCTTCATTAGATAATTTATTCACTTATATTTCATTACATTCAACTATTCAAGCTTTACAGTATGTCTCTACATTTTATTTCAATATTTTAAAAATTAAATCCAATAAAATGACCGATTCAACATAAAAAGGAAATCATAAATTAATTATGCGACTGATATCTTTAAAATTGATCTTAAAAAATTGATCAATTAATAACAAATCGATTCAATGAGGCGAATCCATTATAATTTATACAATTTAATCAATTAATTTTCTTTTAAAAAATAATTACTATTATTTATAGAAATAATATTATTTTTACTTGATAATATACACTTATTTAAATTTTAATGTCCTAAATAATAAAAAAATTATCTTATCTTTATCAATAAAAATCACAAAAAATAAATTCAATATTAATTTTTTGTGATAATTTAAACTATAAATTTATAAAATTATTTGATAATATTTAAAATATTTTTATATTTTATTTATATAAATTTAGTTCAATCCTTGTCAATCCCAATCCAACGTTGATCCAACCATTAATCCTTGAACCATTATTGATTTTTAAGACAATCTTATTTTAGGAACAAAATCTTATTTATGACATCGACAGTGAAGTAGTTTATCGACTACTCTTTAATGCTTATTTGCCATTTTTTTCCCTAATCAATAATTGTTAGGGTTCTCTTCCATATGTATGTGATACAGTATACAGACGGCTCAAGTTGACCAACTATCAATATCTTAAAATATACTCAATCTTAGTTGATAATCCCTCACCCCGGGGTCAAACAAACAAACAAATATATTTTATTTATGTTAGTCTCAAGAAATTTTGTTAGTTGAAAATGAAGAGGACAACTTAAAGAATAATTCATCGATCAATAATACAGAAACAATTTAATTTTTAATTTATCTGTGCTTTCTATAATTAATTTTCATACGTTTCGAATGTCAGGCTCTAAATTATAACTCGCAATCAATTACTCTCTGTGAGTTTCGGATCATGCTATATTTTCTTTTTCCTATTAATATAGCATGGATCTAACTAATTTTAATTTATATATGCAATTAACAGATGGTTCAAGGAATGACCTGGAACATCTTCAATTATTACATGGCTCATAATTTTTCATTTAAAATGAAAAAAAATTCAGTACATTTAAAACACAAATAATCTAAAAAGAACAAGGAATGAATAAAAAGTAATTTTGAATTTGAATTATGTTAGCTGCATTATTGGGAAGCCTTTTAGCTAAGAAGCAGGAGGAGGCAGAGAGAGCACACCCAGATTCAGCTGGCATTGTTGGCCATTTGAAGCTTACAACAATAGAAATGCAGAGTTAGCTGCACATGGCTCACCCTATCCCCACGTGAAATTCCACCCACATGACACGTGCTTCCCACAGAGTTTCAGAGAGAGGCCTGGCTTTGAAAAGACCGCACTGTGTTGGGTAAAATTTCGAGAATATGATTGGCCAAATCGACTCAGATAAAGGCTTACGACATCAATAACTTATTACTGTGTTGAATTGTGCCGCCAAATGTAAGCTTGCATTTGTAGATATTATAGAATTACAGAGGGAGCCTTATCCAAAGAGCAGCAGTTTTTCCATTTTTTATTGTGAGAATCTTTTGGGCTTCACGTCACGCTTTGCCTCCTTACATGCAAGCATGTCTTTGAGAACGAGAGATTTTCTTATTAACCCTAATTTTCTAATCTCCTTATTTATAGTTTAATTCAATTATTCTGCAGTTACTAAGATTTCAAAGTGGGAGGATCTTGTAGTATAAGCAATGGCCACCCTGGCATAGTGGGAACTTTATGAGTATCCTAAGTTTCCTCAAATAATGTTTTAACCTCCCATAATTATTAATTTATTATTTTGGAACAGAAATGCGTATTATGTATATTAAAAATAAAATTTAAAATTATCATTAAATATAAGATGATAAGATGAATTTATAAAATTTAATTTAATAGATATAATAAGTTTAAAATTCAATTTTATATTTCATTTTTAATATTTATAATTTTTTTTATCGTGGAATCTCGACTTTTGCCATTACAATGAGTTGCAGGTAATAATAATATGGCCGTTTATCTGATGTAGTTATATACGCAACAAGGAAAGTAGTTCAGTTTTGTTTTATTTTATTTTATTTTTTTCTGATTATAGAAATGTTTGGTGGCTTTTAAAATTTACAGATAAAGCTGTTTCATATTGTTTGGGAAAATTCCATGTCATTTTATGTTTTAATAATTTAAGTGGTTCTAACCATTCCAATAGCCAGTATCAGTTAGGTCCTTTGCATAATGCTGCCATTTTGTCATATCAATTAATCACAGAATGGTCCCCCACTATAGACGAACAATAGCCTAATTTCTAGTTTTACTGCAGCATTAAAATTTTTAAGTATTATTGATTTCTGTACTTCGTGTTAACAAATCAAATATAAATAGCTTCTGAATTTCAGCGTCTAATTCAATCACAAATTATAAAAATGTTGATTTATTATAATATAAAATACAGTCAGATACAATAAATGTTGATATAACAGCCTTTTGATCAATTTTACTCGATTCAACTACATATTAAATTAATGATTTTTCAGAGAATACTACATACGATGGCATATTAATTTTTGATCCAGTGGTGTAATGGTAATCACCGTAAATTTCGCCTAAATGTTTATAGTCTAGAGTGATATATTCACATATATATGTGCAATTGAATTAGAACAGTAGGGACTGATGGCGAACACTCCAAGATGAGCAGAAGATAACTGGGAATCTTCAAATTTCACTTTGAAGTGTGTTGTCCCAAATCGCGCTCTCCTTGTTTGCAGGAACCCAGCAATCATTTACCATCAGCACTGATTCAATAGAGTGGGTCATTGCTGCCTTCTGTGTGTCCGCTGGACTTATTTGCACATCATATGATTTTAAGGGAGTAAGGAAAACGGATGATAATGAGATAAGATGGGGAAGATTCAAAAATGAATTGTTAGGTGTCAAGCCAGTTGCATCATAAGGTCATAGACCTTACATGTGGATAAATAATAATTATTGGCAATAATAGGATGTGAATGAAAACGAAATAAGGGTAGATACAAAAGTAAAGAGAAAAAGGACCCATTATATATGGCTGCGATCCATCAAACAATGTCCCGTATTAAGGTTATTATTATAATTTTATGACTTGATCTTATTGTTATTATTTTCATATCAATACGTGATTATTCTTTATCTTGAAATATTCACTTATTCAAATCGGGATTCGTTTATTTAATTTTTTTTCATCTATAAATACATTGTATTTAGATATATATAATTTGTTGAAGAAATTAATATATGAAATAAAATACTTTATATTCATTATTCCATGAAGTTGCCTTGAGTTCTATAATTAGGTCTTATTTCTTTGTGAGATAATTTATATAGAGTAAAGAATATATATACCACTTATGAAAATATATACTGCTAATTAAAAGAAAATTGAGAGATAATCTCTTTTACTTTTTTTGTGAATTTAAAATTAGTCAAATATTTTATAATTTTTTTAATTTCTCTTCAATGAATTTTATTTATCATTTTCGTAAGTTAAAAAGTGAATGACATTGAATTCACTGCTCTGTGGATTTACTATTTTTGTGATCTTAGAGCAACACACTTCTACATTATTGCAATCATCATTCAAGGAATTTTCCAAACATATAAAGCCTTCGGCGGAGTAGAAAAAAAAATGTGATACAAATGCCACTTTGTAAAAATAGTCATTTCATATATACAAGAAAGCTGAGACACTGCATGTGTTCTTAACAGAGCATAAATGAGACTTTGATATGTTTGCCAAGCTATTTGATAAAGTACTCTGCGTTCATTGGCCCATTTTTCACACTAACGAACAAGCATGGACTTCAAAACAGACCTACCACAAAAATTACAAGATATCCCTTTTATATCTTCCACCCTACAAGTTGCAACTGGAACTAGTTCTTTGCTCCAGACATATTTAATGGAAATATTCATTTCAAATTCAAGGCAGCCAAACAAGTATACCTAAAATAATTTTGTGGGATGACCTCAGGGTGATATGTCACACAAAACTAGGCTCTATATACCCTTACATGGCATATAATATATACTCAATCACAGATTTCAATATAAAAAATTAAAAAGGGAATTTTTTTTAGCATTCTGACTTTGAGATTTTTTTTGCAGTCTGTCAAAATTAAAAGTGCAATATTCGTTTGATTAAATATTTCAATCTTCTCTTTTAACTGCTAAATCAATACATGTGAAGTTTATGAGTTGGTTTCTACATTTTGATGATTTCTACTAACAAAAAGGGCGGTCTGTATCAGAATGAAGGGGACCCAGTTTCTTAAAACTTGGATGGCCTTAGCTGTTCCAGCAGAGCAGAGTGCGTAGGCAAGAAAAAAAACCAACCCTACTAGAGCATGCCCGGTCGTTTGGATCTAAATGTCAATCCCTAATGGTCCCAAGCTTGTGGGAACAACAACAACAGAAACATGGCTTACTTGTACATGACTGCTGCCTATAGGAAAAAGGATGTTCCAGTTAGTCTCTTTCTTTTGTATTTACATTTTAGGATGAGGGAGAAAGCAAGAAGAGAGGAGGCTGCTACCATCTTTTGCTCTCTTTTCGTGAATCATGTTAATATTTGCAACTCTAATTAGTACTTGCAGTGACGCAGAAGCAAATACCGCCATATTAAATTTGTCTTCTTCTTCCTTCTTTTGGGTATTGATTCTATGTTTATTCGAGAAAAACATGGTCTGTTTCTTAATTAATCAAATGTACACTTCTTCGTTCCTCATTTTTCTCATGTCTTGTTATCTGTTATATTTAAAAAATCATTTTTATTTATTATTTTAAAATTTTAATAAAATATTAAATATTTTATTATTTTATATTTTAAATTTAATTTATATTTATTTTATTTTTTATTTTCAATCATTTTAAATTTTATGCTCAAATAATAATTTTAAAAATATCTTAAAAATAAATAAATAAAATTATTATTTTAATATTTATAAAATTAATTAATTACTTTAAATAACAACTAAGGAGGGAATACAGCTCCCACTATTACTAGAGCCTAAATTTATCCAATTGCCTGCCTCTTGCGTGTACCATAAATGCGAACACGGAGACATGATTGGACAGTCAGAGTTTCGAGCTCTCTGGTCTATTTGAACGTATAGTAATTTGAAAAAGAAGATTGAGAATCAGATTTTGCGCTTTTTTTTTTGGCGAGTTTTTATTTTTCTTAAAATCAGGGTAAAAATGATAATATATTTAATTAAGTTTTGAATTCAAATCTTTTAATATAATAAAGAATAAAATTTTTAAAATAATATTAATTATTGTACTGCTAAAATGCTGGCTTTTAACCACTGTCTTTTATTACCTTGCGGCGCTGTGAAAAGTTGAAAAGAAAAAAAATTTAATGTAGTTATTTTTTTATCTCTCACTATTTAATTAAGTACAATTTTCAGATATGACGTCAATTTTTACCTCTCACTCTCGAGTTGAATTAAGGTACTTATTACTAGTTACCAATTCAGGACGTTCAGATCGCCTATGAAAGAAATTAAAACTTCCTACGTTCATCGCTAAATTTGGTGGTCCTTTATCAAGTACGAGTCACCATTTAATCTTTTCACGACAAGCAGATGCTTATAAGATTTCTGAATTAATGTTAACAAACTTCGCATGGAAAACTCTGCCTTCTTCCGGTGCTTAATCACCGAGTTTCTATTGATAACCTGAGAATTGTTTTCTTCTGTTTTAATATTCGGAAAATTTTAAGTCACAAGCAAGCAATTAAGACGTAGCAAAACAAGTTAATTAAGTAATATAAGATAGCTCAATGAATAAAAATTATATATTAAATTAATCCTAAGTTAAATTATATTTTTATTAATATAGACTGACTGCTTTTTTATCAAATCAGTATCAAGTCAAATTATTATAATACTAATCTCCACTTTAAGTTGACCTTTGTCAGATAATGTTAAATAAATTTTTATAATTTATTATATTTTAATTATTAATTTCAAATAACTATGAAAAATTAATTGAAATTCAATACTATTGTTGTTGTTGTTATAAATAAAATTCATATTTTTTTGGAATGAAATTATATTTAAAAACAATAACCACAAAGAACAAATCATAAAGAAACCATCCTCTAAAAAAATGACGTTTCAAACTTCCAGTAAAATTAAAAAAATTTTGTTTCAATATTCTTTTAAAAAATTTATATATTGCAATTTTAATATAAAATATTGAATTTTTTTTAAAAAAATTTAGTACAACTTTGATTAAATTATAAATTATAGATTATAAATTATTATTCTTGACTAATGATTAAAATTATAAGAAAATAAATTAAGATATGTTATTCTTGCAAAAACTAAGTATGAAATGGTTTGAAGTAAAAAAAAAATAGTACAAATATTGTGTTAACCAACTTTACAATATATAAATATATCATTATTTCTAATTTTCATTTCACTTCTTTCATCGGATGATGATCAACCTTCTTTTAGATTGTTTTATTGCCTATCTTCCACACTATAAATTGCATTGTAAAAATAAATTTCTTATGACATGAATAAAAATATTACACACTATAAGTTGCATTGTACACATAAATTACTAAAAGTCCAAACTCAAAGGAAAAATTCATTTTATTTATTTTTAAATTTTATTAATATAAAATTTAATTATTTATTTTAATAATTTTTTATAATATGTTGATAATATTAAATATATAAATTTATTAATTTTTACATTAAAATTTATTTAATATTATTTTAGAATATATAATTTTAATATCTTTATGTATTAATATATAATTAATAAAATATTAAAATTATAATTTTAATGTAAATAATTAATTAATCCTTTATTACATATTACTAGAAATTATTCCTATGCTTTGCATGACTTTATGTTATTTTTTTCATTGATATTATATATAAATATTATTATATAAGATATTACTATCAACAACATAATATAACATTTACACCTTAGTTTGGGGTAAATGAGAATTGTGAAAATAATTGAAAAATATTTATTATTATGTTTAAATGTTATGTGTCTATTTGATTTTAGTTACTGGTTTTTGTATGCACTTATTTAAAATTAATTATTGATTTGTGTTGTATAATTTCATATATAACTAATTTAATATACAATTAATTAATTATTAATTTTTATATGCATTTATTTCATTTAATTTTTATATGTAATTGTTGATTTTTAATTTGCATTTTCATATGTAATTAATTTAATATGAAATTAATTGAAATATTACTCCAAACATAATATTAAACTACAACTTTCAATTCTCAAATGTTTATTTAATAATGGTATAATCATAAAATTTATGAGTATATATATTTATATTTGTTATTGTTATAGAATTTTGTTTATCATAAATTTATTGCATAATTGTAATTGGTTTAATTTAAACTTATTATTAAAATTCATTTTTATTATTTTAATAATATATTTTCAATTTTATATATGAATATATTTTTTAATATTAATAAGTAATCACATTTTTAATATTAACTTTTAATATTAAAGAAACACATTGATAATAATTATTCAGATTAAAGTAGATGCTATATATTAGTCATATTTTTTGAATCTGTACTACGCTAGTGTAAAAAAAATAATAATTTAAGTAAATCAATGATTATTCCTCACCCTTTTTTATTGCAAAATTTATAATGAGAAATATTTTCATAAAATATATAAATTATTAAGTACAAATATAAAATTAAAAAATATTGAACTAATGCTCTAATTATTTCCATCAACATTTAAATAGGTAAATAATTGATAAACATCATTACGGTGTTAAATATTCTTTACCCTCTATAATTCAAAAATATATAATAAATAATATCTCAATAAATATTATAAATTGTTAAATACAGAAAATTCAATATTCACAATTGTTATTGTTATAACATTTTCTTTATTATAATTTGATTGTATAATTGTAGGTGATTTGATTTAAACCTATTATTAAGATTTTTTTATTATTTTAATAATTTATTTTTAATTTTATTATAAGTATATTCTTTGCTATTAATAAGTTTTCACACTTTTAATATTAACTTTTAATTTTAATGAAACACATTGATGATAATGATGATTTAGATTTAAGTAGATATTATGTATGGGTCATATTTTTTTTTGAGTTCGTACTATGCATGTATAAAAAATTAATAATTTAATTAAATAAATAATTATTATTCTACATCTTTTTTCTAACAGTGGCACTTCCAAAAACTGAAATTTAGACAATTTACAAAATTTAAAACACTTTAAAGCTCAATTTGCTATCACTGAACTAATTAATTATTTGTAATATTCTAATTATTTCAATTAGCATTTAAATAGATAACGAATTCACAAATATTAACGGCTAATAATAGTTGTAATTTGATTTTGTAATTATTGCAATCAATATTTAAATAAATAAAAAATTAATAAATATTATTATATCAACTATTGCTTACTTTTTTTTAATTGTAAAATGCATAATAAGTAATATCTCAATAAAATATAAATAATTAAGTACAAAAATTATAAAATTAAAAAATGAGGACATTCCTTACAATGTGCTATTCATTCTAATTAGCATTTAAATAAGTAACAAATTCATTAATATTAATGGGTAATAATAGTTAAAATTGTGAAACTTATGGCTAGCAATATTAGTGGAAAGCATTAGTACAAAATTATAAATATTTGTAAAATTATTAGGTAGCAACAATTTATTAATATAATTGAAATTGAAAAATATGTAACAAACATAGATAAGAAATTGAAGAGTATTTAACTTAATGTATTAATTAACAATTATCAATGAAAAAATCAAAATTTTAGAAATTTAATTTAATTCCATTACCTAATGTGTTAAGGCAAGGAAAGTAAAAACTTAAAATTCATATAAAAAATCAAATTTAAAATTAAAAGTCAATGTAACAAAACTGAAAATTATAGCACAAATTATAAAATGCATATAATTAATGCGAAAAGGTGTTGAATTAACATTGTATTCAAAATCTTATGTGTTTTCAATTTTTTTAAATGATTAAATTGCTAAAATGATTAAAAATATGATATATATGTGTGCATTTATATATGTATACATACTAGTGTATAAAATAAAAATAAAATAATTTTATAATAACAAAATATCATGGGACAAAGTAAAATATTTCAAAATGAAAACTTGATATATACTTTATATTGTGAGATAAAAAATTATATTATTCACGAATTCCATCCAAGCAATCTCTGTGGAATATTATTGTAAGGGGGGGGGGGAGGGCACATTTTATCATCCTTATAAATGGGTAGAGGGACTCATATATTGTCCGCAGAGTAATTTACCTAAGATCATTATTAATATAATTATTTAACTATTAATATCATAAGCAAGATTTGAATAGTTCCTTTTATTGGTAGTAAAATACTTCATTGTTGTTAAACACAGTATTCACGTGATTCTCTTGATGAAAAACCTTGCTTTGTTGGTGCCCTTCTCAAAATGTAATTTTAATAATTAAATATTAATATTAATTTCTGCGGTTGTCGTACCACCTTGACTATAGCCATCTCTTTTACCCTCCCTCATTATGGCATACAGCACGTTAGCATGATGGGTATTACTGTGGTAAAAGGGAATTACAATTGAAACGGAACTGAAAAGCCAAAATTTTTCTCTTCATCATAAATCATAAATTTTATTATAATGACAGACCTACCATTTACTAATTTGAATTTTGATATGTATATTAAAATAAAAACAAAAACAAAAACTGGCTAAAAGTCTAATACCTTATAAGAGCAGTTGAGAGTCAGAGTCATGTGCTCCAACATGATTAGAGAGTTTCCAGAGCATAGAGGAATTCATTCAAGTACAATGATATTATTTTTTTTTTTACGAAATAGAAGAAGGAATACTATTTTCAAATAGTTCCGAGGCAGGTTTATGCATTTCTCAAATCATTGGTATATATCGTGAGAAGCTCCATCTATCCCCCACAATGATAACGGAGAAGTCTCTGGAAAAAACAACAAAAACAAGGGGCGCTATCCCAGAAGCTCAGGCTTTGCTGGACAGTACAGGGCAGAGGGATTCCCCCGTCAAGGAATGCCACGCGGGGACAGCCTGGCTTCTAATGTGTGACATGGCAGTCCCAACTATCAACATTGTAAGTCTATTATTTCATGGTTAAAGAAAATGGGTAGCATTTTAAAAAAGGAAATTCTATGATATATCAATAATATAATATATTATTAAATTTAATTATTCTAATTATTGATATATTATGTGAAATTTGATTTTAAAAAATAAATATAATGTGTAATTAAATTTAATAATATATTAACAAATCAAAATCTCTCTTTTTTTATAAATTTGACTTTTTGTAACTTATTTTATATATTTTATAGGGTGGTATTACTTTTATTCTTTAAGTTCACTTATCTCACTTTCCAATTTTTGTCCTATATTAAGAAATTCACGATTGATAAATTCTCTTATTAAATGATATATTTTTAAAAATATTTCTCTATTATGTATCATGAAGGAAGGCAAATAGCTTTTTAGGACAAATCCACCTGGATGTGTATCCAAATTCATGTGCATCCATTAATCAATGTGGGTGGAAAAACAAAAATGAAAAAAAAAGCAAAGTAAGTTCCCTTGCCTCCACAAAAGAAAAAGGCTTGATTCCTGTGGCTTAGGACACAAGAGTCGCTTTCGCAATCCTAAAGATATATGTGCCCATCCATTACTCTTCACCTCATTCCTCTGTGACCAATTTGCCCTTTCTTCTTTTTTACTTCCTTTTGCATCATAAATTTCATGTGCCAGATTCTTAAACAAAAGTTTCTATTGGCAGAACGCTCTTTAATGTCAACTAATTGCTGTTTAAACCTTTTTGGTCTCCAAACAATACGCTGCACATTTGCTTTTAGTGGAAAACAAGGATTTCGCACATAAAAGATAGATTGAGGAAAGCTAGTGCAGAGTAGGGATTGAACGCAATAAATTGGTTTTGGAATTATGCTCAATCTCATTTGCTCATAATTTTGTATTAATGTTTTCGTTGTTTTGAACTAAATGACATTTTCGCCCAACTCTTAAATACCTTTTTCTGAATCACTGAGTGAGACAATATTATTAATGTATTTTTTTAATTGACTATAAAAATATGTTTGTAATTTCTTTCATTAACATAAAATAAATTATATAATTTTATTTTAATTAATAATATTTATACTAATATTTGATAAAAAAATAATTTTATATAACATTAAGATAGTATTAATACAAGTGATTTTAATTATTTTAATTTTTATAAATGAGAGTAAACAAGTGTTATATTAGGATAGTTAGTTTGAAATAAATAATTTTAAAATGTCAATTTTTAAATAAGTTATATAAATCTTTTTATAGCATAAATATTTATATATTCTATAATATTATACCGGTATATCTCTAGTGGATTCTAATAATTGATTAATTTCTAGTAGAGTATAAATTTTTATTACCTATTTTTCTACTTTTTTTTCGTACTTTTTCTTTACCGCATCCAAATAAGTAAGGCAATTGTCATGTTAAAGCAAGTAAGGTAATTGTAATTATTAACCATAATTTGAGACATTAAATGTCAAAAGTTTCATAAATATCCAGAATTTGTATCATTATTCATAGGGGATCACATGGGCAACTTTTATTCTTCGGAGCAATTGAGTCCACATTCACTATGTTAAGCAAATGAGTGATCAGGTATGAATTTTAGTCAACCTTTGCAAGGTTAATGTAGTAATAGCACATTTAACCAGAAATAAATATCTACGAGTCTTCCATCTGTTTTACTTATTAGTTGAAACTGAACCCCCAGCCAAAAACCCGTGATAAGCCACCGGCTATATCCAGTCACAGTCACACATTTACCGGCTATCTTTTTTTTTTTTTAATTAAGCTGTGCTGTGGAGTGGAGGAATAAAAGATACTCTCGCTTCTTTATTATTCTTCTCTCTCATTCACATTTTTTTTTATCTTTTTTTAGAAAAGCTCTCATTAAAATTATAAATGAATTAAGTATTTTATTTTTTAATTAAAAAATAGTAGGTCATAAATATTAGGGTCATAGACTTACAACTACAAGCCACATAGGCTTGCGAGTGCGTGAGAGAAAAGATTCTATTGTGTTTTGCCAGCTATGAATTTTAAAGGTCAAAGCTGTCAATTCATCTTTCAGCTCTTTTCCGATTAACGATAATTTTTAAGACGATAGAAATGCAGAATTTTTATATTGATTTAAATTAAATTTATATGAGGTCAGATCTACACTAATAATAAATAAATTATAAATGAATCGATATATCATTTTATATAAATATTTATAAGAAAAAATTAATAATTAAATTATAAATAATTATATCTAATAAAAATATAAAATTTATATCTTAACAAAATGAAAATATTTTTTTTTAAAAATGTTTATTAATAATTAAAATATTTTAAGAAATAATAAATAATTAAATTTAATAAAAAATTCATAACTTAAATTTTACTTAATTATATTATTAAATAAATTTATTTATTTTAATATGATTAATAAAAAAATTCATCCCATTCTAATTATTATTCAAATTAAATTATTAAAATGAAATTCATTCAAATTATTATTTAATACGGGACAACACGAACCCAACGTAAACCTCGTTCTCTGTCAAATTTACTCTCTCTTATCGTGCTTACACGAATGAAATCCTCACTCATTTAAAATCCCCACATTTCTTCCTCCCTCTCACACCCTCTTTCTGTTCTCTCATCTTCCTCCTCTCTCACAGCAAGCTATGTGCCTGCGATATCGAGAAAGAGGAAGAGGGATTTTTTGCTTATAACTTGATGGTCAGCGTTGAATAATTCTCTGCTCTGCTAGGACAACCATCAAAAAATAATGGCGGTTACCTCTCCATATCAGAATGCTACGGAAAAGAAGCACTGGTGGCTTACCAACCGAATGGTGAGGTTTTAAGTCCATACTCTTCGGCCTCCATTGTAAAGTTTGTAGTTTTTTTAACTTTTTAATTCTTGGAAACCTATTGATATTTGTGTGTCTCTGTATTTAGATTGTTGACAAATATATTAAAGACGCTCGCAATCTCATTGCGACACGGGAACGGAGTGAGATTGCTTCTGCTCTGAACCTGCTGGAGGCAGCTCTGGCCATATCTCCACGCTTGGACCAAGCTCTTGAGCTCAAAGCCAGGTCTTTGCTCTATCTCGGACGCTTCAAGGACGTGGCCAATATGCTTCAAGACTACATTCCGAGCCTGAAAATGGCCAATGAAGATTCTGGTTCGTTTTCTTCTGATAGTTCTTCTCAGCAGCTTTCGAGAGAAGGCGTAAAGCTTCTCTCATCCTCGGAATCCCTGAGTCGGGATCAGAGTTTCAAGTGCTTCTCTGTTTCAGACTTGACGAAGAAGGTTATGGCAGGCCTGTGTAAAAGTTGCGAGAGGGAGGGACAATGGAGGTAAATTCATATTAAATTATAATTATTCTGTTTCCTTGGTTTTGCAATCAGTCTTTGTTTTTATTTTTTTTGTCTTATTTCATCCATCAAAATGGACTTTCTTCATTTTGGGGTTCGGCATTTAGTGAAATATTTAAGATCGAGATCGGATCGGGGTGAACATGTTATATCGGTTTGAGTAAATGCTCGTGCCAGCCATAATGAAATGGCTTCCAACTTGCTGCCTTGAAAATCGCTATTAAATTTAGGGCACCATAAAAGTATTTACTGTGATGTTTTTTTTCCTGTGCAAATCTGCAATAATGTTTCTTGCAGGATTTTTAGTTTAGAAAATCAAATTTCCTGTCTCCGATTATAATCACAGGTACATGATTTTGGGGCGAGCATGTTGTCACCTAGGACTAATGGAAGATGCCATGGTTCTTCTGCAAACCGGTAAACGTCTTGCAACTGCTGCGTTCCGCCGCGAAAGTGTGTGTTGGTCCGACGATAGTTTCCCGTTATCAGAAAACTCTTTCTCGGGAGACACCACAAACTCATCCCCCAACTCTCAACCAGGAACACCCCTGACAGAGTCCGAGAGTGTCACCCAGTTGCTCAACCGCATCAAGCTCCTCATTCGTCGTCGCACAGCGGCGCTGGCTGCCCTTGATGCCGGCCTCTACTCTGAGGCCATTCGCCATTTCTCCAAAATAGTTGACGGCCGCCGTGCCGCACCTCAAGGCTTCCTCGCAGAATGCTATATGCACAGAGCCTCTGCTTATCGTTCCGCGGGAAGAATTGCCGAATCCATTGCTGATTGTAATAGGACTCTGGCCCTCGATCCCTCCTGCATTCAAGCCCTCGATACCCGAGCTTCGCTTCTGGAATCGATTCGCTGCTTGCCGGATTGTTTACACGATCTTGAACACTTGAAATTATTGTACAATTCAATCTTGCGCGATCGAAAGCTTCCCGGTCCCGCTTGGAAGCGTCACAGTAATGTGAGGTACAGGGAGATTCCGGGGAAACTCTGTGCCTTAACTACCAAAATTCAGGAATTGAAGCAAAGGGTTGCTTCTGGAGAAACCGGAAATGTGGATTACTATGCTTTGATTGGGTTACGACGTGGTTGTTCTCGGTCAGAATTACAGAGAGCTCATCTTTTGCTTTCTTTACGTCACAAACCTGATAAAGCTATGAGCTTTATTGATCGCTGTGAGCTTGCAGATGAAAACGATCTCGAATCGATTAAGGACAGAGCTAAAATGTCCTCTTTGTTATTGTACAGATTGCTTCAGAAGGGCTACACTGGTGTAATGGCTACGATCATGGAAGAGGAAGCCGCTGAGAAGCAGAGGAAGAAGACTGCAGCTGCATTACAGGCAGCAATACAAGTGCAGCAAAAAACTGAGTCTAGATTGGAATCTGATGTGAATAAATCAGACAATCGGATGAACAGTTCAGCGGAAAACAAATCGACGACAACTTCAACTACTAATGCATCGGTATTCCAAGGTGTATTTTGCCGTGACCTTGCTGTGGTTGGGAACTTGCTTTCGCAAGCAGGATTCAATCGTCCGATTCCTGTGAAGTATGAGGCACTGAGCTGTTAATCAAAATTGGTCAAGATAGAATATTGAGGTCCTTCCACTGTTACCGGCAGGGGAATCTCTGGTTTGATTAAACTTGCTTTGTACAAAAGGAAATTTTTAGACTGCCGGAAAATTTTGTCACCATTTTATTTCCTTTTCATCTTTCTTGTATTGGCTATCTTTATCCATCAGATGTACAGTACCGAATTCTCTACTCTTGGAATTTAGCTCTTAATCAAATTTCCCTCCAATTCTAAATTTCGTATTTAAGCATAAATTACTAATCATGCTTTTGGAATAGACATTTTTTCTTTTCGTTTTTTCTCAGTAAAACTTTATATAGTATTACTGCTGCAGCAGTTGAGCCAGATTTATTGAAAAAGCACAGAGAAATCACATAAATTAGCTTGCACCAGCTCCTTCCCAACGTAACCGCATTTAATGTTTTCCTGATCAGTTTTACCCATAGCCTGACTTTCGTTTCCTGACATTCTATTAGATTTTCATTATTTTCCGTGTCCACCCTAAGTTCTGCAGAATCCAAGGATATGGTGAACTACTTCTACCATTTCAAGTTTGAACATGTATGGGCATCTCTGATTCAGGCCTATATTTGCGACCTGCAGTATGAAAAAATAATAACTGCTGGCACATATTTACGGGTAAAAACACCGTTTCGTTTCGTGAATTGACTCGCCTTTTAGCCTGCTAATTTTCATAGTTGATGAGATGATTCGAACGTGGCCACATTATAGTGGTGGAGACTGTTCACTACTGTGGGACACTTCCAAATCCCCCATGGAGGAAAAGCCGAAAAGGGTTGTCAGTTTTCCTCTCGAGTCTGGGGAAACCACAAAAGCATGAGTTCTAATTTGCACTCAATACAAGGAAAACAAAGCGGGTTAGAAAGGAAATGTCAAGTCAGCTCTCACTGCTACATCTCACGCCTTGTCTATCTAGTTATGACCTGCCATGTTTATTCACATATATAAGGTACCATTTTTCAAACAACCAAGTATTAAGTGGGGATTTATATGATGATTAGAATCTACGACATTTCCAAATCAAGAGGTTTTTTTCCCCCCTTCAAAGTGTATTCGTTTAATTTAAAGGTCTTGTTAAGAGTTTGGAAATGCAGATTTTTTTCAAAACTTATGTATTTTTATTTAATTAAATTTTTATTTATTATAAAATTGAGAGTTAATTAAAGGTACATAAATTTTTAAAATATATTTGTAATGATCATTCAGGAGTACTCTATGAACAAATGAATTGGAATTCTCTAAAATACAAGTGTAAGATTGCATTTTAAAGACTAAAATTGAAATATTATACTTCTTAATGAAATAAATCAAAGATTTAGAATTTAATAAGTAATAATCGCTTAAAAAATAAATTTTCAATGTTATTATCTATTCCTTATCTGATATCCTTTGTGTTGACTCCGATCTACCCTTTTGTAATATATGCATTTCTTGTAAAGGATAGCACGAGAATTACATGAGCAAATGGCTTTAGTCGTTGTCACCATTGGCAATGGCTGTCAGAATTCTGAAAGGAAAAGAAAGAAACATCAACGTCTAAATTAATGGGCATCTGAAGTTCAAGAGGGTTGGTGCGAATCAATGAAGGGTTTTTAGCATCCGAAGCTTAATAATGGTAGACGGTTGGCTTCTGTCCCAAGGAAAAGTCTCTGTATTCTGCGCGCTCTCTCTTTGTAAAATGATCTATTATTGTTTGTCCACAGATTCCCTGTTACCCATTGCAAGAAAGATCCAAACAAGTGCTAGAGATCCCAAGAGGTGAATGGAGAAAAGAGTAGACTCTGTGTTGAGAATTTCTCGGACAGACAGGATAAGTGTTAAGAGCTCTAACTTCAATTCCAAATATCATATATATGAAGCTTTTAATCCATTTTCTGCTCTTGCTTGGATTGACTAGCCATCTCATACTTTTGTTTCTTTATTTTTTGGCTGAGCTTTTATGAAATCTCCTGAACAAGTTACGTACATTCCATAGAATATTTATTTTCTTATCCGCAAGAACCTAAAGAAACTTCTTTCTTTCCTTACAAGTGATCTAATGTCCCTTTTCCTTGAAGAGCTGCAGCTTATTTTCTCCCCCCACATTACTCAATGATTATTTTTGCACATTTTTCACACTTACGAAATGATCTGATTTGAAGAATGCAAATGTTGTATTACTGTGATGGCCTGAGGGCTTTCTGTGATCTATATGCACCAAACAACAGGTTAACAATATTATATTAGGGGAATTCAGTCTCGTGTTCCTGCAACTGTTGAAGTCAGAAAATGGAACTGGTGATAAACAAATCAAACGCGGGTGAGGCACTATGATTAACGATGGAAAATTTCAAAGGCATCCCACCATACTCGTTAGCCACTTGACAGCCCACTTAAAAAGTTTATGGTAATAGCTGGATTTATTGTATTATGACCATTTCAAAAATAGCTTGAATTTGAATTCTAAATAGTAATTTAAGAGAGAGAGAAAGATTTGGAATAGCAAATGTTATTTGGTGGGAAAGGGGAAAACACGCCTCTGCACATTACCATTCGCATGACCAAACATTACAACTCAGTAACCGCGCAAAAGCATATCAAATTGTTATGGAATGAGAGAAATTATAGTAAGTATTGCATCGATATATTATTAAATATAATTTATTTATATATTAAATTTATTTTTTTTAATTAAATTTTATATATTTTATAATAATATATTAATAATTAAATTTAATAATATATCAAAATATTATTTAATAAACCGTGTATCAAAAAAAAATTTATATTGGATTGAATACCCTTTCTGACACGACATTATTATCATAATAAATATGCAATTCTATTATAATCCTCATTTCGGCAAAATTTAATATATATCTTGAGGCGAAAGAAAGGGTGCATCTCACGAGGCCACCAGATGTTTTGGTGCTGTCCTGTGAAACTTTGAAGATTTTTTTACTTTATTCTGTAGTCAGTCAGAGACCATCGGGCATCTGTGCAAGACTTTTTCTTTGTCTTCTTATCTTTTCTTTCTTTCTTTCTTTGTTTTTGTTTATATAATATAGTTTACCGAAATCAAATTCGTCCGTTGGGAAGTCTAGATTCACACTGATTACGGATGACGACTATGTTAGGATGTGGAATGGCAATAATGCCCATATGTTTAAGCTTAAAATTCTCTTCATATTTTAAGAGGGATGGAATAAATTTTAAAGAGAAATAAATATAATTTTTTTAATTTGAAAATGTAGATTCTAATAAAAAATAATAAATTTAAAGTAAAAATTATGTTTTTATCTTCTCAAAATTGATAGAAAATTAATTTAAAAAAAAAGAAAATCTAGATCCATGTGTTTAGGAATCTTGACTTAAAAAAAAGAAAATTGATAGAAAATTAATTAAAAAAATAAAATTGCTTACCCACATCCTTTCTAAGTAAATTCTACTTTTTATGCTATTTATAAATATAATAATAAAACTATTTTTACTAAATTTAATTATTAGTAATAATTAAAATTTATTAATTTATATTATAATACTAAAGATATAGAAATTACTTATTAATATTTTTTAAAATATTCAAATTTAAATTAAATAAAATATAAAAGGTTACTTTTCAGAAATGTTATTTCATATATATCATGTAAATACTTCTAAAAAAACTATATAAAAAATTATTTTAAAAAAAATTAATTTTTTACCAAAAATTATTTTTTACATGAATCAAACTATTTCTTATATACAGGGATTTTTGAGCATAGTATAAAAAATTGGACTAGACTGCTTGCTTAAATAAAAAAAATTGTGAACCAATCATTTAACTGATCTGATTAACTCCTAAAATTAATCTTTAAAAAATTGGTAAACCGGTGATAAACTGGTCAAACTGTGTGAACCAGTCACGGTTTGATAAGTTTTTGAAAAAAATATTATTGTTTTAATATTTATAAAAATAATATTATTTTTGCTTGATATTGTATACCTATTCAAAATTTAAACTTTCAAATAGTAAAAAAATTACTTTGCATATATAAATGAAAGACACAAAACTAAAAAATTAAGTTCAATATTAATTTTTTTGAAATAATTTAAATTATGAACTTATGAAAATTTGAAATTATTTAAAATTTATTAAATATTTTCATATTTTATATACATAAATTTAACTTTATGGTAACTTAATTATTTTTAATTATATATGTATATATTAAAACTTTTAATTTACACTTTATATTATAATTCTGGTTCAATCCTAATTTAATCCCGATTGAATTATTAAATCTTAAATCGTTCTCATTTTTTGTTCAATGATCAATCCGATTTTTAAAATATTGATTTGGGTTGATCATGGTTGAAATTGCGAGAGACAAGGAAAGACATAAGAGGGTTTTGGAGGTTAAACTAACACGTGATGTTTGAATGTTGGGAACATAGGAAGGAGGGGAAGTCGTGGCCAGATATGATGATGTCAATGGCATCATGTGCTTCTAACGTGTGCCTCTTTCTCTATATACCTAAGGCAGCCATCGATTTTGGGCTCCCCTTAAAGCACTTATCAAGAACTGAGCGGCAGTTGCATAATGCTGGATCAACAAAATATAATATTTGAAATACCTGATTCACTCTTATTGAATTCAGGCTAACAATAATGTAAGTAGCATAATACAGAGATACAAAGAGAGAATGTGCAGATTTTTTTCGTCTTAGTGGGCAGTTGAGAGCCAAATTTTACTGTAAGTTAGAGGAGGTGGATTTTTTGAGATCTGAGTTTGGAATTGACAAATCATTATGGACCTTTACAACTCTTGTTGAACAGTTTTTAGGCCATTACATGAGGCTAGCTAGTTTATCAAATCTAATAGCTTTTTGAGAATTGCAATGACTTTATTATCTTTTATAGAACTGGTGCTGAAAATAACCAATGCTAGAAGTGCAGTGCTTAAAAGGAGCTGATTAAGGGCAAGTGGAGTTTGCTGATATAACCATTGGATATTAGCTATTGGAAAATGCTTCATAGTGATAGCATCCACGATGAAGCCAGAAACAATTGGACAAGTCTGTTAGGTGCTATAAGGTTTACTGTTAAGTACTGTTTGTGCATGGGCAATTAGATGGTACCATGCAGAAGTAATTTGTTGGTGCCAATAGTACGAACTACGAAACCAAAATTTTTCAAACTTTCTGCAGTTAGAATCATTGTGTACTTGAGATTGGTTGTTGGCCCTTGCAGAGAGAAATTATTTGAACAGAAAAGCAAAACAGAGGCCGTACTTCGGCATGCTTGTCAATAGTTATTCTATTAGCAATAGGGTGGCGATGTTAGGAATACTACCGAAGCAACAATTCCAAATACAATCCATTTTACAAAGGTAACCACATAAAAATTTGGAGTTCATCCCTGCCAAAGGGAGCGATTCTCAAGTGTCCAACATCGAGACCAACAATTGATAGGAGCTTTTCTTTATCGGCTCATGTTTTCCTCCAAAACGGAGAGAGGCAAAATGTTTTGTTGGCCAGAAGAAAAGTTGCATAGTCCTCTACTATTATTGTATTAGACAAATATTTGGGTTACGGGAAGCAGCCGAGGGGAGAACTTGGGCTTCGTATTTGTTATTTGGTATGGACATGGGCTGTAAGGATATCCAAAAGACAAAGGATTAATATTTTAATTTACTTTGATACTTAGTCAATTTTATGTGTTGACAAATTGAATTGAAATGACTAATAAACCTAGAACAAAATGTTTTTGGTTGTGATACTTTTTCATTTTCTTTAGCGGAGCCTTCCTAAATATTACACAGATGACATGTGGGTGAAGACTGCCATACTACTAATAAAATAATGTTGTAGGTATCAACAAATCTTAATTTTTTCTTTTAATGGGTTCTATAACTTTTTTAGTGAGTCCACATTTTTTTTTTATGAAACCTATTAATATGAACGGCTAAGATTTTTAGTGTTAAGAGTGGAATCATTTTTTTTATTGGTTGCTATCCTTCGTATAAGTTCAAGACATGCAAAGATAAAGGTACAAAAAATGGCAAGAGAGGTGTATATTTAAAGTTGATTGCTTGTTTACAAGCCAATTTTTCTCTTAAAAAGTATATTTGAGATAATATAGTAATTACTTCTAAAATGATCCGAAGAATAAGAAGGAAAAGAAGGGTCTTATAACCATAAAATTTAAGTGAGTTCTTTCATGCGTTGAATAAAAACTTAAGACATAGATATCTGTATTATATAATAAATAAAGGGTTAACACATGACAAAGTTGCAATAGGATGAAATTTTTTATTTCCTATCTCTTATTGAAAATTAATTTATAAAGGAAATCAAAATTATAAGCAATGCCCAAACTACATTTTTAACAAGTATTTAAAAGCAAAGCACATAGTAATAGCCTCTTTGATTGGTAAAATTGATGTTTAAATTTCAATTTCTTATTTACATATTTTTTTAATTAAATGATTAAAAATATTATACATTCAAATTAAATAATATAGAATAATTCAAGTATTTTGTTAAAAAAATGTTTTGGTTAAGTTCAGGCAACCTTAAAATAATGACACTTACATTAAAACTTAAAATTTTCATTAGTCATGTTTTAATTATTAGAATTTAATCAAAATATATTTTATATCAAAAAATATTTAGAATATCTTATATTACTTCATTTGAATTGAATGATCATATTTTCTCCCAATTTATTGTTAAAAAAATTTAAATTTAGATTAGATATATCATTTTTTTATGTTTTAATGAAGATCCCAATATGTTTTAAAATTAGATAAAAGGAATGTGTAATTTCATTAAAACTCATTGAGAAGTCAATGTATTTTACTCATTTAATTATTCTTTAGATAATTTAGTGCTTATTTATTTTTATGATCTTTTAATTATATATGTTGTTATAGGAAATAAAATTTTATGGCCTTGTTTCGGAAACAACTGATAGCTGTAGCTGTTAGCTGGTTTGATTAGCTGTTAGCTGATAGCTGATTGTATTAGCTGATTTGACTAGCTGATTATATTAGCTATTTGAATAAGAGTGTTTGGTAAAATTAGCTGTTTATATTAGCTGTTTGTATGTAAAATGACATATAAGGGTATGAGTATATTTTATGAATTATTTGAGTATTTTTATTTTAATATTTTTAAATTTTATATATTAGTCAATATATTAAATTTTTTTATAAATAATATATTATTATAATTTATTATTAAATTATTAAATATTTTTTAAATTAAATATTTTTATAAATAATATTATATATTTATTCTATTAAATAATTTTCAAAATTATTATAATTTATTATTAAATTATTGGATATTTTTAAAATTAAATAGTTTTTATAAGTAATATTATATATTTATTCTATTAAATAAATTTTAAAATTATTATAATTTATTATTAATTTATTAGATATATTATAAATAATATATTATTATATATTAAATATTTTTTAAAATTAATTTAATTTAATTTTTATAATTATTAAATTTTTTAAGAATTTTTAGAAAGGACAAAATGAAAAATACGAAAATTTATTTAGGGTAATTTAGTCATTTTTCAGATAAGCTAATTGAAAAAGTTTCTTTTCTTAGCTTTTTTATTTTTAGCTTTTTGGGACCAATCAGCTGATTCAATAAGCTGATTATCAAACACCAAAATCAACTTATTGGCAAGTCAACCAGCTGATTTTAGTCAAACCAGTTAACAGCTAATGAAAAAGCTGTTTGCCAAACATGTCTTATATCATTATTTTTTTAATAATAATAGTTATTTTAATATATGAAAAAAAATTGTCTCCATTTATTGTGAATCTCATGTACGCTGGGCTTATTTAATTAGTGGTGAGTGGTAAAATAATTTGTAATTATTATTTTTATTTTCTAATATATTTAATATAAATTTTGTTTATAAAGTATCATTCTATTCTTATATATGGTGCATACAACATTATTCAAGATAATATATTAGATATAAAAATTATATAAAATTATATTATTCAATTTATATGAAAAATATATGATACAATTTGATTCTATACATTATCATATATTATTACACATTAAACAATGTATTACACAAAATCTAAATAAGTACAAAATTTAATATTTTGCAAATAAATATGCAGAGTTTTTTAATTTTGTTTCTAAATATTGAAATAACTTATCAACTAAAATAATAAAATTTAAAATTTAAGTTTACAAGTTGAATCCAATTATCTACGAAGTTAAGAGTCCAATAGTAAAGGCCTTGATTCAATAATATTTGGATTAAATTTCAATTCAACAATTAATAATGGGTGCAAGATAGAAATATAAAATAATTACTTTTAATTGGCTATAAAACAATTGCTTTTAATAGGTTATCGATTTTGTAAGGCTAAAAACCAATAAAACAAAAGTTGACACTTAATCAAGGAATGGATAGCTGTACTTTTACTTTGGATAGCATAGTCATTATGGTTGTGTTAGATGGACTTTTATGAGTGGAGTGCTCTAATGCATATTTTTAAAAATTTGATTGAACCAAATCGGTCAGTTAAATTAGTGAATTAATCAATAAGTTAATTCAATTAGGGTACTATATCAAAAATATATATAAATAGACTAAAATTAATATGAACCGATCAAAATTAGCAAATTAGATTAATGAATGGATTTGTTACAATTTTTTTAAAATAAAAAATTTATAATTTTACAACAAATAAAGTGTATTACCATCATAATTTCATATTAATTGAATTTATTTTTTTAAATATTTTTAGCATAAATTATTATTTGTTATATTACTTTTTTAAATTTTATCATGACTTATTATTATAAATATATAGCACTAATGTATACGTACGTATATATATAATTAATATTTTTAATATATATATATGTATAATCTATATTTTTAATTTAAAATTAGTTTAACCAACAAATTAATGGTTGAATCAATGAATTAGTGATCACTTGTTCCATTCAAGGATCGATCCAATTTCAAAAATTATGCTCTGAAGGTTCATTCAGATAATATAAGGAGCCATTTGACACACCTAATAGAAAAAGTTTGATAGTACTATCAAGAAATAATCAATGTTTGAAGAGAATAGATGATAGGATAATAGTATCTACTCTAACCAATTTATCAAGTTATAATGTGATAATTTTATCCCTTAATGAAATAATGTATAAGACCTAATAATGTTATTTTTTCCACTTTGCCCTTTCGCATTTCTTATCTAATTCAAAATAAACTTTATGGTTGGATCCTCATTAGCGAAAGGAAGATCAAGCAAGTCTAATTATCGGCAACAAGAGAAAGGCCACTACCAATGGAAGCATCACTTCAAATAAGGAAAAGGTCAACAAAGCCCGGTCACCAATAAATTTATAAGCTAACTAATTCAAAATCAAGATTATTTTTTCTTTCATCTTTTTGTTTCCCTTTTGTATTTTTAAAAAAAGATAGGAATGGTGGAAAATAACAGTGGAATAAGTTTTAGTAATAAAGAGGGGGCACTAAAGAAGTTTGGTGAGAGAGAGAAATGAAAATAAAAGAATAAAGTTTTTGAAGAGTGTCAAAGTGAGGAAAAAAGAGAGAAAGAGAAGAAAGTAAGATGAATGTAATTTTGTTAATATAAATATTTTTTAATACAATCATTTTCTTATAATTTAGATACAAATATTGAATAGTATTATATCTTATCCTTTCATTATCCTATCCCATACTATCGTGTTAACTTACGTTATACTATATTATTATGTCCTCCAAATGGGCTTCAATAGTATACGATAAGATATGATAAACCAACATAATGGTATAAGATAGGATAAGATCTAATACTATTCAATATTTAACAATTGTACAAGGAATTATAGTATAATATTATACAATCGATTATTTATTATTAGACGTATATAACATAGATAGTATTAAAAAAAATAATGGTGGGTGGAAATGGTTAATAATGGTGGATAGCAATCATCATTCAACAATAACAAATGCAATAGTAGCAATAGAGGCAATATTTGATATTATAAAATTTTCTTTTAATATTGCTTGTTTAAAACATTTAACGTCATTTAACATATTTGATATTGATCATTACCTAATTTATATATGGCATCGTTGTTATAAGTTTGGCCATTCCATGTTGGTTATATAAATTAACATGAAAAGAGTTATCACATTGATTTTTTTTGCTAAGAAATTGATATCTTTTATTTCAAAAATATTTTAATTTTTTTACATTGTAGCTTAATTTTTAGTAAAAAAATGACCTAAGATGTTTACATACTAATTTTTAATGCCATTTTTTTTTTTTTTTCACCAAAATATTTATTATAAATATTGAATAAACTAAGCATCCTACCAAAAATATGCATTTAGAGATAAAAAGTTTAAAATATTGAAAATTCACACTTAGTTATTTACTTAAAGCAAATTATATATTGATATCTATCCATCAATAAAATATCTTGAAATTGTGTAAAATAATTGTTTTCATGAACTTTTCACTTTTCCATTATCTTTCATTGTTGTTCAATTGGTTTCGATATCCTCTGTAATATTTTATTAAACATATAATAAGCATTTAAGCCTTACAAACAATCACAAAAGTTATACAAAAGAAGTATAAATAAAAATCTCTTAAAAAATTTATACAAAAAATTGGATAAATGAAAGAGGCACAAATTTGAAAAATAAAAATAAAAAAAGAAGCTTTTTATACTTCAAACTTATTTCATGCTCAATACTAGTTAAAAGAGTATTACTAGCTTGTTGATGTGTGTTGAAGGATGGAGTTTGTACAAAAAGAATGATAAAGACAAAGATTAAGTTTAAAAATGAATAAAAAAATAAGAGTTATAATGAGAAAGAAATAAAAATTTACTTTATTTATAACACAAAAATGATATCACTCACAGAAATTTAAGGATCGGTTTATGTTGATTATTTTATGAACCTATGTATAAAGCCTTATAGGATTAAAAAATGAACTTTTTTTTTAAAAAAAATAGCATTTTCAAAAATGGTACTCTTCATTTAATTTTAAATGTTAATTATTTTGGGAATCAATATTTAAAGTCTCGTAAGAAGAAAAAATATTTTTTTTAAATGGTGTTTAAAGTTTACTTGTATTTTCAAAAATTACACCTTTTGTATTATTTTAGACTTTAGTTATTTTATTAATTGAAGTTTAAAATTACCTTATATTTTCAAAAATGACATCATTCATATAACTTTTGATGTTAGTTATTTTAAGAACTAACATCTAAAGTTTTTTTGTATTTTCAAAAACAGCGCTGTTTACATAACTTCACACGTCACTTTAAAAAAATAATTGACATTTAAAGTCCCATGAGAAAAAAACACACTAATTTTCTTTAAGATCTAGTGACTCCTAAAGTTTCATAGTATTTTCTTTAGATGTTGATTCTTTACTTAAACTGACATGTTAAATTACTCATATTTTTAAAAATACCACTATATCATTATATACATTGATTTCATATTTAGCCAATAACAATTCATGAATGTTAAACTGCATTTTAGTAGTAATGATTATGTGGTAATTGACGATTGTCAACAGTAGTTAGTGGTAAGAAGTGATGGTTAATAATAGTGAAAGACAATAAAAATAAACATTGGTCAACAATAGTCAATAGTGAGAATTGTCAACCCTAAGGTTAGATATGATGAATTTTAATGATAACGAATAAGTGTTCCAATAGCATTGTATATCTTGTAGTAAAATAATATATACTGTATAAGCTTTAATAGACATACTATGTTATAGTTTATATATATATATGATGATTATGCTTGTTTTTGTATATGCATGATGATAAATAAGTGGTTGAATAACATTACATATTTTTATATTAAAATATAATAAAATCTTCAATAGACATGATATACTATAGTTGAAATAGCAATGCTTAATTATGTACTAAAAGAATGATATTTTATACAAGTATCACTAAGTATATGATTAGTCAAGATATATGATATAATAATTATGTATGCTCTTGTACTAATTTATTATATTCATAAATATTGTATATTAATATCTTAACATATTAGATTGAACTAACTATATGGTTTGCAAAGTTTATGAACTTGTATACAAGAAAGTCTAATAAGTAAAAATAGGAGTGAGCATTGAAGTAAATGAATGAACAATTATATTATACTCAACTCAAGAAGAAGGAAGAAAAATAAGAAAGAATATGTGATCTAACTATTAAAGGATGAGAAAATTAATGTTTTGAAAGCTCTAAAGTATTAAAAAAAGTTGATGAACTTCATTGGTATATTTTTTTATTTTAAACTTAAACTTTCTTGTGAAATTAAGTATTTCATGTTTAGAGCTCAAATATATTTTTTATAATCTTAGCTTGATTAAAATATTTCAAAAAGATAGCCCAAATCATGTTTTTACAAAATAATTTATAGGGACATTTCAAAAACTAATGAGATATGATGTTTTAATATTTTTAATATTGATCTTTAGTCATTATTTTAATTATATCTTATAAAATACTTGTGTTTGATTATTAAACCTCTTTCATATGAAAATAGACTCAAAAAGATTTTCATAGACATATCATTTGCTTAAAATAATTAATATATGAAAAAGTTATGATTTTTTCACGTTGAGTCTAAAAATTAATTTTTTGCACTTTAGCCTTCTTTAACATGTGCTCATTATTTTGATTATATCCTAAAAATTATAAATTATATGAGTATAAAATTATTTTTATATGAAAATAGATTCAAAGAGCTTTTGATAGATAGGTCATTTGCTTAAAATGACAAAGACATAAAATAATTATGAATCATACAATTTGAATCTTAAAATTAGTTTTTTATAAATTCACTATTTATGACATTTGCTCATTATTTTAAACATATCTTAAAAATGATATTATATATAAGTATGAAACTAGTCTCATTTTAAACATTTATACTCAAATTATATGAGTATAAAATTATTTTTATATGAAAATAGATTCAAAGAGCTTTTGATGGATGGGTCATTTACTTAAAATAACTAAGATATGAAATAATTATGAATCATACAATTTGAATCTCAAAATCATTTTTTTTATAAATTCATTGTTTCTGACCTTTGCTCATTATTTTAAACATATCTTAAAAATAATATTATATATATTATATATAAGTATGAAACTAATCTCATTTGAAAGTATACTCAAATAGCTTTCCAACGATAGGTTTTTTACCTAAAACGAACTTAAAATGAAGAGGTTATAACCTTTTAAATTTAAGTTTGCAATTTTATCTAAGTGAATCAATTCACTAATCAATTCTAGATATTTAGAGAGCACCCTGGACATCCTAAATTAATTCACCAATCAATTCCAACTATTCTGGTGCACGAATAATGGCTAGTAATGACTTATTTTCATTCCTAACAACCTCAAATGGCTATATTACTACATGAGCTTCCTATATAACCTAAGAAATATCAAATACAACCAAGAAGGAGCCTTAACCCTAATATTTAACATTATTTAACACCTTTTTTCATTATATCATGATTTGAGCTCTAATTTATGAAAAATTTCTATTCTAAGTACTTCATTTATTTCATCCACTCTTTAAAAGAGTTTGTATGAATTGATATTCATCTTCTATTATTTTATAATTATAAAGGATGAGGTATCCTTTAGAAAATCATAGAAAAGGTAAGGTATTCTTTGTAAAAGAAAATTTTGCTCAAAGAAAAATAAGAGAATTGTAAAATTCCTTCAAGTACCAATTGAAACTTGAAAGGATAGTATATTGATATACAAACATGGAGAGTTTGGAGAGTGGATATACATCTTGGAGTGTTGGATCTTCAATGGAGGAACCACTATAAATCCTTATATTTGATCTTTCTATCTTTACTCTTTATTTTTCTGTACCATACTTTATTTTTCTCTTGCAAAAATTATTGTTTCATTATTCTTAATTATCTTAAACTTGGGCATTACTTTAGATAGCCATTTGTTTATTGTTTCTAATTGAAAATTGATTGCAAAAGTTTACAAAAATGATTTTAAATTGGTAAAACTGCAAGCTGTGTTGCATGTTATATTTTTCTATTGTTATATTAAATTTTAATGCTTATGTTGATGCTTGAATAATTAAATACTTAAAAGGAGTATATATATATATATATTCATGTGCTTCTTAATAATTTATATATATATATATAGTTGAATGAGTTACTTTACACAAGTGTATTAAATTTTTATATATTGTGTGCAAACCTTTTCATTGAATTATCCTAAATTTATTTCTTGATAATTTATTTATAGATAGTTGAATAAGTTGATTTGCACTTATTCCTTGAATTATCATATCTTGAGTGTATCAAACATATTTATAAAGCTTTCTTTAATTTTTTTAAACTAAATTTATCCTCATGACTTCCCAAAATTAAAAGGTTTTAAAAAAAATAGCAAAAATAGTAAAATTTTTAAAAACATCGAATTCACCATCTCTTGAATGTGAGTTACCAAGACCAATAGGAATAACTAGTAAAAGCATGACAATAGTCAATAATAGTAGGCAAAAGTTAACAATGGTGAGTAATAGTAGGTGATAGGTGGTAATAGACTTTAATTAATAGCAGAGGGTGGTCATAAGTGATAATCAATGACAATAAATAATAGCAGATGATAATCAATAATAGTGGTAGTAATGATGATGGACATTAATCAACAATGATAAGTGATGGATGATAAGTAGTGATAAATAATGAATGACTTCAAGTAGTAGTTTAGAACAATGGATGGCTGTAGACGATTGTTAATAATAATAAATGATAGCAAATGTTAATTAACTTATAAATTGCCATTTGTTGATAACTTTTTTTCTACGTTTTACAAATGTCATTATTAAAATTAGAGGAAAAAAATAGAGAACAATTTTACTCTTATCCTTTTGACTTATATTATGTCCAAAGGGAGATGATGATTTTATATTCAATATTAATAAGATAAAATGGTAGATATCTTATCTGATGAATGCATCAAACAAATGCTAATATGGGATTTTATATCATAATTTTCATTGTGTTTACCAAATTGTAACTTCAATTCTCAACCATATCATAACAATTCAAAATTAAATCACCATATCTCATAAGAATCATATCATATCATTCAAATCTAACTTAAAATTCATGAATCAAAAGTATTTTCAATGTAAATCCATTTCTAGCTTTTCTAAGCCCCAACTTACCAAAAATGTAAAATCTATAACATAAATTAGAGTTTTAGGGACAATGTTACTTATTTAATTAAAAGAAAAAGGTTGGGAACAAGATTATGTTAAAAGGTTGATCTATTCTTTAACAAAAGTGAGAAAATATTAAATTATGAGCAAATATTTCCAAGGTTTAAAGTTTATTTTTCCATTTATTTGAACTATCAGTAGAATATATAGAAAAGAAAAGAAATCAAAGAAGATAATCAGACATAAATCTCTTGAAATGGAAGATGTTACGCCCTCCTTAATTATTAATAAATTAAAAATTATTTTGTGAGAAAGAATAGCTAAAGCCATCAGTAAATATATCTAAATTAGGAATCTTATGTATGACACATAAAATAAAATAGAGTCAATAAGAGTAAAAATATAAGAATATGAATTAGGTGAACTTTTGATAGGGATAAAATATTAGAATCATAAAGTATAAAGTTATATACTAATATGAGTGAGTGTGTGATTATGGAAGAAGTTTAGGAGAAATTTTTTAAAAATGTCCGTGAGGCCCTATTTTCCTAATTTTGACCCCTAAGCACTAATCCTTTTTCATTTTCCCTATTTCTTAACTTTTCTTAACTTTCTCTACATAAAATCCCCACTACTCTCTCAATCAAGTAAGGAAAACTTCAATCCTTCTTGAGTTTTTCATCCAATTAAAGTAAGAATGTTATTTTTATTAAATATCATTCCTATTTCTTCTAAGTCAATGAAGAAATTTAAGGTTTATCTGATTTTGTAAGGTATTGTAAGCCCTAACTCTAGAACTTATAAATTTTGGTATAATTAAGGTTGAAAAATCTTCAAACTAGCTTTCTAGTATCTTCTCCCATGTAAAATAAGTGGATAATCTAGCTACATTTATAGATTTTTATAGTTATATGATGGTATTGATGAAATACGAGTTAATTTATGATTTTACTTGAATCATATTTAATTTGATGTAAGGAAAGTAATAAACAATGAGAAAAGGTGATGTGAGACATTAATAGATGTATTGATAATTGTATCAAGTTTTTAGTGTGTAAATATGTGTTTAGAGGGCATTAAGATTTGGTCAATAGTGAAATTTTCGTAGAAAACTAAGATTTTCATACGTGAATCGATTGATCAATCAATTTTGAAGATTTAAAGGTAAAATTGAGCTTCAGAATCAAGTGACCAATCGATTTTGAGGTTTAGATATGAAATTGAGTGGGTGAATTAATTAGTTAATTAATTCATTAATTGTAAAATTTTATACTAACTTTAAAAAGGTATAACTCTTTGTTTTATGTTTGTTTTAAACAAACTACCTACCTTTCTAAAGGTAATTAACTGTAGAATTTTATATTGACTTTAAAAGGGCATAACTCTTTTTTCTTTTAACTTTGTTTTAAATGAACTACTTATCTTTCTAAAGGTAATTGAGTATACTCTTAAATGGAATTAGTTTCAACTTAATATTTAACATATATTTTGAGATATCATCAAAATAGTAGACAAAAGTAAAAAATTTAGAATTTCAAAAAATGATTTTTTTATGTCTTTCTTCTAAAAGGTGTAATATTTTTAAATTTTAATCAATTTAGGTGAATGAATAGTCTATAGAAAGCTAATTGAATCTACTTTCATATAAAATAAGTTTTATAGATAATATATTCTTAATTTTTTAATTATCCCTGAAACATCACTTATGGTGACCTTACAATCCACCATACCCAATATGTTTTGTATTTTCATGATTTATAATAGTATTACTGGGGTGTTTGACCTTCAAGCATTAAAGATAAAGTTTATGATAATTGCAAGAAAATTACATGATTGGAAAATTCATGAAATGAAAAATTAAATTTTGTATGATATAATATGGGTTCAAGTGAACTTATTACATTATTCATGAAATGAAATATATTAAGAAGTGTTCTATGGATTGCATGAATACTTATAGGTTGGTGAAAGGATATAATGATATTGATATGTATTATGGTGTATATTGAATTTGAATTGTGATTGCATTGGATAGAATTTGAGCTCTAATATTTAAATTGTATTACAAATTATGTTATGAATAACATTAAAGATAAGAAATATGATAGTGGTGACATTATGAATTCCAAATGGAAATTTTTAGTGATATAGTTATAAAGAGTATAAGGCAGATCCTCAAAGGATAAAGATAGAATGTTTGTAAAGGATATAAGGCTAACCTAAGAGACAAAAGGTGAACGATTATATTTTATTTATTGTTTATTATTCCAAATGAGATATAACTTAATTATAGTTATATTCAGTATTTTTATATGAGATCTTGAAAATGAAATGATTATGAGTTAACTTCATTGTCATTGGCTTTTAGTTTATAATATACTTAAATGTGATATAAATAGTTAAAGGAGGATAATCTGATAAGTAAGTTATATAAAATGTTACTATTTTTATAGATTATTCACTCACTGAACTTCGGAATGACTCCTTTATGATTTATTTTACAAATTCCTAAGTTGAACTTCCATCTTTACTTCTGCCTCCTCAAAACTAAATTTTATGGGAGCTCATTGATTGTAATATGGTAGTGCAGATTCCTATACATAAAATGTCCTAAGCTTTATTTTGTCATAAATACGAGTAGATGAGACATTTGAATTGATTCCTCATTTTCTATGGAAATCTTGATGAATGTTTTCTGTTTAAAATGCCACTTTCTTTATAAATGCATAATATTTATTATCCAGGATTAAGTTAATTAATTAGGAATAGGCTGGTAAAAACTGGAAAAAGGTTTCAATGCCACTCATGATCAGGTTGGGATCGTGATAAAAGATACAAAAAGCTCCTAACTTTAATAAGAAGTAATAAAGAAAGCTCCTTCTTTGAGCTTTTCATAAGGGAGATGAGTAAAACAAAAAATATAGTGAAAGGGAAGGAAGGCTAAATATAAAAATAGGAGGAGGGCAATTACTTTAATGATAAAAAAAAGGAATATGTGTAGCTTTAATTCATTCTTAGGTTATTTCCCTTATCTTTGTATTATAAAACTTTCAAATAACTCCAAATAGGGTTATCAGCGTTAGTTTAGTAATAGAACTTTGATAGAAATTTGTTAAATACATAAGGCAACGTCTATTTTTTCTTTATAATGGATCACTATAACTACATGTACGTTTAGATTAAGAATTTCTATACATTACAATTACTTGAAGTACTATCTCTCCCATTATCTTTTGGTTATCAATATATCTATTTATATTTGTTTTAAAAAAATTGTATCCTTCTATCTAGAATTAAAATCCATAGAATCGTCATTTTATTTTCCCTTAATGTCAATAATTTACCTAAAATTAATTATGCTTTCTCTAAAGCACTTTCTTAGAATTCATCCACGAAGTTTTCAAACACATGTCGAAATTTGATGATGAAGTACAATACAACTTTGGCTCCTAAGTTAGGTCGGTGCCTTTCTAAATTTTTTAACTTTTTAGGTTTGTAATTGATCAATGAGACTACTCACAATAACAAATTGTCAAGTTCCTAAATCCATAACCTTATAGAGTCTTATATATTATTGGTATCTTAGGTTTCGTTATTACAAAGGTCAAATTCCTAGATTACATGTATATATCAACAACCACTATAAATCTGCTAGAAAACTTAAATTTTATTTGGATATAAATTTAATTAAATGTTTTAAATATTTGGGATATATCTACATTAAGGCTCAACCTTGAGTTCTTACTTATTTAATCTAATCTTATGTGTTTTTACCAGGAATATACAAGAAACTATCCCTAAATACATATTGTTTATAGATGATACAGTTCTAATTGAATAATCAAGGGAAGAGATTAATTATAAACTTAAGCTCTGGAAATAAGAATAGGAATCCAAGGATTTTTGCTTAAGTAGGAGCAAGATAGAGTATGTGCATTACAAATTTAATAAGAAACAAGATAAAAATGCTTTAGAGGTAAGAATTAAAGAGTATGTCATACCACAAGTTTTTAATTTTAAGTATCTAGGATCAATATTATAAAGTAATGAAAAAATTGATGGAAATATCATACACAGTATACAAACTGGATGGTTAAAATGAAGAAAGGCAGCAAAGGTTATTTGTGTGTTCTTACAAGGGATATGCAAGAAACTATCCCTAAATACATACTGTTTATGGATGATATAGTTCTAATTGAATAATCGAGGGAATAGGTTAATTATAAACTTAAGCTTTGAAAATAGGAATAGGAATCCAAGGATTTTTACTTAAGTAGTAGCAAAATAGAGTACATGCATTACAAATTTAATAAGAAATAAGATAAAAATGCTTTAGAGGTAAGAATTGGAGAGCATGTCATACTACAGGTGTCTAATTTTAAGTATTTGAGATCAATATTACAAAGTAATGAGAAAATTGATGGAAATATCATACACAGGATACAAACTGGATGATTAAAATGAAAAAAGACAGTAGAAGTTATTTGTAATTGTAAAGTACCTACCAAACTTAAAGAAAAGTTTTATTAGACCGTTATACGACTAACTATACTTTATAATAGTGAATGTTAGATTTTGAAAGGATAGTAAGAGAAAAAAATAGGGGTTGCAGAAATAAGGATGTTAAGATGAATGTATGGTCATACAAGAAAAGATAAGATGCAAAATGGATGTATATGAAAGAATATTAGAGTGGCATCTATTGAGAAAAAAAATATCAAAAAATTGATTAAGGTAGCTTGGACATATGCAAAGAAGGTTACTAGAGGCATTAATAAGAAAAGTTGATTACATGGTCTTTAATCTTGTGAAAAAATGTAGAGGAAAATCAAAAAAGATATTGGAGGAAATTATAAAAAAGAATCTCTTAATAAATAACATTTTTTAAAATTTGGTTTCGAATAGAGCTCAATGGTATTATGCAATCCTGTTAGGTTACGAATCAACATACGCAGCAAAATTTTTAAATTTTGATCCGAATCTACCTAGGATCCATGCAAAAGGCATAAATCAAGGTAAGAGTTTTGCTTTATTTGTGTTTGCGTTCTTTCTTTTGAGAGACTGATTCACGAATCAAATGCCGTCCGAATGTACAGCGTCTCTACGGTATCCACACGAAGTGAACAACAACCTTTCCCTTTTGCAAAATTGCTAGGGTTCATTTTTCTCATTAGGATTGAGATTGGACGTTTTCTAAAATGATTTTAAGCTTTTATGAAGCTTATGAGCGTGTCACTTATGTGTTGCTTTCAAATCCTTTTTATAGAACTAAGGCATGTCACAATCCCAGTCCTACTAGGATAATGCTTCAAAAAATCCTAATCACATTAAACAACTATCACTTTATAAAAAATGAGGATAGATAGGATTTATCTATTATTATTTAATATTAGATAATTGTATTATATTATAATATAATTAGCTGATATTAAATTACCATATAATTTTCTTATATTAGATAATAATATTATCTCATAATATAATTATCTAATATCTAATAACGTAATTATCTGATATTACTTTAATATTAAATAATATCACATAATATTATATATATATATATATGTATTACGTGAGAAATTATTATTATCTTAATAATAATATATATGCACAAAAATAAGCTCAATTAATTAGATTTTAGTCTAACTAAAGCCCAATTAAAATTATCTTATTCCTACTCTTTTTGTGTGACCCTGTAGGTTCTTACTTCGTTAATAATGACTCATTTTGAGCCATAGACAGTGAGCAATATCGAGCAATATATCACTGCCATTAAAGAATGTCTATGATTTGACATTTACCTAATATATGATTAACGCTTTGCATCACAATCTCTTTTGTAATAATATCCTAATTGAACTAGAGATATGAAGTGCGTCATCCTCATCAATGTTCAATTTATATTTCTTGATACTGAATAGACTTAAAATAAATTATTAATATCATATATTAATCTAATTGAGTATGACCATATACTCAATTAAGGGGCCTAAGGATATTTCTCTTTTATACAAGAGTAACGAAATCTCATCTACATCACTCACTTCCCTCTGCATGATTCGTGATACACACAATCAATGCCCTATTCGTCATCTTGATTAAAGGTGACATAGGATAATATTAAAGTGAGTAATTCCTCATGTAAAGAACCGTAGTGATTTCAGGTCAAAGGATTATATGCATTTGTGATCATATGAGAATAACTTATAACACGTCTATCCATGCAATATTTTCATAGTGGGTCAGTCCAATACATTGTTCACTAACAATATACTCATGTATTGACTTAATATCATATATCCATGATTCATAATCATCAGTCACTGTATATGTTAGGCTTGATGTATTATTACTATCATTTTCATAATAATACTTAACTAGGGGCATTTTAGGAATAGCAAAAGTTATTTTAAGGATAATTATTATGTTTAAGTTATAATTTGCATAAAATAAAATAAAATATAATAATTATATTTCCTAAATAAAACGTAATACATTATGTAATATTACAACCATCTTTATAATTGGCTCTTAGGACACACACTAACAAATCCATGTAGTTGACTTCATTTAATAGAATAAAGTTTTGTTATTATCGTTGTTTTATATATTTGGGAAAATTGGATCTTGTTATCATTTATAAAATAACATAATAGTTTGTGGATTTCAGGAAGACGTAACCTCTTCCACCAATTTATGTGTCACTTTTTACTACAGTTTATTTAGTGAATTAACCCTAGCATCTCTACAAATCTCTAAGTCCGACTACAAGCTAACATCCCTTACTAGACCAACTAACCACGAATTTAAGCAATAATATCATCGGATAGCAAATCTTTAGAAGGTACATTATTAAACTAAATAATAACTCTTGTTTACACCAAATATAAGGCTAATGTATTAAATTTGTCTTCAATCTTCAACTCCCTTAAATCTAAGAATTACTTAATTGCCAAAAACTTCCCACACAAACCATACCTAATATATTAAAATTAAGTCATTTAAGTATCACGCTAAAGGCTTGTGTTATGACACAAAGAAAAAAGATAAAAAAATAGTAAATTTTTCATGAAATTCAATATGTAATTAATCATTCTAATTTAAAATTAGAATATGAAATCTTACCTTTGATAATATGCTATTGAATTTTCTTTTCCAAAAAAGGGTCCAATTCGTATCTCATCTGCGATAGAATAGAAGATATTTGCACCACTATAAGGAAGGAACCAATATTTGTATCAATATCAAACATTCAAAAAAATAAGAGAAATTTTTACAAATCAAATGCTATCTTAATAATTTGTCATTATTGTTATTACAAAAAAAAAGTATAGATATTTTTATAGTAATGGAAAATAGATAGTAAATTATTAATAATGTTATATTCTTTGAGTGGGGAATTCTACGGTACCCCCGGGGTTTCAAACCCGGGGTGATGTGGTGCATTGTGGACCATTGGATTCTTAGTAATCTCATCCAATGACTTATATTGTGCCACGTTACCCTGGGTTTGAAACCCCCCGGGGTACCGTAGCAAGCACCTCTTTGAGTACTTATTTGACTTAACAAATTAAATGATAAATGATGATTATATTTTAGGAAAGTATGAAATTTTTAATTTTTTTTGTAATTAATAGTGCTAAGAAAATGGAAAATGATATTAGATTTTTTTTCACATAATATGTAATGAATAAATGAATTAATTTAATTTATTAAATTAAATATAACGCTTGATTTTGCATCAACTCATGATATTTTATATTTAATTTGAATGAATTCAAAATATATATCTTCCAAAGTTAAAAAGTTAGGATTCAAATTTAATAAATAATTGTATATAAATAGATATAAATATCTCTAAAAACTAAATAATTAAATCTAAATTAGCTTTTTAAGTTTAACATGTATAATCCTATATATAAATTTATATAGATTATTTTTTTCTTTCATAGATAAGTGTTATAGTTTGTATTAGAAAAAAAAAGGAAAAATGAAGAAGAGTTGGCGACTTTAGAAAGAAATGAATGATTTCCAAAATGACACTTATGCAACGACCAAAGTTTTATGTGCAGTATAAATAGTCGAACTTTTAATGATAAAAGTAGATGAATTTTTTAATGAGCCTTCCGTTGGCGAATTAATATCTTTAATGATCTTTCTATTAATAAAATTGTAATTACCTTTGTATTAATGGAACCGATAAATATTTTAATTAGTATTATTAATACTAATAAAAATAAAATGAAAAAGAAAACATCATGAGAGAAAAAAAAATTAAAGAAGAGTTCAGAACTTCGAAGAAGAGAAGAATCTTTTCCGGAATGATGCCTATACAACAATCATCATCATCATCATACAAACCGAAGTTTTATGCGACGAGGAAGAGGACCTCCCCCTCCTAAATTTTTAATAATCCTTCCGTTAATAAATTTGCATCTTTAATTATCTTTTTGTTGATAAACTTTTAATTACCTTACTATTAATGGATTAATATCTTATCCCACATTAATCCATAAATATTATAAGGGGTTTGAATAAATAAATTAAAATGTATCCATGAATATCCACATAAAAAGACCCTGATAATGAGTGCTTTTGTGGCGGGAAAATCTTATTTATATCCTTATTTTTTAGAGTAAATATTTATTTTTAATAAATAATAAAATTTATAAAAGCGTAAATTTCATAATTCATAAATAAAAAATAAATTTTGAAGAATGAGAATAGTATTAATGTTTTATCGTATCATGTAATAATTTACATGAGCAGAATGACAATGGCAGGGAAATTTTAACAGAGAAATGATGAAATACTCTTCTATAAGATATATGCCTTATTCTCATCCAATAAAATATAATTTGTTGTTAATTTTATTATTTAAATTAATTTTATAAAATTCATGCATATAAAAATTTTATTTTTCATTTTTAAATTATTAAAATTATAATTAATTTTTTAAATTTAAATTTAAACCATTAATAATATAAATATTTTATATTATTAATGAATAAAAATATATATTTAAAAAATTAAAATAATTAAAAAAATTTGAATGCAATAGATAAATCTTAATAATTTTTTATTAATATATGGTAGAAATAATCTATATTAACAATCGATTAAAGTTAAATTTTTGTACTCGGCAGAGAAAATAACATGGCCATGCTTTACTCGGAGTTGATTATTCATATTAGAAAATTTCGGGGTCGCATCATACATCAAAAGTCAACAAAAGTCAAAATCCATAAGCCAATGAAAGCACTGAGTAGGTCACGTGACGGCTGGCCAATAACTATGTTCTCTTCTCTATGGCTATATTAGTTTCTTCCCCCTGAATCCCTTCGCAAACTCTACCGAAAGTCAGAGAGGAAAAACTGTATCTCTGCGTGAGATATGGCTTGGCTAACTCGGTTCTTAACGGCTGTTGCATTCTTAGCCATCGGAATTATATTCTCTCCGGAGACCTTTGGATCGAAATCCGACGGTCAGGATCTCACCAAGCTTTCGCCTTACCTCAGACTGGCTCATCTTCTCAGCTTCTCTACGGCTTTTGGCGCCGTTCTCTGGGTCACCTTCATCGGCGGCATTATCATGTTCAAGTACGCCTTCTGTTACTCCTCCATTGTAATTTTCTGTTTTTCCCCTTTTATTTTTTATTCGACTCCGTTTTTCTGCCTGGAAAACTCGTAAACTTCATGTATTTTGTGGCAAGATATTCCGAATGATTCCACGCGTTTGTTGTTTGTATTAGACTCAATCACACTCTCTAGCTTCAATTTCAGAGACTAATTTTACTCAACTTTCTCTGGCTTGTTTGGATATCGGGAAACATGTACAAAATATTTTAAGTTGTTTTTGTTTATTTATTTTTCCTTTGTTTTATTGAAATTAAAACTCAGCTAAACAAGTATACATTTACTATGCTCTACCGATCATTAAGATAAAGTAATTACTTCGTTAAAATTCCCTTTGACTTTATAGGAATCTGCCAAGGCATCAATTTGGGAACCTTCAAAGCAAGATGTTCCCTGCTTATTTCACAATGGTGGGTATCTGCTGTGCAATCTCAGTGGCATCCTTTGGGTATCTGCATCCGTGGAAATCCACGTCCACTGCTGAAAGATACCAGCTTGGGTTCTTGCTATCTTCATTTGCATTCAGTTTCATCAACTTGTGTGTCTTCACACCTATGACGATCGAGGTAAATTTCCATGATGCTAAAATCTCATCAACGACGACGATGTTTACTGTGTTTTCTGTGCTTATTAAGCTGCGAAACGGGACATGTCATAACAGATGCATCAATTTTGAGCTTTGCTTGAATTATCAAGAATAAAGCCATTGATTAATTAAGATGATGATGCAGATGATGAAGCAAAGGCATAAAGTGGAGAGAGAAAATAATATTGGAGAGGAAGTTGGGGGGTCAAAAAATGTGGAAGTTGCGAAGAAGAATCCAAAGCTTGCAGCCATGAACAAAAAGTTTGGGATTATTCATGGATTGTCTTCCCTTGCCAATATCATGTCGTTTGGTGGCCTTGCAATTCATTCATGGTACTTGGCTGGCAAAATTGATCTGTGATTCATATTCTGCTTCCCTTGCTATTCAGGACGGCTGAGATACTTGTCCTGAATTACATACACTGATCTAGTCAATAATAAGCATATCAGCTTTCTCTTTGGTAGTTCTCTGGTTAAAAAAAGAATCTCCAAATGTATGTAATCTGTGAAATGTAACACATAACATCGCTTTATCAGATATTTTTTCCTTTTTATTTTTTTAAATTGACACCTTGTGTCCGGAAGCTTTCTGCAAAACACACTGTGTTCATCCTACATCAATTGGATTAAAATAAATATAGTCTCTTGCTAGCATAAATGTTCAGACCTGCGCTATCCCTCCCCCTTTAAGTTTCCTGATCTAGTTATTATATCTTGAAGCTGGAGGAGCCATCCTCTACGCTTCCTGCGAGGTATGGCTAGGTTTTATGAAATTTCTTTTTGGTAGAAACAGGAAATATATACAAACGAAACAGAAAGATTACAAAAGTCTTGGGGCATATATACCACGAATGTCAGCATTCAAAAAAGTATTAACCTCACTAGCAGGATCATTCAAAACATGAAAATTACTACTATAAACAGCAGATTTTGCTAAAAAGTTTAGCACTTGATTTGCTTCCCTAAAAATATACTTTCTCCTTAGGGAGCCCATTTGAGAAAGCAAATCTGTGCAATCTTCAATAAGGTTGCTGACAGGAGAAAAATTCAAAGGATTAGCATTAGTAACAACAGATATAATAGATTGAGCATTCAATTTAACCAAAAGAGGAAAAAGGCTTCCATTGCTAGCAAGAAGAAGCTCATCTCTTAAGCTTGTAAGTTCAGCCACAAAATTAGAATAGAATCCAAGGCCTCTTGTGCAATCAACTTGCCAGTTTCCTGCCCAATCCCTGATAACAGCATCACATGCTGCCTTTTTGAGATTGCTTTTTGCTGAGCCATCAGTATTGAGCTTAAAAAAGCCAATAAGAGGGGCTTCCTAACAAATATTCACCACTTGGTTAGTAAGTGGTTTTACAGGAGGAGTAGAAACTGCCAAAAACTCAGAAGCTTTGCTTAAAGTAATAGTTGAAATGTTTACAATGCCCACTTCATTTCTAAAATTTTTTTTGTTTCAAAGAAGCCATAGATTCTAGGATTCTAGAAGGCAAAAGCAAAAATGGATTGCCAAGGAATGAGACTATTGCAACTTAATTCATTTGTTGTCAAATTATGTTGTATCCAATCATGGAAATCTAGGTGAAAAGACGAATCCCAAGAAGTAGAAGCAAGTAGAGAGTTCCAAAAGGTTTGAGAAAATACACATTTTCTAAATAGATGGGATATACTATCTAAACTTTTATCACAAAAAATACAATTTAGGGTTAAGTTCATGCCTTTGTTAATTAGAAAAACCCGAGTAAGGAATCTTTCCCTAACCAGTAACCAGATGAAAAATTGAATTTTTGAGTAAGTCTTTCCCTAATTATGAAATTTCGTATCTTGTGTGAAACCATGTAAAATGATAGGTCAGTTTACAATGTGTATTTTGACCCCGTTAAAGATTGTACAGGGATGAGCTAACAGTATGCATATTATCTACTATCTAGGGTTTTGCGATGGATTTTTGTCATTTTGGAGAATAATAATTAAAAACTTGTTAAATCTAATTTTTTTAAATTAATAGGAGAAGAGACGTAAATACAAAAAATGTAGAAATCCTATATTTGTGTGCCAATATATTTTCAATTTTTAAGAGTACACAATAATTAGTTCTTTATTTATAAAGGTAGTAATTAGTATATTTTTTAAAATTTATAATAAGTACTATTGATTTTTTATTTTTATTTTTATTATAATTATCAATCCTTTCATTTATTCGTAATAATAAAATAAATTATGATAACAAATAATATAATAAAAAAGTATATTTTACATTACTAAGCTGATATTTAATAACTAATTTTATTTTGTTTTATTTAATATTACAAGTAAATAAAGAGATAAATAATTATAATAAAAGTAAAAATAATAAATCAATAATACTAGTTATTAAATTTTTATTTTTGTTGTAATTATTAATCATTCCATTTATTCATAATACTAAAATAAATAATGAAAAGAAATAATATAATAAAAATATGTATTTCATATTACTAAGGTGAAATTTAATAATTAATTTCAATTTTTTTATTTTAATATTATAAGCAAACAAAGAAATGAATAATTATGATAAAAGTAAAAATAAAAACCAATAAAAGTAAAAATAAGAACCAATAACACTAGTTATAAAATTTAAAGTAAGTGATTGAGAATCTTTAATTCAAGTAATATTTGATATTTTTTAATGATTTTATACATTCTATTATATTCAAGGTCCAATCCTTATTATTTATATATATTTATCCAGTAGTTTAATCATTCTTTTAATTGCCTAAAAAAATTGTAGGACATAATAGCAATCACTTTTATAAATAAAAGACTAAATATTATAATAAAAGATTAAATATTATATTTACTCAATTTTTAAATATATTTATTTTTAATAAAATATTATAAATTGAAAAAAAATCGAGATGTAAATATTGGATTCACTAAATAGAAACTTGAGGTTGAAAAGAAATTGCCGCATTAACGATCAATATGAAATAGGCTTAGACTGTGTTTCATCACTTTATGATGTACCAATAATCGTAAACTTAAACTGTTAGATTTCATTTAATTTATATATTATTACACCACAAATCAATAAATTTAAATCATAAAATTCATCAATGCACTAAAAATAATGCACCAAAGTTTGTTCCTTATAAACTGTGATATAATACTTTTCTTGTTATTTATATTATAATATTTTGCATAAAAAATTTTAGGATATATATATGAAAAATTTTAGGATATATCATTGATTAAATAGTGTATTGACATATTAATATATCATCGTAAAATATGTAAAATCTAAATTTAAAAAAAAATAAACTTAACATGCAATTAGATTTAGCGATGTACTGGTACATCACTTAGTAAGTGACATACAATAATTTTTCTTGAAAAATTTAATCTTCAAATAATCTTTATAAAAATTATATTTTTTATTAAACACTAAAATAATTATTTTCTAGTGTTACTTTTTTTGTTGGAACAATGATTTTGTACACATTATACAAATATCTGTTAAAATAATGTTTTTTTAAAAAAATTATAAAAATAGACACATAATTCATATAAATTATGAATTTTAATAAGCTTATGAAAAAACTTTAAACGCATTTATTAATAACTCATCAATCATAAAACCCGCTAGTAAAAGTAGCACACACTTCATAAATCCCGTCCATGTGCATACAATTATTTTTTTGATGCAATTGCAAATATTTTACATAATGATAAAATTGGAAGAAAATAAAAACAGGTTCTGCGAGGGATGAAAGCTGAAACGCAAGACAGGCTGCCGTTTGGTGAAGCAATAGGTAGGTTCCCTACTTCAATCTTCGCTCCTATCGATCAGCAACTACTTGGATTCCTTCTGGCTCGTAAATTGAAAATACGCATGGTGGATTTGGAAGCGACTTAAGTGTTTATTATTGGTATTCTATACAAGCACTCAAATTATAGTTCTTCTATTACAGTTAGACCTAGAATCATCAGAATACGCGTATTCTTTCTGCCGAAATGAGCAATTCCTCAGCCGCAGCATCATCTAAGCCGAAAGCTGCATCCTCACAACCCTCAGAAACCTCATCTAAACGCAAAAGAGGGGTTTTTCAAAAAGAATGTTAGTATCTTTGTTTCGTTAAATCTATGGCATTTTTTTTTTTTAATTTCTGTATCTCGCTTCACATCTTCTTCTGCAGTGCAGCACATGATGTATGGTTTTGGAGATGATCCTAATGTAAGTTCTTTTCTCCATTAATTGTTTCCCGATGTTTTAAAAGTTACTGATTCATTGATCGTTAATTTGTTTGGCATTCCGCTGTTATTAGCCACTCCCTGAAAGTGTGGCACTCATGGAGGACATTGTTGTGGAATACGTCACGGAACTGGTATTCATATTCTCTGGACTTGTATCTTGTTCATTTGATTTGTTTGAGTGCCATGAAATAGTTTAACTTTTGTTTTCAGGTACATAAAGCCCAAGACATCGGATCACAGAGGGGGAAGCTTTCAGTTGAGGACTTCTTGTATTTGATTCGTAAGGTAATTTCTCCCTATGGTACTTCCAAGTTTATTTATTTATTTTCTGAAATGAATTTTTTAAGTTGGCAGCGGCACCTGGAATTCTGAATGGCATCCTACAATTATGCATTGTGTTCAAACAATCAAAATGAAGAATGAGTGCCCTAATCATTTCAAATATGTACTATGACAGGAAGATATCCTCATTAACGTTCAATTAATTAAGCAACAGCAACAACCTCTTTTAGGTGTTATCATTGAGTGCTACAGATACCTTAATGGTCTATTTGAGGTGTAGGGAAAAAAATGGAAAGAAAGGGAAGCAAATGGAAGGCAAGTTACATAAAAACTCACTGAAATTGTCTATATATGTGTGTGTGTGTATGTATGTATAACTTACTGAAACTAAGAAGATTACCTTCCATTTCATTTCCATTGCTCCTAAGCCTTTCAAGCCTTAGTCATATCTATTGCTCCTAAACCTTTCAATTCATGGCCTAAACATATCATTTTCGTTGCTCTTTAACAATTTTATATAAGATTGTCCTTAGCCTAAAGCCTTTCAAGCCTTAAAAATAGCCTAACGACGGCAAACCAGTTACTGAGAAATAAGGAATAGAGATAAGCCTTGATGCAATTTACACAAATATCAGTGATGCTAGACATTTTGGCTTTCCAACTTCCATGGACCTAAACCTGTTTATTACATTGCACGCACCATCGTTTATTTTCCAGTTCGTGGTAAATTCTTTCATAGCTGACTGATGTTGCCATCTTTTGTAAACTCTGCAGGACCGAAAAAAGCTCAATCGATGCACAGAACTTCTTTCCATGAATGAAGAGCTGAAACAAGCAAGGAAGGTTTTTGAATCGGATGAAGAGAAGCTAAGGAAGGTTTTTGAGGCAGATGAAGCCGTTGAATGATGATTAAGGATGGACTAGTGAACTGCAATCATTCCGTGTTGCTGTAATAACTGCTTGCAGTTTGGTGCCTGGAGTGTATCAAATTTGCTTGATGTACGCCCCTATATACATGATTCATTCCTATGTTGGTGAATACTTATAACAAGCAACATTTTTGCACTTGTTTCCTTAAAAAAATGGGCATCATTTTCCCTCCCTACTAATCGGAGCTGACTGAGAATGATATAGTCAGCTAATCGGAACTATCTAAATGTAGTCAGCTCCGGTAAAGTCCTCCTTACGCCGTTACGTGTGATTATTCTAACCAGAATTTGTCAGAGTTGTGTGAAGAAAGTGATATCCCAATGACGGCGTCTTTGAGTTGCCCAATGTTTTTGACAATTTCTTGCATTCGAACTTCGAATTGTGGAATATTTTTCATATTTTCAGAAAAATGATTTAAGGATGTTTTGGTTCAAAATTAAAAAAAAAATACTTTACAATATATATATATTTTAGAAAATATTTTTAACTCGACTTTTCCAAAATAATCTTACAGGTATTATATTTCATAAGATGCTATTATTTTAATGCTATAAAATAATTATTTTATCTTTTTATTAAAATTTTAATATTATCATCATTATTTATTATTATTCATTTTTTATTAAAACTTTATTGCCATTATTAAAATTATCAATATTTATTATTATTCATTTCTATTGTTGGTCAATGTTCATCATTTATTTACTATTATGGATCAATATTGCCATAATTATTAGTTGTTATCATTTTTCAATATTAATTAGTATTTATTATTATCTATTATTATTATTATTGTTATTATTGATTGTACGTTGATAATCATTTATCACAATTCATTATTATTAGTTATTAGTGTCACTATTACCTATTATCATAAATCATTATTTATCATCATTATCTATTATTATCAATCACCGATCATTATTTATTTATCGTCATTATTCATTATCTGTTAATAACTATTCATTACCATTATCGCTTATTATTATTAACTACCACTATTCATTATTATTTATCATCAATAATCACTATTTATCACCACTATTCATTGTTATTATCTAATGTCAATAATTAGTTATTAATCACTATCACCTACTAACCATGTCAATGCTCATAATTATTGATTACTAGTGTTAATTACTATATATCATTTATTAAATATTATTTATCATCACAAATTAATGTAGAATTTATCGTTATTTATTATAGATAATTATCACTTATTAATGTTATAAATGAGGATATTTTTAAATTAAGCCTGTTATTATTTTATACAAGCTACTTAAATAAGAATATTTTTTAATCTAAAATATTTTTAAAAATTATAAAGTACAATATTATAACATCAATAAGAATTGTATCTAGAATATCATATTCCTAAAAATGTAAAGATTTTTTCAGATGAATGATTGAGGGTACCAAAGGTCGCATAAACGACTGCTCTCTAAACAAAAGAACACAAGGGCAACTTTCAGACTCGAGCACAAAGATAATTATCAAGCATAATTTTTCCCCCTCCAGTTTGTTGTACAAATCTCGACAAAAAATGGCACGCCATGCAGGCACTACTGGTCAGAGGACAACTAGGATTACAGCTTGCGCATCGTTGTAGAGAAGATAACCTATTTGCCAAACTAACAAAAAGAGGATGCGCAGAGAGCCAAATACATTAGTGTAACCACTTAATCATGTTACATTAGGACCTATGAACGAAATATAGCATATATCTTATATTCTAACCAAGAACTGCTTTTATCTTCGTTTTTTGGTCCTCCGTTAGTGACGTGGGGAACAGAACCTCAAAAGTTACGTAAAGATCTCCTTTCTTCGTGCTCATATGCAATGGCATGCCTTCCCCTTTGAACTTCCTCACTTGCTTGGGCTTTGTAATTCCCTGGTTGGTCAAAAAGAGATTCTCAGTTGTGTCTCTTTTGATCCTCTCTAATCAATTGAGATGTACAATGAGAATATATAATGCTCACCTTTGAGCTGATGTCAACCGGGTGCTCATCTAGGTTTTTAATGGTCTTTTCAAACCCAACAAGCGCCTGAACCTGAAGGAAATAGACCTCAAGTTATAAACCCCCATAACGTACAAAGACCATAAGATGTTCTATGCAGATACTACTTGCTACGTGCATTTATCAAGTGCTACGTGCATTTATCAAGTCCCCTGTAACCAAGGCATGCAATAGAACTGAAGTAATTGATACTCTAGCTGTACAACATTTACCAGAGTTATAGTAACAGTGGTGTGCAGATCATTGCCTTTCCTAATGAAGCGGCCATGGGGTGCAGTACGAATTCGAAACTGCCAAAAATACAGAATGAAAGGTCAGCTAACATTACATGCATCACCTTTTTATGGACTAAATAAATACAGGTTTAGTGTTGCTGAATAAAGAGAGTATACATTGTCATGATTCACTAACCCTTAAATCTCCAGGTTCTCCATCAATTACAGGCTCACCATCATCGTAAAACAGCACCTCCTGTCAAGGGACAAAACCTTAATTCATAAGGACAGAACAAACTCTTCTCTATCATTATTGATATGCACAATATACTTGCAATAGATTGGACAACCACACATAAAGGAGTACAAGCACTTCTGTATAATCTAATCACCAGGTACCATGAAATAGAATTGGATCATAGCTTCCATTATGTTAAATATCAAAACATATTATTTAGTCTATATGCTTAGAAGATCATGCTTCAAGTCTATGTAACCTCACTGTCATTATAATACCAATAGAAAGCACAAATAGGACAGTCTTTTAAACAGAGCACACAATATACGACTTCTTGATTGTGTATTTTTTTTTTGGTTTCCGTACTGTGTTCTATTTTAAGGTCCAAATGCTAGAGGGCGTAGCACTCAGGATTAAAGCACTGACCTAAAAATGAGTAGTTAAACAGTTTCAAACATTGTAAACTATTGTGACAGTTGGTAACAAAGAGATAAAAAAATATTATTAGTCTTCAGAAACAGAATAGGAATTGCAGAAAGATAAAAATGCAGAATGTGCTAAAAGTTCTAGTTAATTAGTCAAGCACATGACAATGTAAAGCCTGTATTGAATTGAATGCTTACCTGCCCATCCTGCATCCCCTTTTCAATATCAACTGTGATGAAATATCCCTCCCTTTCGTATTTGACATTAGGACATTGCTCACAGACCTGGATAAGTAAACTATTGAGTAAAATCCTTTACATATTGACAAGAACATATCCTGGAAAATGTGGTGTACAATATAGATCGAGCTTCCCCTAAAATTTGGGAAATGATGTTTACCTGCTCTGTCATCTGTTGAAACATCCCAGGACCAATTTGCTTGTGATAAACCTCATTTCTGCAGTTACAGCGTCTCCTCCCAGGTGCTGGTTTTAGAACATTTTTTTCTCTCCAAACCTAGTAATTACAATGGAAAGGGAAGCAACCAAGTAAGGTCCGTGAAGTCCTAAACTTGAGGTGCTAACATGTGTTGAACTCAGCTTGTTTGGAACCTTGCCCAAACGAACATTTTGTGCTAACTATTGAGAATCAAATCACCATACACAGCATGTACTTAATAATTGTAGCACCTAAGCCGTTGGCATTAAAAGTTACACACTTTAAATAGGGTAGGAAGCGCACATCAATCTAACCCTGCCTTGTGGCTGACATATTTCTCATGAATGATATTTTGTTGCATGCATTCAACAATGTATCTAGATATGACCATACCTTCAATGAACCTCCCATGTACAAATCTTCTAAAGTTGCATCCAATTCAACAACCACATCATCACCTTTTCTAATTCTCTCTTCCTCCTCCTCCGTCGATCCTCCACCAAAGAACCTGGATAAACATTCATCGCCCGTTACCAATATACAAATTAAATATTACGGACATAGATATATACATATTGATGCATACACAAGCAGTTTGTACTTTTTGTTTCCATTAAAAGTTTGACAAATAGTTAATCATTATGATTTTATCTTTCCACACAAAGATAATCGATGGTCAGAAGCAGATATAGTAGTCAACCGTACTAACAAACCTCAAGTACGCTTAAGGTATGCTCTTATTTATATCTATGGTGCATAACTGTAAAGTGTGTAAAACTTAGATTTCCCTGTGTGAGTGTGCACTTTTACAAGAGATGAGTAATGAGGTGTTTGGTGCCTTCTTGCGCTTTCAAAACCAAATTATTCATTAAGCACAAAAATTTAAAGCCAGAATTCCAATTATTTTTTGCTCACAAGCAATCAAGCAGTAAGTTATAAGAAACTAGTTCCCCAACCTCAAGAGTCAAGAATTATGGGAAGCATGTAAAACATGCATATTGGACTTACGAGCTAAATATGTCTTGGATGTTCATTCCCATTCCACCACCTCTGCCTCCACTAGCAGCGTGCTGTTTTAAACCCTCTTCACCATATCTGTCGTATATATTTCTCTTCTCGCTATCCGACAATACTTCATATGCTGATGACATCAAAATAAAAAACCAAGCAATTCAATAAAAAAAAAAGTTCATTAAAACCAAGCCAAAACTGTTGACCAGTAACGACATACCATTATTGATCTCAGCAAATCGCTTATTAGCCTCTTCGTTCCCCTGATTCTTATCGGGATGGTACTTCAATGCCAGCTTTCTATATGCCCTCTTTATCTGATCATCCGAAGCACCTTTCGACACTTGAAGTATATCATAATAGCTCTTTCTGAAATCGATTAAAAATGATAAAAGGAACAATGTGATACTCAATCATTCCTACTAATCCCAGCAATTTGGAATTATGAGAGAGAATTGAGAAAGAATACCCCGCAATGGCGCTGAGAGCATAGCACAAACCACACAACAGCAATAAAAGCTTCGCTCTTGGATGCGCCATAAATATTTTAGAGAGATAACCAGAGATTTGGATCTCTCCGAAATTCAAATATAGACTCTTACTATGAACTTGAATGCTGTTTGAAGCAGGAAGATAATAATTTCCAACGAGTCCCTTAGCGTTTCTTTATTTATTTTGTTTCTAGCAGGTTGTCACTTTTGGAGTCCTCAGAGCGAGGAAGCCGATGAAAGTGATTTTCCAAGACGGACAGACGACATGTTACGCTTTTGCGACGTGTTAGTGTTGAAACTGGCCAATCATAGTAAGCCTGTGGCTGTTTCAACAAATGAATGAATTCCGCGTGGCACTTGTCGTTCTTCCCTCCCCAATTTTTACGTCTAACGACGACTCGGACTTGGATCTTGCTTCCTGCAAGTGGAACCAGAAGCATGTTTTCCTCTTTCCCTTTTTTTTATTTTTTAAAAGATTATCTGCTGAGTGATCTAAGAAGCCCATCTCCATCACATGGGCTCATCCAATTCCATTACCCAGCCCATAATGTACTCTCAACCCAGAAGCGGAAAAAAAAGGTGCATCATCCATCTGAACCATGGATCTGATCTCTCAATAATAATATCTGTGAAAATTTTAGGGGCTTCAATTATAATATCCGTTCCAAATTTTATAAAGAATAATTGCTCGTTTTATTATCAGATTTATGGAACTCAAGCATTAAAAATTTAAAAATTTTGATTTTATAATTTTCAAATTAAAAAGTGCAAAAAGCTGACAATTCACCTTTATTCAACGGTTGAAACCAAAAACCAATATTATACTCGGAATATACAAAAACTTCTCTTTCTTTAACTTCAAAGAGAGTAATACAATAAAGATTACATCCTTTTTGATTGGGACCATTATTTTAATACAATAAAGATTTTTATATATAATTTCTCTTATATAGCCAAACTTGTGAAATCTACTTGGACGATGAAATAGTAGGAATGCAAGTAGGTCAGACGGCATATTAGGAGCCTATGACTTAATCTATTTAAGGTCTAGTTTAATATAACATATTTATTTAAATAAGTTAGGTTTAGGTTAATAAATTAGTCTATTTAGATAAATAAGTTAGACTTTTTTTCTTTAGGTTCGATTTATAAACCTATCAGTCTGACTTATTTAATTATAAATATATTTATAAATAATATAATATATATTATACATATAAATAAAATAAATATTTTAATACGTATATATATGTATATAGGCTCTAATTAGACCATTGAATAATTTTGGATCTTAAATTTTTTTTAATCTATTGACAAATTTAAAAGTCTATTTATATAAAGAAACTTTTAAATAAATTAACAGATTAAGCCAAACTTGAATTTTAGTGTTATATAAGCTAATAGGTTAAATTTAAGTTAATAATTTAGAAGATAGACCTAACCTATTTAAAGTAAAACTCAATTCAGCTCAACTCATTTGCACCTCTATATAATATTATAGAGAATGATATGATAGTAGAAATATAAAATAATGAAGTGATATACAATGTATCAAAATATGATAGTATAAGGCTATACAATTGAAAGTTTGTTAGTATATATATATGTATGTATGTATATATGTATGTATGTATGTATGTATGTATAACATAGTTTTAAGAATTGGAATGGATCAATTAATCTAATTAAGATCTTTAAATTAGAAATACAAATGGATCAATAGGAATCGATTAGAACAAGTCCGCATAAGCTAAAATTTGTTTGAAGTACTTAAAACTAGTATATTGGATCCATTTTTTTTCAAATTTTTTAAAAAGTAAAATTTTTATAATTTTATAATAATTAAGGTGTAACATAACACCTTTATAATTCTACGTCAATTGAATTTGTGACTTTTTAAATTATTTCTTATATAAATTATTATTATATTATTTGTACTTTATTACTTTATATATATATATATTATATTTTTAAAGGTAAAAATCATTTCAATTAATAAATTAGTGGTTAAATTAGTAAATTAATACTTTGTCCAGTTTAATGACTAATCCTATTTTAAAAACTATAGTAGATAATATTAAAAAATATTTGTTTGAACAAAATTACTTTTAAATAGCATCTCGAAATTATATGATTTAATAATAATTTAATTAATTTGTTAAAAAAATATTTAAGTTTTTATATTCTATAGAATGGCATATATAAAAAAGACTAAAATCATATTTTGATCCCTTGATAATTTCATTTGTATTGTTTTCATTTCTTACATATATTTTGTATTAATTTTATCCTTTGTAAATAATAATTTCAATAATTTAACCCCTCCATTAATATCTTTGTTAATGTTTGATGACTTCATAGATAAAATGACTAAAATAGGAAATAGATAATTTGTGAAAAATGAAATTGATATTAAAAATTTGTAAAGGACAAAATGACATAACTTGTATTTGCAAAAGACTAAAATAGGTATTATAAATAAAAATATAAAATTAAATGAGTTTATAATAATTTAAATATTAGTTTTTAATAATTTTATTTATGAAATAATATGTAATTCAAAATGTATATTTAATTTTTATTAAAAAATAATATTAAAATTATTATTAATTAATTCTTTTATTTTTTTAAAACCCTATTAAATGTAAATTTCATTTCTTTGGTTCTTTGGAAATTTTCAGTATTAATATCATTTGTCATATATCATTTATCTATTATTTTAGCTTTTATTTTTATATGGTCGTTAACTTATAAATGAAAATATACATGGATGGATTAAGTTAATCAATTTATTATTTGTGATTGAGAGATGATGAAATTGATATAAGACACATGTGAAAGATGAATTTAATACAAGTGAAATTAGTGGATGATCAAAATGGTGTTTTAGTGTATAATTTCTTTTTTAAAAAATAAATCATAAAGATTTTTGGCATAGATTAATATTATATGTATATTGAAATTTATATTTTATTTTATTATTATATGATTTTTACAATGTGACTGTATTATATTTTTATTTGTGAAATCGATCATGAATTAAAATTTTGTATATAATAGTAAAGAAATAAACTGATATGATGATAAAACTTTAAGTCCTTTAATGTAGAAATTGATATTCATTTCCCCGTAAATGTCATTTATGGAGACAAGGAGTTGTTACTACGTTGGATGATTTACTGGTTTGAAGCATCAGTGGGTTCAGTATTGCCGTTATGTTATACACCCAATGAATTTCATTTAAATTATTACCATGGCATTATCAGAAGCTGGTGCTCATTTTGAATTTAATGGAGAACAGGCAAATAGAAATTCTGACAAGGGACAAGTGTTAGTGCATGAGGCATCAAAGTGGGGGAGTTGGAAAACGTTTTGCAATCTGCCAAACTGCCACCACATATAAGAATGTCATATATATTTTGATAAAGATACTGCTGCAAGAAAGTGGGGTTGAACAACGGAAGATAGATTGCTAATGTGTAGGAAGAGTTGCTGTTAAAGAATCAGAAACAAACACGTGAAAAAACATAGAAGAAAATATAAGAAAAAGGTAGACATAAAATATCTTAATATTTCATCTTTTTTAATCAAGTGTTGTTGTATTTGGAAAAAATTTTGTCTCTACTTACAAATGAACGAATAAAGTCTATTTATAATCATTCAACACTAATTGTAATTTAAAATATTATATTTTTTATTTTATTAATTGGCCAAAATCTAATACATAATTTTTTTCTTTTATAATATATTTTCACCGATTCTTTCTTTCTTTATTTTCTTTTTGATAGAAGGTACGTGATATTTTTTTGAATTTTTTTTTCTTGATCAGCAATTTCCAACAGTTGCAGACTATGACGGATTAACTATTTGAGAGCTGGCCCTCAAAAGAGACAACATTTCTACGGAAGAGGAAGGTGTCATTATCGTGTTGCTCGCTTAGTGGATTGATGTCATACAAAGAATGACACTTCACTAACTTTTCTAGCATGATTCACATTATGGCGGTTAACCACTAAGCTGCACAAATTGCTTTAACTACCCTAACTCATTTTGAATTAAGTAGACACGTGTGCCAAACTCTCACTGATTTGATATATATACTTTTTGAGCTAATGGTAGTTTTTCGCTGAGTCAAGAAATTTGAAATATGCATATATATAGAGTTATGAACAAACTTATCAAAAAGGTCTGACTAATGTAGCCTTAGATTTTGCTTCATAACATATCACTCTCCTTATAGTAACATCACAGCTGGAATAGTTCAAAAATAATGAAATTATATATATATATATATATATATATATATATATATATATATATATATATATATATATATATATATATATATAAAGTAATAATCAAGTAAGGGATGAGATGGACACGCAAATCTAATAGAATCGCTGCCTTTATTTCATGGGGACACAGTGGGGAAGGCAACAGCGCGCCGTCCCACTTCTTACTGTTTTTAGTTTGGCTTAAAATTTCAAAAATATCCGCGAGCATCTTAATATACGCAAGTAGAATTTAATATAAATGGTGAACGTAAATGTAATATTATTGAAAAAGTTCTCTTTTATATATATATACTAGCATTTTAACCCACACGGGTATATAATTAGTTTTTGCATAAAAATAATGTGTATGAATAAATTAAAAATTAAAAATATTAAATTTTAATTTATTATATTATTTTATGATTATAAATTTAAGTTTGTAAATAATAATTTTCTAAAATTTAATATAAAAATTAAAAATAAAATATGTAATTAAGTAATTCAATTCAATTATATTTTTTATTTATTTAAAATAATTGTATAATAAAAATATTTTATATTATATTTTTACTACTTAATGATATTAGAATCTAAATTATAAAAAATAGAAGTAAAAAATAAAAAAAATGTAATAAAATATATAAAAAGGATAGAAACAGTATGTAAAAAGTAAAGTTTAAACAAATTTTTAATAAAATATTTAAAAATTTTAATCAACACTGAATTTAGGAGTAGCAAAAGAAAAGGGGCAGAGACGTTAGTGAAGTTGAGCAACAAAAAAAAAATAAAACAAGGCAAAGATAGAACCAACTGCTCTACTTGGGGAGTGGAGGCTACATCAATGAAGAAGAGAAAGGGGGATGCCTCAACAATGCTAAATTTGGCGTGTGGAAGCAACACTTGCGGAGAGAATTTTGGGCCAAAAGATGTCGAGAGCTTAAACCACGGGTAATATATAATTAGAGGATATATTCCTAAATTTACTTAATATATATTGAGAATAAAATTAAAAAGAAAAGTATTTCAAAAGGAAAAAGCCCCACATTACTCAAATTAAGAAAGTTTTGAGTATATATATATATATATATATCAAAATAGGATATTGGGCTAGTAAAAGAGTAAAGGAAGAAATTAAGCTCACGCATACAAGAGCGGGCTAAATTGAACATAACTTAGTTGAAATTCATCAATTTTCCTCCCTGTGCATGTAATAATATGCGGTTGGGGATTATTTTTGGATAAATTTTATTAAATAGAAAAGGTTACCTAAAAAGGTTAAAAATTTAGTTTTGAATTTAAAAATTTTTTCATTGGAGCCATTAATTTCTCATAAATATTTTTTATTCTCTAACGTTTTATCCATTAATTCTTCAACAATCAACTTCTTTCTAACATTATATATAGTGATTTTTTTTTGTTTTGCCTCTTCTGGAGATCGTCTAGTGTGAAAACAAAAAAAAGTATTATATTGTCCTTTTTGGGTTGCCAAATATTTTCTTGTAATTTTGTGTCCCTGTTATGTTGCAGGAAGAATTTATTCTATCCTGGGGGAATATCCATGCAGGCGGAATAATTCTCAAGGACATCATTAGTGATGCGGCTCAGATTTAAAAGCTCACCTATTATTCCATTAACAATATATAATAACTTAATGCAATGTGTTTTATGCAAATATGTTGTTTGTACGGATCTATTGGAATTTATGATTTGGCAGTTTAATTTATACTGTAAAACTTAGATGCAATTACTGAAATTCTTGCTCGAGCAAAAAAATCGACACACTTAAGAGTCCAACTATAGGTGTATGCTTAATCTATACGCAAAGCAAGTACAATTCCTTTTAAGCAAAAAGGTAGCAGAACCAGCCGTCGGGCCATTATCTCTACTCAAAAGCACAGTATCGTAAAGAAATTACCTAATAAATTACAAAGTGACAATACTAAGAAAAATATAGAAGCAGATCCACTGCCTACCATAACTCTAGCACTAGAGAATAAAAGCTTATTGTCTAGTCCTGTAGAGGATTTTCAGGATTTGGAACCTGCAAACCCAAACTATATAGTCAAAAGTGGTGGGTTGGTATGTTTTAATGATGTTATTGACACTTGCTTATTGTATACAAGTCAGGTCAAAGAGAGAGAGTGGTGAGAGCTAGTGAAGAAAATGGTAGTGGGGCTATGTTTCTTGATATAATGGTAACACATAAATTGAAGAGTTTAAATTTGAGCTTCAAAAATAGTATTTCTAGGTAATGGTACAGAAATTTTTCATTAATGGATCAATTAGCTACTTTCGATGATAATTACTGGGATTAATGGGAGATAGTATTGTGCGATTGAATAATGAGTTTAATTCTAGGTAATTGGATGTGAAAGGAAACTTTTCAGTCTTGGCTTCAAGAAGATGCTATTTTGACAAAAATTGAAAATATATAATTTTTTTCCTGGATTTTGTTCATGTGAAAAAAATGGTGCCATTTCATTTTATTAGTTTCTATAAGCATTAAAGTTCCTGTTTGATCAATAATAATAATAATAACAATAACAAAGTTTTATTCTACTAAATGAGGTCAATTATATTGATCACACTACATCATTAGACTTTATTCTAAACCTTAGACAATAATCCTTTTAAATCACAATTAGCATGCATCTTGTTTGGAAGCTAGGACAGATTGCCAGTCATCAATAAATGAACTATTTCATCATCACATATTAGGTAATTAGTTTGTTAACAACTAGTTTAAAAATACTTTAAGAGTTATGATACTAGTGTTATGGTTCATTTGACACTGCTTGCTCGATTAACATTATGGAAAAAATACATAAATAAATAAATAAGTGCTATGAATGGTGGAGATTTAATTAGTATTAGTATGTTTTTTCATTTAAAGAGTGACATGATTTTTATAAGGATTTGAAGGAATTTTTTATAGGAATAATGTATTGTTATATGTATCTTGCCTAATTAATATGGCATGTAAAACAATAATCTTATATGCAAGGAAAATAATATTTAAAATTAATTTTTAAATATAAATAAAAAATTACTAATAAATATAAAATATAATAAGAGTGGCCCTAAATTGTAAAGACGTCACTCTCTACTTTCCTTTTTGTAAGTGTTTCTTCTCTCCATTGTTTGTCATGTAAGAGTTTTCTTCTAAATTCTTCTCGGTCTTTCTTTGCCTTCTTCTTCTTCTACCCAATCCCTTTTCTGTCACTATTTCATGTCAATCCCTCTTTTCCCCCATTTCTTTAGCCTTCTTCGCTATCTTTATTTTCTATCATCCTTTATTGTTTCATTATTCCATCACGCTTTTCCTCTTCATAATGTTAGGTTTGTTTCTCCTTATTTTTCTTCATCTTTATTAGTTTATGTCTCTTCTCTATTGGTGTCTTTCCTATGTTTTCTGAAAACTTTGTAGCTCTCTCTTTCTCTTCTTGATTTCTTTTGTTTCTTGTTTTCCATACCTTCCTTTCCCTTTCCAAAATATTCTATGTTCTAGGTCTTATTTGTTTATATTCTTTTTTGAGGAAAAAAGAAGAAAGAAAATCATCACATATTCTGGTTAAGTATTTGCAAGAAAGTGGAATTTTGTCTTTAGACACTAAAGAATTTTCTTGAAGATTTTGTGGTTTTATAGAATTTATTTCAATGATCTAGTGGTAAAGTTAATTTTGATTGTGAAGAAGTGATAAAATGGAGATGCAGTCTATTCAGCAACAACTAAGCATGTAAGGAGAAAATTTTCCATAAAGAAAATAGAAAGAAAAGTAAAATGAGTGCCTTTAAAATTTACTAAATAAATTAAATCATCCAAAAAATAGAGAAAATCTAAGATTGGACTAATATAAAAGAAAAGAAATAAATTTTATACTATTTAGATCTTGCTAAAGCAAAAATAGAAAATTTTCTTTTTCTACCTTTGCCATGGAGAGATAAAACACATAGGATGAATACCTTTAAATATGGATGTAATAATGATTCTTATATATAGGAATCATTGTTATATCAATATCATATTGTGCATTTTTTTATCAATTAATCCATCCATTTTAAGCATAACATTTTAATATTAATGCATAATAAAATAAAAAATAAGTAAATTTCCTCATAACTTTTATCTATTTTTATCCTTTCAAGATCAACCTTATCTTTTCACAAATTAATATATGGATCTATTGCATAAAATGATAATATAAATATTATTACCCTTGCAATCATCATAATCCATACGTACCAAAATTCATCAAGTATTATCAAGTGCTAAAAGTAGCACTTCAATCAAAATATAATAACATTTATATTCATAAAAATAAATAAATACCTTAACTAGCATACTAATTTAAATGTAATTAAAATTTTATGCAATACACACACTTACATGCACATTACAAGGATCACCTCTATTATACCACACATATAAAAAGGCACAATATAGTTTAATATTTTTAAAACATATAAATTTTTAAAGGAGATCAAGATATAATTAATTATATAGTTAATTATGCATATTAAGATGACAACTCTTTTGGTTATAATCAATTATGTAATTAAATATGAGCCCAAAAATAAATTCCCTAGATATAATTGATTATGTGAGTCTGAAAGGCAATTTTATTGAAGCATAATTGATTACTTAATCAATATCTCAGCTTTTTTCTAGTAGATTTCATAACCAAGAATACTATTTATCCAAAGAAAATTTACTTAAAACTTATTCCTCATACAAATTCAAACCGTTCAACCCTCATATAACACAAAAATGATTTCATAAGCCTCGAATCTAACACAATCACACCTTAAATCCTCAAGTTTTGCAAATATAATGAAAAACCTAACTTAATTATTCTATATCATTAAATCTTATACAAAATAGGTTAAATTGCTTACTTATAACTTATAGATGCATTAATAGGTAATGGAATTTAGTGTTGATTACTCATAAGCATCCAAAATTCTAGAAATTTAAAGTTACAATGCCAAACTTTCATCTAACCAAAACCCTAAATCATTCAAAAAATTAAAAGGAAAAATAGAATAGAAATATCATAAAGCTTAAAATGTAGAGAGTCCACCTTACTTAAATTTAAAGAAAATGAAGGAAAAAAGAAGTAACTTGATTCTCTTTGAGATTGTAAGGAAGAGAGGAGTGATGAAGATGAGGAAGAAAAAATAAAGACCTATGTTAAAAATTCAGAAATATAAAAGGAAGGAAAAATGGTCCTAGGCGAAAAATTGAAAAAAATATTTTAATTTTTTTTAATATTTACATACTCATTCTTATTCATATTTAACTTTAAAACAATTCCTATTAAAATTATTTTTCAACCTTTCCTCATAAAATTTTATTTACCTTATTTTTGAAATTATTTATTTTTATACATAAGACATTCTACAAAGTAGTACATTGATATTGTAAGTAAGGGTAAATGAATTGAGTTGAGCCAAGCTTTTATATGCTTACCCTTGAACTCATAAAAAAATAAATGAATTCAAACTCAAGTTAAATATCATTAAATTTAAATACTTTGAACTTAAGTATAACTTGAATATGAGTTTAAATAGGTTTGCACAAGCTTATATGAATAATATATTATTAGGTTCTAATTTCTTGTAAGACTTAAAACATTTGAATTTAAGTTTATGCTTCCGATGAAAATGAATCTAAATAAGTTTTTATAACTTTATTTAAATAGTTTATTGTTTTACTTGAATTTAAGCATATAAATTTTACGTTTCACATATAAATTAGACAATAGATTTTTATTACGAATTTTTCTATAATTATTAAATTTATCAAAAATATATACATAACCTTCACATAACGCTAACAATTACATACACTAAAAAATAACATATACCATAAAGCTAACTACTTTTACTAAAGTATTATATTTCTTTATATAACCTCAACAATTAAAAATAAGGCTAATTTTTTATGCATTATATTATTTATATATAGTATAAAAATAAAAATATATTTTTATTATTAAATTCATTTGAGCTCACAAATAATTTGAGTTGAATAATATGATACTTAAACTTTACTCGTATATTAGTTAAGCTTAGCTTGTTTAGATTTAACCCATTTAAAATTAAACTTAAATCAAATTTTTTATAAGGTAATATCAAGTTATTTGTGAATAATTTGATACATTTATATACCTAATTGTAAATTTACATTGAGTCATTTCTAGCATGGATTACTACTAGTTAACTTAATCAATTAAGTTTGAGATAAAAAAAGGATAGCATAATTGAAGGAAATTGAATTGTTTGAGATAAGATTGAAAACCACAATTAAATATGTTTTAAGGGGCATTTGGTTAGGCCTATCAAATGAGTCAGTCCATGTGGATATGGGCCGATTTGTGATAGGTTGAATCTGTAACAAGTCAGTTTGTATTATTTGTGTTTAAAATGGGTTCAATTTTAAGGAGTTTAAATTTGACAAAACCCGTGATGAGTATAAACCGACTTACGAGTTTTAACTGAAAGTCTGTGAAGTCGACGGATACTAATTGTCCATCACAGATCAAATCTGTGATCGATCGGTCTGTATTACTCGTGTTTAAAAACGAGTTTAATTTTTAAAGTTCATATCCATGAAAATGGATCGCGGGTTGCTCCACGGCTTGTGACTTGTTTTACAATCCTTACATTTGTTTCACGAAATTTTGTATTCTTGTGAAAGTGTATATTTTTGAAAATATAATTCCTAAGCATGTGATTACATTAATATTCCTATATTTGATTCAATATATATATATTTTTAAAAATATTTTTTTAGATTTCTAAATATATTATATTTCCAAGTTTGGTTTATACTCTATATTTTTTAGAATTTTATTATTTTTCAAAAAATATCTTTATTAATTTTCTTATTTAGTGTAATTATTTTAAGAGCACACCTTAATATAAACTAGGAATGATAATTCGCATTCACATATTAAGTTTAAGCTGTACCAAATAACAGTAATAACTCGAATAAGTTTAACCTAAATCAAACTTGAATAATAATTATTTTGTACTAAGTCAATCGATTTATTAAACGTATCAAGACATATTAATTTATTTAATAATTTTAATTAATGCAATTTATACTACAATTTTATTTATCAAATTTAGTTACTTATTGTTTATCATTAAAAGTATTTTTAATTATTAATTAAATAATTTATTCATTTTTTATTATCATTTTTATTAGCAAAAATATGAATTACCATATTTAATTTTAGAGTGGTTAGGTTTTATTTCCTTTCAACTTTAATAATTTAGAAATTATTTTCTTAAACTTTATAAAATTTGAAAATAACACGTATCTTTTATTTAATTAATTATTTTATTAAATTATGTGATTTTTAATATAAAATATTAATTTATTTTTTTATTTTTGGATAATTATTTCACATTTTATATACAAGTATTTAATTAAAATTAGTTATGTATAATTTAATTTTTTAATTATATAACATAAAAATTATTTATGAAAAAATAACTAAAAAACCTAGCATGCTATAATATTTTGATTATTATTTAAAAAGTTCATAAAAAATATAATTTAATAAAATGATTAATTATATTGATAATAAATGTTCATTCTAAATTTTGTAAAGTTCAAAAGGTGAATTTCAAATTTTTAAAATTAAAGAAGGTAATATCGAGTAACCCTAAAGTTGAAGAGATAGTTTGTATTTTTTCTTTTTTATTATAACATCAAATTTGTCTTTTCATTATATATATATTTACAATTTATTATTAATTATTTTTTAAATAATATTTTTAAAATTTTAATATAATTATTTAAACAAATTAACATATTAATTCATTTAATTTTGAGTAAACTATAATTTAATATATTTATTATTTTCGCATCATAGGGATTGACTCATTTATAATCATGAAATGCGCATATAATATCTTATATTTGTATTAAAAATTGCTGCTCCAGCAACAAATTCTTAAAACAATTATTATATAGGCTTATCTATTTCAATAGCTTCCAAAGTAAAGGTTTAATTTTTACACCCTTATATTCCTAGAAATGGTTTTAAAATTTGTGAAATGAATGGTTATAGCTTATGATTCCTATTAAATTATTAAAGAATGACATGACATGCTGACAACTTTATCCAATGAACGAGCTCCACGCAACTGGGTGACTTAGCATATAAACCGAATAAACTTAGAGCCCCCCAAAAGCGCACATACTCATTCCCAGATTCTTAATCAAATTTTGATAGTAATTAACTTGGATAGAAATCATAAACAAAACTACGGAATGCGTAATTTAAAACAGCTTGGCCAAATCTTTTTAAGTTGACAGAGTTTGGGTGTTCTTAAATTCTCAATTCCATCCATTTCCACCTGATTTTTTAGTTTATTTGCTAAATATGCAAGAATGATGTTTACACTTACAATTAGTTATACAAAAAGACCCCTTTTCTAGGTTTCAAATTAAAAAGTGGTCTCTGTCTTCTAGCTCGCAAAGCCTGTGCCTGCAGCTGTTGCTTTGCTTCTTGCGTTGCTCAACCTTCCCGCTCTGACATTGCTACAAACCTTTTAACCGTTTTGCCTGCAAAACAACGGATTTGACTATTCTCACAATTGAAAAGCAGAAGATGAAGTATGTTCTGATCACTGGAGGCGTTGTGAGTGGCCTTGGCAAAGGTGTTACTGCTAGCAGCATTGGGGTCGTCCTCAAGGCTTGCGGCCTTCGCGTTACTTCTATCAAAATTGGTTCTTTGCCTCTGCCCATTGCTTCTTTTTTTTCCCTTGCTGTTTCATAATATTAGATTTTTTTTTCGTCTCTCTTTTGCAGCCATGGGTTAATATTTGTTGCTCAAACTATTTCGGCCAATGCATTTTTTCTCCGTAAACCAACCGTACCTGTTATCTCATGCTGTCATGGAAGTTATAAATATTATTGGTGTTGTTTTTGGTTGTTTATGTATCTGCCTTCTTTGTTGTGACTGAACATTATTGTATTTGGGATTTGGTGATTCACGCAATCGTGTGTTCACTGGTTGACTTGCGCTATTATGATTGATTCTCTTGTTCTGTTGCTTGATTGAATGTAAAGGCTGTTCTTTATGTGCTTCTCATTTGATAATCCAAGTGCATATTTGCATATTGCTCATAATTTGCTACTATGGGCAATAGCATTTCAAATGACCTTCTGCAGTTGTGCTTTATGCTTTTCAGATCCATACTTGAATACAGATGCTGGCACCATGTCTCCATTTGAACATGGAGAAGTTTTTGTTCTTGACGATGGAGGAGAGGTTTAATTCTTTCTGTGTCATATCTCTACATAACTGAATGTATTGTGGCCATGTAGATAAACTTTGGTTCTCTTGAATTTGACTTGAAGGTTGATTTGGATTTGGGAAATTATGAGCGGTTTCTAGATGTCACACTTACAAAGGATAACAACATCACCACAGGAAAAATATATCAGGTGTTTTTATATCTGTATTAAACAAATGGTATTCTGAAGTTTATCTCGTATTTTCATGACTTAACTGACATATTTGAATTGTGATCAGTCTGTTCTTGAAAAAGAACGCAGAGGTGATTATCTTGGGAAAACAGTTCAGGTGATACACATTTATGCCATTATCTGTTGATTCCCAGTCGTATTGTAAAGATAAATAGCACCTCGTTGAATTTAATATGCAATGTCAATTCAGGTTGTTCCACATATCACAGATGCCATTAAGGATTGGATTGAATCAGTTGCTCAAACTCCTGTGGATGGAGGAAAGGAGCCGGCAGATATTTGTGTCATAGAACTAGGAGGCACTGTTGGTAAGATTTCTGGAAAGTAAATATGCCTGTCTTGCAGCTGCATTATATTTATATATTTGATAGATATGTTTCTCATGTTACAGGTGACATTGAATCTATGCCATTTATTGAGGCTCTACGGCAATTGTCCTTTTCAGTGGGTAAGCCACAGGCATATTTTTTGCCTTGTAAACCAACATTATCAATGCCATGATTTTGTTTGTCCAGTGGATACACCACTATAAATTTTCTGGTTCATGGTCCTATTGAGCATAGTCAAGGTTTTTATTTTTAAACTCCCGTAGCAGACTTATATATTAAAGTTTTTCCCTGTTGCTTCCTGACAGCCATTTCATTAAGCTGTATGTAAGTACGTCTGAGTTTTGTTTCTATCTTAACACTACAATTTTTTAGATTAATATGTTGTGAATCTCATTAATGTCTAATGCAGTTGTATATCTCATTGGGGTTTTAGTTGATCTGCACCTTTACTGTCAGATATTTGTAGTTTTACATAAGTTTTTATTTCTTATTTTTATTTTTCTTTCACAGGGCCTGATAACTTCTGTCTCATTCATGTTAGCTTGATACCAGTGCTGGGTGTGGTGGGAGAGCAAGTAATACTTCTTTACTTTCATATTTTATTTACATACTTTTAGTGGCTCTGTTTGTTTCAGTGGAAAGTATTTTTTATAGAAAAATATCATTTATATATATATATTAATGAAAAAAATGGTATACTATTTGTATTGATGATTTAAAAAAGGAAAAAAAAAAAGATACTTAGAGGCATGGTAGTAAGGAAACACAATTTCTTTTTGAAATAGAGGAAGGTGGTTTTCTTAAATTCTTTATATTTAACATTAAACAAATAAAATACTTTCCCTTTATCTTAACATTTTATAACTATATTTTATGAAAAATATTTTCTATCGAAACAAATGGAGCCTAAAATTGATTTCCTTTTTCTCACGTTGATTGTGATATTTTGTTTCCAGAAAACAAAGCCTACACAACATAGTGTGAGGGAGCTGAGAGCATTAGGCTTGACACCTCATCTTTTAGCATGTCGTTCTTCCCAGGTTCATTATTTCTCTGTCTTACCATCTATATTACCCAGATGCATTCAAAGGAACAAAAGCATTAATCTTCACCCACATTTGTTCCAAAGTCATTTAGGAAGTTGGAGTCCATCTATGGCTTGTTTGCACACTTAGTCTTTGGCAGGGTGTAATTAGCAGGAACAGTTCTCAGGTTGCATTTTTAGCAGAAGTTATGTCTTTTGCTATAAGTTTTGACTGCATAGTAAATGAAATATATGGTTTGACTATGCAGCCTCTTTTGGAAAGTACCAAGGATAAACTGTCACAATTTTGCCATGTTCCAGTAAGTTATTAATTAGCCAAGTTTGGTGATGTTCGAAGCAAACTCTGTTTTGTTAGTTATTGTTCTGATATTTGTGTTTTTTTTTTCCCTCCCAGCTTGGTAATATTTTGAACATCCATGATGTTCCAAACATTTGGCATGTGCCTCTATTACTGAGGGTAGGTTTCCCTTTTTTTTCTTTTTTGTGGGGATTCCACTGTAGCTTAGCTGTTTTGATGTATACTGTAATTTTTTTCCTTATGATTGGCTGCTATTTTCAGAACCAAAATGCACACCGTTCAATTCTGAACCAACTTAACTTATCCAGGTAATTCTTTGCATTGAATTGTCCCAATTTCTGATGTTTGTAACTGGAATTAGTGAATGGAGAATGAGATATATATTCTGATAATTGGGCATTTGTAGTGGCCATTTTGAAACTTGCCCTAATAAATTTGAATTTTTACATTACTTTGAAAACATATAATAAAGTGAGAAAGGTCAATTTTGTTAATTTGCTTTCTGTTTCAGCATTGCTGCCCCTCCTGACTTAAAGGCCTGGACTAAGAGGACTGAGGTTTACGATAATCTCACTGATTCTGTGAGTATCATCAGTTTAAACTTGTGATACTCTTTCTGGAATGATATTATTATTGTCAGTTTTTCCATGAGCATGACAACACATTGTCGCTATAGGTGAGAATTGCGATGGTGGGGAAATATGTTGGCCTATCAGATTCATATTTATCTGTTGTAAAGGTGTGTCCTAGATTTTATCCTCTGCCTAATAATGAATATAAACAATGCTGATATGTTCTGTGTAACTTTTTAAGTGAAGGTTTATCCAGCAACTTGAGTAATATATGGCTACAAGATTGCTCTGTTTGAAGATTTTGTGTATCACTTTGTTTGAGTCTGATTATTCCCATATAAAATGCATATGATGCCAATATATATATATATATATATATATTGTTACTGCTCTCTACTAGTCCTTGTATTTTTGCCGTTTATTATCATCCTATGCGTAAGTTAAAAAAGGGGGCATAAACCATACTCGTGTTACAGTCTTTGTCTGACCTACTATGTGTGTTTTTAACTTTCCATAGCTATATATATATATATATATATATATATATATATATATGTTGTTCTCCTAAAGTAATTGCACTTCGTTGACTAGTCTTTATTTTGATGCATGATTTTCTCCCAGGCCATTATGCATGCTTGCGTCGACTGTTCCTTGAAGCCATCAATTGACTGGATTGCAGCTTCTGACCTTGAAGATGAGAGTGCAAACTCGGTAGTGATTTCTTAAGATTTCATCTAAATGAATTTCATTTCTTAACTGTGCTCAAATTGTCATGTTTATTTTGCCTTATTTGTTCACTTTACAGGCTCCAGAAGCACATGCTGCAGCATGGGAGACTCTGAAGGTAGGCTTTACATACAATATTTGGGAAGTATGGTGCAAATGCTTAGGGCCTCTCAGTTTATGTGTTTGCACCAAATTTCATGATTTCTTTGATATACTTTTTCAAGTTTACGCCTTTGTTATCTGTGATGAAACTGTTGGAATATCCTTCAAATTAAGTAAAATGAATTAGGGTAAAGGTGTTTAGAATTTGACTATTGACTCATAGCAACTCTTGGGAAATTGACATTTGTAGGGTGCAGCTTGTGTCTTGGTCCCTGGGGGATTTGGTGATCGTGGTGTGAGAGGTATGATGCTGGCTGCCAAATATGCCAGAGAGAACAATGTTCCTTATCTTGGAATTTGCTTGGGCATGCAGATATCTGTGATTGAATTTGCTAGATCTGTAAGTAACATTTCCATGTATATGAGGTTTAGTTCCTTTTGATTTTATGCTAATTATAATTGAATGCCGAGTCTTAGGTCTTGGGTTGGGAGAAGGCAAACAGCATGGAGTTTGATTCCCAAACACCAAATCCTGTTGTGATTTTCATGCCAGAGGTACACATACTGTCTGATTTTTTTCCTATTCTCTTTTATAAATTTATTTTGTTTATTTAATTAGTATATTTGGTCTATTGATGTTACTATGATACATTTTCACATACAGGTATCACGAACACATATGGGAAGTACAATGAGGTTAGGATCTCGTAGAACATTGTTGCAGACACCTGACTGCATTACTTCCAAGCTGTATGTGATGTACCTTCCACCCTTTGCAGTATTTTAATGATGAGTGATAATAGAACAATCAATTCTATTATTACTGAAATTTCTCATATTTTTCCAAAGAGAACTTTATGCAGCGGAATCAGTGTTTATGTTGAATGTAGGCAGTTAGTTTCTGTGCCTGTCTGTTGGTCCTGAGGCTATTTTGGCATGTAAATCTAGTGTTGAAGACTTAATCATGTAGGGATGTTTCAACATCATTCAGTTTATGGTCTGATTCAGCATTATCTTGATGCTATGTGACTAGTCATGCAATATTTAGCTGGTGAATTTGTAGCTTACTTTGTAGATACTAATGATGTCAAGGTTCATATCTATATGGCTCCAAAACGAAGACTCATTATGATGCTTTGGGAACATAATTGCTATCATCTGAACATTGTTCTCAGCACCACTTTATGAGTGTTAACATATTGTCTTTAATTGGTAGGTATGGCAATTCAGAGTATGTTGATGAACGACATCGGCATAGATATGAGGTGAGCTTGAACTTGCCATGTTTGTTTAAATGTTAATAATTGAGGTAAAACATGTAGTACATGTCCTGTAACTTGGCCATGATAATGTGCAGGTAAATCCAGAGATTGTTCAAAAATTAGAAGAAGCTGGTCTAAAATTTGTTGGGAAGGATGAAAGTGGAAGGAGAATGGAGGTAAGTTTTCTGCTTGGTGGACTGGTAGTGCTTCAATGACGAGTGGGATATCCTTTTTTGTATTACTTACTGCTAGCGTGTTGTATAAATTGAATCTTAGTGGTCCTCAGTTGAATTTAGTACAAGTGGAACGTACTCACTTTTTCTGGATCCCACCTCTTGTTGAATATTTAATGATATGTGTTCTAGTGCAGATCTTAGAGCTTCCTAGTCATCCATTCTACGTAGGGGTGCAATTCCATCCAGAATTCAAATCACGACCGGGGAAACCCTCTGCATTGTTTAGAGGTACAAGCCAGTCAACAAATTAACCTTTTAATGCTTGTGAACTAATCGTTCCGCATCCTTTTTGTTGAACTGACGTTGTGTTGTGAGATATTAATCGTATGCTTTGACTGGTGAAGTTCACAGAGTTTATTTACTTTAGCTCCGGACACTCCATCATTTGGTATCTAAACAAGTAACTGACCAAGGCTTAATAATTTTTGGTTCCTCTAATTACCGAATTGGAGCAATTAACGAGATTAAAGAAAGAAAGAAAAACGAGTCTCCATGTGACATTTTATTGCAATACCTCCAAGGTCTGTTTTTGCTGATTTAGTTTTTGTTTTACTAATAATATTTGGTGGTGCTGTAACTGTAGGTCTCATATTGGCTGCGACAGGGAAGTTGGACAGCAATCTTAAGAAGTCCAAGCGTGGAAGTTAACATACAACTTGTCACCATTTTGATACTTTAACAATATTTCATTTTTCAAGGTAAATTTTCTGAAAGGCAAAGTGTAGGCAACGGGTTAGGGACAGGATGTGGGGAGTGAGAACTGGATAATATAGGAAACACAAGTGTAGACTAGATATGCAGCAGAGCTGCACCATAATAACCAAACGTTGGCATTTAGGCCTGGCAAGCTGTTTTGCGCAATGCTGCTGAGTTTCCTAATATAACACTATTCACGTCGTTTTCTTCGTGCTTTTTATTGCAGAAGAAAGTGGGTGATGGTTATTATTATATGACATGCGTGAGAGTGGAATTGGGGGAGCCTCCCCCCCCCCCCCCCTTTTTTTTAATTCACTACGAGGATGTTTACTTGATCAAATCTGAGTGTTTCTTTTTGTCTTTCTTTCTTTCATTTTTTTTTGGCATAACTTAAGAAATGGAAGGAAATTAGCAACCATTTTTTGTTTCTTGGGTTGAGGATGGAAATGTATGCCCGATAAGATTACTGTACCAATGGCAATGTTTATGGGAATTTTAAAAGAAAACATTATAATATGAGCTCACAATATATTCGAAATCGCGCAATTGTGTTTCTGTATTTCTCATATTCTAAGCAAAAGAAAAGAGAAAGGCAAAACTTGCTCAAAAATGAAAGAAGCAAATCTCAGCGCCAGAAAACATGATGAACTATAAACTTGTTGAGTCTGTCTTCGGTGTTCCGGCGTACTGTAAATAAGAAATCTGACGTTGCAGCTTCATCTGCTCATAGAACTTAGCTTTGAACTCTTCCGCCCGAATATCTATCCCTTCTTCTTCACTCGAAACTAATTCCTCGCATCCTTCACAACCAAATTCTCCATCAGTCTTTCTCCCAGAATCGTACACATCATCGTCTGCATCATCAAAGTCATAGTTAAAGTCCACAACATGGGGTTTAATGGAGGGAATCTGAGGCATGTGGCAGCACATTGAGCCAGACCGTTTCATCTTGACATTGAAAATGGGGGTCTCGTCAAAGGAAAGCTCGCGTTCCGAGTAATGGATTTCGCTCGGCAGAATCGTGTGGCCGAGGTGCTTCAGGTACTTTGGAACCAGACGTAGCTCATGACCAGCTTGTTGCGCTTGAAGACGCCGCCTTTACGAGCCCATAACAATGCCAGCCGCAGCATGTTCCGTGCTCTCTGAGAAACGTTGCTGTTCTTCTTTGCCATGATCATAGCTTGAATGAAAGCAGGAAGTGGGAAAACTCCAGGAGGAAAGAGCCTTTTTGGTATTGGTTGCTGAAATTAAGGTTTCGAGGCCGGGAGATGGAATGGAGGGAGAGGTGAGTTGTTGATATTTATAGAAAAAAAGGTGTGGAAACTCAGGACGCGTTGCGTTGTGTTCAAAGAAAGAGACAAAGAAAATGTTAGTTTAGATGCTAATATAATAATATGTAAGGGTGTCCAAAATTCTTTAAACCGCTTTTAACCGAGTGACCAAATCTGAAGTTAGTCGGTTAAGAGCGGTTAATGTATTATTATCGGTTAAAAATGAAAAAAAAATTTATAAATTTTGGGTGGTTGGTTAATTACGGGTATAAATTCTTAACCGTAATTAATTGAATTTAATCGATACTAATAAAAATTTATATTATTTTATTTAAAAATTTATATTTAAAATTTCATTAATCATTTTTATAATTTAATACTTAATTACTTTTTATTATAATTATATTAATAGAATTATGATATTAATATGTATTTATAAATTAATTTTAACATTTAAATTAATTTGTTAAGGCTTTTTTGAAAAAAAAATAAGATTTTTAAATCACTTTAAATTGAATTTAATCGACCGAAATCGAAATTTCGGTTAAAGTTATGTAATTGGATTCGGTCGGTTGAAAAAAAAAAATTTTTCAATTAAGATTGATTGATTTAAAAAATAATTTTAACTGTTCTTAACTGATCGATAATCACCTCTAATAATGTGATTTTTAAGATGTGAACTGTGTATTTGTTAGGTATAGGGATCTACGCGCGGGTGGATCAATTAAGCTGGAAATTCATAATTGCTTACAATTAAGATTTGAAATGTTACTCGAAGAAGATAAAAATTTAGGACCAACTTTGCACTCACCCGTTGACATTGTACAGCCAACTTTGTTGTCTTCAGCTGAGAAGTAGGATGCGGTGACTGTAACCTTGCAAGTGCCTGATTGATTTATAATAAACACATAATAGGGGAGAAACATGATGGGAAAATTACTAGTTACAATGGACCGATTAACGCTGATGGGGAGAAACTTGGCAGGAAAGGGTGGTTTTGGTGCTGTTAAGGAGCAGAAAATGGCACGTGAATTATGTAAGACTAAAAAATGTACGCAGAAAAAAATTTCAGTATTTAAATAATCATTAACTAAAGAAAATGGATGCGAGTGACTTTGTGCAATTTGCTTAATTGTATAAATATTTCCAACCAAAGAAAATGGATCCGAAGCTCCTAAGAACTGTTCCTCGAAAGCTACTTTGATGTCATGTTGCCTTCTGATAACTACCTTACTATTTTATTTTCTCACCAAAACCGTGTCTTTCACCCCTGAGAGCAGCTGGACTAATGATGTGATTGTGTTCTTTCTCAGTTAATTCCTTTTTCTAACTATAATATTGTCAGTGGGAACAGATTGTAAACTATTGATGTGAAAGTAGGAAAAAAAAAAAAAAACTGATCATTGGCAATCATACAGCAGCCCTTGGGATTGACATGCTGAGGTCAACGAAAATAAAGCCCAGAAGGAGAGAGGAAGTCTGCAAATGAAGCCACAAAATTGCTTTACGCCACTCACAATTTCTTTATCTGTTTCCATAGGTAGCTAGATTCAACTTCAATCAATTAAAGTGTCACAAATTCTTGGTAATAGAAAAAGGAATATAACAACCACATCCGTCAACGTTGAAATCCAAAATTCAATGTTTCCAGCTTCTGTTGTTAAGGAAGGAAATCACCAAGTGTATGAAGATATAAATTGAAGAATGGCAAAAATATTCATACTGAATAAGAGTTTTATCTAAATCAATATATATTTATTTAATAAATTTTATTCAAATTAGATTTATTATTTAATGATTTGGATTTAAATCAAACAATTAAATATATGATGAATTTTGGATTTTTTTTAATATCACATTAGATCCATTAATATTAATTTATATAATATATTTGTTTATCTCTTGAAAATATGCAGAGACTCTTGATTAAGTATTACATTAGACTTTGTTTGAATAATATA